>OY720679.1:41805845-42405845 GCA_963170755.1 Amphimallon solstitiale
CCAATTCAGTTCAAAGAATCCCGATTCCTATTTTTGTGGGAATGAGTGAGGCCAATTTGTAATTGTAAATTCTGATCGCTACACAACAATGTTTTTCTTTCGCAACTGCAAGAAGTCGAAGCCTAATTATTTCTGATTATGGTGTCAATAAGATGGTGCAACTTACCACACGTCTAACATATTTTTGTTAAGTAAATTTACGAATAAGAATACTTCCTATATAAAATGTATACTTGAGCGCGCGGGGTATGATCACCCGATGCTAGTCGATATTCTTCGGACGTATATTCGGCAAATGATCTCCGCTAGCTGTGTTCGCCAGATATAGATTTAGATATATAGATTTATTTTTCCAGAGTTGTTATTTCGTTATATTTACTGGAGAGAATCTCTAATTTTAATTTCTATTTCAAGGGTCGTTTTTATGTTATTTTATGGTATTCCTGTTATACTTATTTATAGTTTTTTTTACCATGAAATTTCTATTTATTTATTTTTCTCTAGACATCTTAGTTTATTCTGCAGATGTTTCAGGCGGGTTGTTTTTATTTCATTCTAAAACCCAGTTGTACTGCTATAACTTTGTACACAACTACATTATTATTTAATTTCATTAGGATAATCATAATTACGTAATAAGTATTACAATCTTCGCGTTATTATCGACTTAGTTATCTAAGCAATCGTCATCACTTAAAGAGAAAATTTAATTTGTTCTTTTTGTCAATCTGCAAAAAAATAATCAGATCACTATGAGTTCGAATATGAGCAGGCAATGCTAGTATGTTGTGCCGTTACTCTAATATGTATTATCGGACCACGTTTAGATGCGAGTTTACGTATACCATCGGGTGATCATACCTCGCGCGCTCTTGCTGTATAAAACGTATTGAGGTTGCCAATTACCTCCTAAAGGACAAGACATGAGACCTTCGACATATTAAGCGGGTGACAAGTTGCTAGCAATCATAACACAGAGAAAATGTGTTGCTACGGTGTCTTGTTGTGATCATTTTTGACAGATCGTACATACTATTTCAATTTAGTAACTGAATATTTATCTCCACAAACTCGGTAATGTAGATACTTTGAATGGATTTTACAGTTTTGCAAAATGCTAGGTTAAATACATATTAGCGTGTTGCATTCATTTTATAATTTAATTATCCTTTAATAAAAAGTTTAATAAGATTCATATCATTGCACGTTATTTCAGTGTACACCGATAAGAATCTAGATGTCAAACACAAATAAATCGTTCCCTATACACTGGTCATTATTTATTTAGCAGGCTATTCTTCATCTTCAGAAAAATAAAATGTGAATCCGGTAAATTCGGGTTGGGGTATGATCAGCAGCTTGTTCTAAAAAATTTAAATTTAATTAACAATTTTAACTTGAATCCTGCTTGAGCGTCTCCTGCATATGTTATTGTAATTTTGATCATCTGTATATTGTTCAAGACACTACAAGAGAATTATGAGCATATAATTTTGAATATTGATAGTAAAAAAAGGGTTTTGTAATTATTTTATTTTTTAATTAGTGGCGCCTGTACGAATCAGAAAATTACTGTCTCTAATTAATGTGAAATCATACGCAATAAATTATTTTAAAATTATTTATCAAACTCCATTAAAAATATATTGCGGAAAATTCAACAACAAATTAGGTGAAAATAAACGCTGTGGCTAATTGCCCGCCGGCGGTCTTGCTCTCATAAACTGTGAGTTCCGCCGGCCGGTGGAATTTTGACGACTGTGGTGCCCGCCGACGAAGGGCGTATTTGTTTTGCCGATTTCCGCCGGTTGGCGGCATGTTACTATACTACATGTCGCCTAGTTTTATTTATTAATGTGTGTGTGAATCTGCATCCCAGACTGCACGCAGACAAAGAAATTTATTAAGGACGAAGAAATCAAAGGCAAATTATTAGGTGACATTTTAGCAATATCTAACTTAGGTAGGTATATTATATAAATAGAATAATAGGTTGGTTTACTTTGGGCATATTACTTATAAACAGAAAGACATCGTATGCACAATGTCACTTATGTACATATAGTCGAGTCGTTTAGGCAACCGACATGGGCGAAGTACGAACTAAAGACAACGAGTCAATACCACAACAGATTTCAATCGGCCGGAACAATTTCAAAACAATAAAATTAAACTAATTAATTAATATTTCAGGATATACAACTTCCCTAACTGAAATACTATTACGTGCAAATCAGTTACAAATTAAATATTATAAATAAAGATATTAAATATTATTTTTGTTACGTCTATATTTTATATAACACTTGGCTATACTGTTTAGTAGGCAAGCATTGTTGACAAATTTAAAATGTTTAGATGACAATTATAGCAAACCGTTGAAGATAGGTATGGGGTATGCTTTATAAAATATACTTGAAATTTCATGTAAAATCGAAATATCCGAAAATATTTAGGGCTTTCCATTTAAGAAAATATAAGTTAGGTTAATATCTTGGAAAAACGTTAGTGTTTTGTTTTATTTTTTAAAACGTAAAAAACTTCATAGATACCTATGCAAAATAATTTTTGCTTCATTCTGATATTTTTAAAAACAAAAAAGTTGCAGGTAATCAAAATGATATCAAAGATAAAAAAACACCCGGTACATACAACAAGAAAGGATTGCAATAATACGTCAAATTCCAATTCCAAACAATATTTCAGTTTGGAATGACATATGACACGTTATTTGTCTAAAAACTCACATTATGCTCTCGCTATATATCTTACTTAATTACTCTATAAGTGTATTGTGAATATGTTCAAGATATTAATGATAATCATAAAAAATGATGACAGCTCACAGATAGAACATAATCAACGGTTTGACACATGTCAAACGCTTGCTTACGAATACAAATTCTGAAAATATAAATTTTAGTCTTTATATGAAGACTAGTGGTCGCCTAGTGGTCGAATTTCAACCTCCTTAATTAATTAATTTAATGTATTTGTAACACATATTATAGATGAATTTTATCATTCTGTACTCCTTCACCATATGAACTTTAATTATGCCAAATCTCAAACTCCTCCATGCGTGCAATTTGCTTAAAAAGGTATGCAAGGTTTTTTCTTCATGTATGAATATAATAATTTCTTCAATCCACGGTATAACCACAACATAACAAAAAATTCCAAATGACGCTAGCGCCATCTTATCTTCCGTTCATTTAAAATGACAAAGATGGAAGAGCATTGATATTTTCATTTGCTAAACAAGGAGGAGTAATCTGGATAAAATTTGGAATTTAGTTACCAGTCTATTTGTTTAGTCTGTGATATTATTATAATTTTAATATATGCATATTGTGATCGTTCGTGTAAAGCAGTAGTCCATTTCAAACACATGAGGACTCCTATGCACGTCTCCGACCAGCACCTAGAATTTGTTTTTAATTGTTTGTCTCATCTCATACTTCGTGGATATTTCATATATTATTTGCGTATAGTAATAATGATACCTCACACCGCAAATTAAAAGAAATATAGCAGAATAACTAAAAACAAAAAATTAAAATGGAACTTATAAATTACGAATGCAATTTTCAAAAAGTCATCGTAGATAATGAAACGTAAAGAACAAACGTCTAGCGTAATAATTGCTCTTAAGGGTCCTATATAGTGGATATGTGAATAATTGAAAAATAGGAGATTTTTGATGCAAGATATTTTTGTTGACTTTAAATTTGGAGAAAACCTTTCAACGTCAATTTATGAAGAATTAAGTAATCTATAATCTACCCCGCTGAATAATCAAATTTAGAAAAAAATGATCTGATTAAAGAAAATTAATTAATATGTCAAAATATTAAAAACAACTCTTCTGAAAAATCCTTTGTAGCAGATTTGTTTGCTTTAGCTCTGCACTTATTTTTTGTTCAACTATTCTTTACTTTGTTTTAAATGAATATAAAATAAATTAAAATTAGGCAACCCACATTACAATGAATTGTTATTCTGGTAAAAATCTTTCCCGCGGTTACGAATGTCTAAATATTTGGTCATAAAATGAATTTTCATTCGCTTAGATATTGAGTTATTATTTCAAATATTTATTATATATTCCCTATGTGTAATAAGTACTCGGACATCCTTGGCTTATTAAATTATGTGCTATGCAACCAATATTATATTTCCGATCCACTATATAGGACCGTTAATTCAACAAAATAACAATTAAATTACCTGTAATTCCGTAGGCCCAGTGCCCTATTGTTCGAATTTTGAACGTATATGTTTAGTGGTTTCTGACGCGCATTTATTTATTTATTTAATCCAGTTAAATTAAACTCACCCCGAAGTTTATCAAGGGTCTCGTGTATTCCCCATAATTTGTCGATGTGCGGGGTGGTTTCATCACTGTAATCGAAATTGTTTAGTCCGACTGGCAGGGATTCCGCACGACGTACGTTCATATTTTCATAACAATCGGGTGCTTGGAGAATAGCCGTCGGGATATAGGATGTTCACGAAGGGATCTGTAAATATGAGGGAAAGGATGATACAGGATTATGGGGAGATAATAGGAAGCACGATGTACCACTAGATCACTTATTTTATGGCAGCATTGATGTTATCTTCGTTATACTGCGTGTCTTTGAATTAGTATAGAACAGAGTAAATCCAGTCCTGATATGTTTCAGACTTATATAATAACAATATTACACGTAGGTAAAAAGGAGTTTATTTTGTCACATTTAACTGTTATTTTAGTCAGTATAACATAATAGGCACTTAAATAAATATATAGCACTGGGTACGATAATTATTGTAAGCACTATGATAGAAGACTGAAAAATGGCAAGAGGAAGAATTTTATTTCTACAAGTAACAAGCAAGATTTTACGAGACGTTATACTCTACAGTTTTGTAAATAAAGTCTCAATAGTTTAATACTCCTTAATCTAGTCACTGTACATTGCTTTACTAATGTTCAAACTTTTGTGATACATACTTATTTTAAAATTTTGATATATACAATGTGATCAATCTCAAGTGAAGGTTGTGTTGCCTAAACTTTTAAGTTTGTAACATTGTCTAGTTGGTAGTATTGTTAAGTACTTGTAGATAGCTGTAGTAAAGTGCAAATATGTTTTCGACAAAGGATTCATGTTATATTTAGTAAAGAAAATGAACAAATAAGATTTTCAATTTATATAACAAAAAAGAATCATTTAGAGCACAAAGTCAGAAAACGTGAGTCTTCGAAATAAATAGCAAAATTCAGGATAGGTATCCGTCTAACAAGAAAATACCCTAACGTAGGGATTTTTAAGATACCACCACTAATTGTATACTAAACTTTTTAAATTACTTTAAAATTAACGTTTTCTCAGTCTTGAAAATTCTAATTACGAGGCGTATTTTTATGTTATCTACCTAGCCATGAAACAAAAGAGTGACGAAGTCAAACAAATTATTGAAAAATTGCTGTCACTGTTAGAAGTACATGTGCTAAGTTGTGTTTAGTTTATGCTGTGTATAGAGATTTGAGACGGTCCATTTATCGATAAAATGAGTGAAACTAAAGTTGAACATCGCAGCGTAATAAAGTTCCTGAGAAAGGAAGGCAATGGTCCAAAAGCAATTCATGAAAGAATGGTTGCTGTACATGGGGAACATACACCATCTTATTTCCAAATAAAATATTGGGCTAAACTCTTTCGATGGGGCCGAGAGTTAATCAATGATGACCCAAAGTCCGGACGACCCGTTGAAACTCGAACTGAAAACATTGTGCGAAAGTCGAAAATTTGGTACTGAAAGATCGGCTTGTAAAGATTTCTGTCATTGCTAATGAAGTCTGTATATCCGAAACAAGTATTCTCAAAATTTTGCATGACGATTTGGGTATGAAGAAGGTGTCTGCACGGTGGATACCCAGATTGCTTACACCTGAACAAAAACTGTGCAGAAAAGAAGTTTCTCAAGGAAATTTGGTCAAGTTGGAGAGCGACAAAACATTTTTATCTCGAATTATTACCGGGGATGAGACTTGGTTATATTACTGGGACCCTCCTACTAAACAAGAATCCATGCAGTGGGTTCATAAGGGCTCTCCACCACCAAAAAAGGCCAAGACACAATTTTCTGGAAAAAACTGATGGCAACTGTTTTCTGGGAAGCTGAAGGAGTTTTGCTTATTGAATATATGCCGAGAGGTTCTACCATAAAGGGAGAGGCCTACGGAAACACAATTAAAAATTTAAAAACTGCTCTGGAGGAAAAACGCCCGCATTCTTATCCACAAAAAAACTTGTTGCTGCACGACAATTGTCGGGTTCATAAGGCAAACAAAGTCCAGCAGATAATCAATGACTGTGGGTTTATAGAGATAAGGCATCCACCTTATAGCCCCGACCTAGCTCCGTCAGACTTCTTCTTATTAAAAAATTTAAAAAAAGCATCTCAGAGGAAAGCGTTTTGCTTCTGATGAAGAACTCAAAGAAGCTGTTGAAGAATATTTTGCGGGGTTACCGAAGCACTGTTTTTTCTGAGGGTATGGGGCAACTGGAAAAAATATGGAATAAGTGTATTAGTGTTGAAGGGAGTTATGTAGAAAAGTAATTTTTTTTTGTTCTCTTATGTGATTTTTTTCATGGCTAGGTAGATTAAATTAATTTTGAAATGTACTTTAATCATGAAACTTAAATTTATAGTCTTTCTTTGAATTCGAAGCAAATTTCAACGATATTTTAACAATTCTTTATGTTAAAATTAGGATTTGATTATTTTAATCAGATGAAATACTAACACTGTAATAGGTATCACATCTATTATCTATTATAATCATTGACCTAACAGTACTAATGAACAGAGCCTTGCATTCTAAAGAAACGCCAAGCAGTGGTGACGACATTAGAGAGAGAGAGAGTTTATTAGATTTTTAATAACACACTGAAGTTTGCCTTTAATCTAGTGATCATACATTAAATTCAAAATTGTACACGCGGTTATGTTTTGACGATTTTGACATAATGACTGTAGTCGGTCAGTTAACCAAAAGCAAAACAGAAGCCTATCTTTCTTTCATGGTGTTACCAGTATCTCCTGGTCTACACTCCATCCATTAAGGAAGTATTATAAAATCAATGATTATAATGATGACGATTTGGCTTTTGTCATATTTTATCTATATTAATCTGCTACACATACTAATTGTTGTCTTTTAGAAATTATAGAATGAATTAATAAATGTTCTATTCCCAACCTGTGGGTCACGATAATTTCATATGGAGGTTTTTAACATTATTTATTAAATATTACGTTTGAATTATTTCTGAAAGGTCAATGTTTAATGTGCCTTCTTTATCATTAAAAATGTCATCTTATGGTTTTATGCATATGTAGGGTGCATGTTACTTAGCAATTGTAAAAGATGGTCGCGAGCGAAGAAAGTGTGAAACACTGCTAGAGAGGGATGCAGACATTTCACCTTCTACAAATTGTTAGGCGTTATAATTATTATTTTTCTTTATTAAAAAATGATTTATTTTAGAATAACCGGCCATAAACTACCTAATCATTTTATATTACCAAGAATATTGA
Source organism: Amphimallon solstitiale (assembly GCA_963170755.1). Taxonomy (NCBI): domain Eukaryota; kingdom Metazoa; phylum Arthropoda; class Insecta; order Coleoptera; family Scarabaeidae; genus Amphimallon; species Amphimallon solstitiale. Next base: position 41,813,439 of record OY720679.1, read on the forward strand.
TAGTAAATGTGTAAATATATATATTTGGTTCTTAATTTTCTATTTTGTATCCACACTATAACAGTAATTCAGACAATTACATATTTTTTTATATTCATATTTTTATTTTCATCTGCGGTAACACAATAAAGTTGTTGTAGCTCTGTATCTTAATTATAGCTACGGAGCTTTGGATGTGCAACGCTCAATTAACGCATTTATAATAGAACGGGAAACAGTGACAGGAGACAGGAGACATTCGTTCATCTGGGGTGCGTTCAGAAAAGGAAAGAATGTTATCCAAGTGTCATTCCAATTTCACACTTTCCGTTCAGAAACAACAAGATGTCCTAAAATTATGACGTCATTGCCGTTCAGAAATGATTTGTGCGACACTCGGAGTGTTCCTTCTATCACCCACCTATTTGTGACGGTTAATAGCGGGCGATTCATACGCATTCGGGTCGGGGTATTTAAAGCGCGGTTCTGAGTGGTTTTTAAGGCTATAATTATAATTTCATGCCATTTCATATCATATGGTCATGTGTGTGTTTCTTGGAGTTTGAACAGTTCGTTTTTGGACAATTTTAATTTGATCCAAAAAAATTTTTCGATTATGATCCATTGTTCTAATTAGTTTCAATTTTCGACTTATTTCTTTGATGACTTTATTTTTTCATACATAACCTCTAACTCTGCAATGCTGAGCTTTGACCTTTGAATTTTGCCACAAACTAACTCAACTCACTCTACGGCGTTCAGAATTGTAAAACGCTCCAAGTTTACCAAGTGGATGACGTCATAAAATATGACCTGACCATGCCAGTATCATATCCAACATTTCTGAACGCACCCCTGTACACATATATCTAAGGTGACCAGACGTCCTGCATTTGGCGGGACAGTCCCGATTTTCAACAATTTGTTCCGCGTCCCGCGGCGCTTTAAAAAAGTCCCGATTTTTGGAAAGAATGAACGGCAAGCTAGGGAACGGTAGGAGAACGGGAAGGGAATACACGGTTTGGTTTTCGGCGGCCATGTGGCTATTCGCCAGGATATGAGTTTATATTATTTTTGTTAATTTTATAATGTTAAACTTTAATAATAACAAATAATTGTTGAGAATTGATTATCAAGAACTACTTATCAATTTTCTTCCGTTAACTGTTCGTAATAGTATAAACCAGCTAACTTAAAAACTTCTATACTTACTGCATACATTATTTAGAAGAGGGACGGTACATTACAATGGTATTGAACATTTTTAAAACAAGTTAAAACCAGAACTTAATTGCAATGATGTGCAAAAATTATCTAATCATATTACTCAAAATTTCCCATATAGTAATATTTCCGAAAATGATTTTTTGATGTATGTGTGGAATATAATTTAATAAATTCTTGTGAAAAATTTCATGACCTTTTAACAACGACAGCAATCTACTAAAAAAATTCAGTCAAATGAGAAATATGCCAAAGAATAAAATAATACTATACATAATTTTTTTAATGTATATTATTTGTAAATTTTACTAATGTTAATATTAAAAAATATATATTATAATACTATTTTTGCTTTCTATGAAAATTTTTGCTGCTTTATATAGACCAAATTTTTAATCAAGAACCCCCCCCCCCCCCTCGGTCAATAGTGTCTCGTTTTACCAATTTTAAAATTTGGCCACCTTACATATCATGAAAAATTCCATTGATTAAATATTTAGATTAGTCAATAATAATAACGATCTGATCGCTAACAGGAATGACGTGATTTAATAATTTAGAGTAATTTGAAACTTCCCAGCTGTTCGATGCAGTAGTGATATTACTAATAAATGAAGAAACAACTTGTGTAAGAGACCTAATAGTAAGTAACTTTATAAGGATACTATTAAAATTTTAATTGCTTTATTTTGAAAGTACAGCTATTTTTGCATGACTTTTGACAAAATATAACAAAATTAGTAGTATATATATATATTCATACGAAGTATTGAAATATTCTTAATTTTGTTATAAAAGTTAATTAATTTCAATCACATTTATTTTTCTTGGCTTGATCGTGGCGACATCTAGGAAATGTTAGATAGACAATTATAGAAAACAACAAGCTTTCGAAAGATCTCTGTAAAACAGATTATTGAGTTATGAAAAATCTACGCTAAAAATGATCGGTGCAAGTTATTTTCACCAAAGGTGACCAAAGTTAACACTTTTTCTTATATCAATCAACATAAAAAAACCAGGTTAAATTTAAATACTTATGCCATTTTTTGTCTTTAACAAAAGCTCATTCCAACGGGAAAAAAATGGAAAAGTGCCAGACTATTAAATTATTTCCTGTCATTGTTATTAATACATTATACATTAATTTATGCTAAAGTTATGTTAGAGAAGCCTAAATAAAAACAACGTGTCATATTTTGTGTAGTTATTTATAACGATATAAAGTAGGTACATATACAGACAAAAACACTTTTTAAAACATAAAATTAATGTATGTATATGACATACATATTTATAATTTATACAACATACCTTGTTTAAAATTACTTGGTACCCACTCAAGTATACTATTTGTATCACTAGATCTACAGAAGAAACTTTACAACGGGAATTTATTCCAAACAGACAATTTAAGTTTAATCAATCTACGTGCGCCTACGTGTATAGTTGTAATAACAGACTAAATTTGTATATTCATAGAATAGTTTCGTCTTCTATTCATAGATACAAAATATACTACTGACAACTACATTTGTTAGGAATCTGTTGTTTAACATTTTTGAAGAAATCGTCTGTTTATACCACAGTTTATACATTTAGTTCAGTACTAATGGGCTCTGTGGTTTAGTCATAAATGTTATTTCCATGTAGGTAAATCAATCTAATAATTTACTTTTGGTACCCATTGAAAGAAGTAGGTAAAGGTAAAATATAGTGCTAGTATATTGTCTTTTATCATGATAAAATTAATTAACATTTATTTTCCTCTTACAAAAATTTTCAAATATTAAACATGATTTGTATAAAACTGAATTCGAATTATTTCGAATAGAACAAAAAGGTTTCTTTGCTATTAATTTCGACTCCACACAATGTTTGTAATACAATCAGATTGAAACTAAAATAATATTTTAAAAACTGACTAGTAGTAACTAGATGGCGCCACAATATCGATATTAACCTTCAATTAATTCCATTATCCTATTAAATTCTAGCCATAAAAGAACGTATATTTTTATTTCAAAAGCATTTGTAAACATTTTTCAGAAATTCAAAGTACGTTTGAGTTAGCTGTTCAAATTTAGTTTTTTTTTATAAAAGATATAATAAAAGTTTCAATTCATGTGGAAAACATGCTACTCCCACATCTCGAAAAATGTCGATATATCTTTCAATTAGCAGATATATCTTTCAATTATTTTTTAGTGTCAGTAATGGAGACAATGATGCCACTAATTAAATTTATATCAAAAAGAATAACAAATTTGAATTGTTTTAAAGTAAGTAATATTACCTACACGAGGAACGAAAATGTACCAAGAAACAATACGTTAAACTAATTTTTTCATGAAAACCCTCTATTGTAGAATTGAACAGATGCAGTACCTATTTTCAACAGAATTGCCACCTATAATAGGGCACTTGTATCGAATGACTAGTTTCTGAATTCCATTCTCATAGAAATCTGTTACCGGATTTACAAACTATTACAACACGGCCGTTTTAACATTGTCATCATCGTTACAAGTGAGCATCAATGTGTAGAAACAATTACTGAATACTAAGCCAGGGCTGTAAGTACGGAGATGTGATGAAGTTGTTCCGAGCCATGTGACGCGATGAGATGTTGGATTCGATGATATACAAGCAAAATACGCTGTCTATCACAAAAGATAGAGCAGATGATTTTGGACAAAAGTTGTTGAAATTCTTCATTACATGGACTATCAATTTTATTGCGGTGTAACTTGAGCACCCTATGCTTCGACACCGTTAATAATTCGGTCTGATAACTTCACTCGCACACCTCTCAAGGAACTTTGTTTTTTGGAAGTCAGTGTGAATACAATTTTCGATGGGTAGGTATTGTAAGCATTTGGACACAATTTCATAGAGAACACTTCTTGAAGCTTGTGTAAACTATATAATCATTGACCAATTAGAATCATATACGTGGCTAAACATATCTGGAGCCATTTCTTTATATGGAACGGAACATATGCTGTCGTTGACTACTCGTATTGTACATGAATTTGCAATTTCTGGCAACATTTTGTTACGGTGTTAAGCCTTCTAGAAATCTTTAAAAAAATTGAAAGGTACAATATTTTAAATTACCTCGAATACTACTACGGTGCCAAAATACTTTCGTTTTATTGGCCTGGATTTTCTTCATCTGGCTGTTCTGTAAAACGGATGATTCACAACCTGAGTTGGTCTGTGTATTAAACTATATATTCTGATCCTGGTCTTTCTAGTGATTTGCTTTTTTTTTACGAATTTTTACTTAGAACATAGTAACGATTCTAAGTATTGAAACTCTTCAATTTCTTTTATTCTGGTACTTTCTAGTACTATATTTAACTCGTTTGGTTCATGTGTTACCGCCATTACCTTCACTTTTACTTTAATTGTTTTCATGCCATACTTCTTCGATCTGCCCTTCCACACACTTGTGTTGCTAAGGAGTTTCTTCACTGCTTTTGCCATTATTACTAATACATCTGCGAACACTCCCTTGGTTTCTGTATCATATATGTATTGTGGTTACATTTTGGCTACAAACCTTCATGATTCTGCTCATAAATATTGTGAACAAAGTTGAAGTCATATTTCCTTTTTGTCTGAATCCATCTATTGTTAAAAAATTATCAGATTTTCTATTTTATCTAATTTTGGGGTTTCTTGTATAGACTTTGTATATTTTTCATTAATTTTGCTGATCAACCAAGTGTTTTACCTAAATCAGTAACTGACAAAATTAAATAGTATATATACAAACTACAAATTCATGGTGAAAAGCATTGGCTTAGGATTAATTATCGAGAAAGTGTAGGTAGGGACATTTTTAGATGTGATATGACGCGTTCACTAAAGAAGCAACAAACATATGCTGCAGTTTTAATTTGGTGGGTTGCTGCGCTTTAGGAAAGAGATAAGCAAATACATAATACGTAAAGTTATTGTAATTATTGTGAGTATGCAATCAGGTTACACCAAGTATTGCCGTTGTCTTCGATTAAGTTGTGACTGGAAAGAGCCATTAGTGACCACTATGGTAAAACTTTATATCAGAAAAAGAAAATGTACGACAACAGCTTTTACTGGAAAAAGAAAAGATTATAATATCACTTCTGCATGTAAAGAGGGCTCATGAAAAACGTTGTTAAGACACTGAGTCAAGAATGTGACGATTTTAAATGGGTCCGAAAACTATTCCCATAACTAACAGAACGAATGACAAATAGTAAGTGATAATATATTTAAAATCAAATCAACAACGCCGAGAAATGCTGCGAGGATGTTAATGGTACATGTTTTTTTCCAATTGGGAAAATTACCAAACAAATGGACGTGATTCAAGCAGTTCACGGTTCTGAACGCAATATGTTGCTTATAGCCCACATTCTACAATCGCACTTGGACTTTTGTCCGGAAAATGTGAGCGACGCTAGCGATGAGCAGGGCAAGCGCTTCCACCAAGACATTTTAAGAATATAAGAACGAACGTCAAGAAGGGAGGCTGTAAATGTTGTTTGTAAAAGATAATGCAAAATTTTGGTACATTTATAATTGTAAAAACTTGAAATATACAATAAAGTATGGTATAAATAAAAAAATCATTTTATTAAAATTCAAACTAAATTAGAACGTAACCATCTACCATTTATGAAAATAAATCTTTTATGTATTCTATAAAAATAATATACGTGATTTCATGACAAAACAAAATGTTGCAATTTGTTCGTCAATAGTTTTTGTTGTAGGCTTTTCAATGTCTTTGTATGAGAAGCTTTATCAAATGCTTTTTCGTGGTCAATAAACGCAAAAATCGCATTTCTTTCTACGTAAAACGCACATTGTTTCCGATAATGATGTATGTGTTTTTTAGGTTCGTTTAGGATCTGTTCGTATGGCTTATGATTTGTACTTTCTAAAGTACCTGTATAGTTATGCAAACCTTAATATCGGCTTTCTGAAAATTGAAACTATCATTTCTTTTTCCCACTTTATCGGTATCGGTTTTGCCATCTATTTCTTGTTGAAAATCTATAGAAGTAATTCTTTTCAAATTGTTGTCTGTTGTGTCCTTGGGGCTCTTCTTCTTTATAGTTTAAATCGCTGTTTCTAATAGATGTTTTGTAATTTTTTCCGACCTTGCTATTTGTCCGACATTATATTGTTGTTATGTCATTTATATTTTGTTGTTATTTTAACGTTATCTGGTGTACGTGTTTTGCTTTCTCAAGTTTTCAGTAGCTTGAAGAATAGTTTCTGATAACTTATATTGCCCTTCTTAATTCTTCAACGAAGTTATTCCATGGTTCTTTTTTTGCATCTAGTATTGAACTTTAACGTGTTCTTTTTAGGTTTTGATTAGTTAGTGTTTTCCTTTTATTTTACTACCTATTTCTTTAGTTTGTCTTATCACCACTCCAGGACGTCTGCATCTTCTATTGCTATTTTGATGTACCTATTCCAGAAACATGTTTAGCTATTTCTAGAAATATATTTTCAAATGTATTCTACGCTTCATGTGCATCCATTTGCTTAACTTCTTTTGCTAAGTTATACTGATTCTTCACAAAAAACTATCTCTTCATGTTATAATATTTATATTAACAGGTGAAATCATATTACGCGCCGTTCATTTCTACTTATTATCATCCCGTCAGATGGCGGCAAACTGTTTCACTTTCTGCTATGCAAAGTGCCACCTTTTTATGCTTATAGAGTATATACATATACCGCCTGTGTCAAGAAACATTAGCCATAGCGGATCTGTGTATGCGTATATATGTATGTACGATGTACAGACACCGCGCTGGGACGTTTACATACATACAAAAATTAAAAAAAAAAAATTGATGACGTGCGTCTAATGATCCATTAGACGAACTGTACGTATAAACTGATTCGCTATGGTTAATGGTAATTGACACAACTGGTATAATACTGATGGTGATATAAAAGTTGGGGTAAAGATTGGACAACACTATTTCACAGTTAATGGTACAAAAAAGCGTGTTTCACGTTACGAAAAATGTTTTAATACAAATTGTCAACATATTGAGAAATAATTTAAAATACATGCATGATAATAAAAAACAAAAACGTAGTTTTTACGACTAATCCGAACTGAATTTGTAGATATATCTTGTATATGCAAATTTCGTTTGGCATGCTGATTTATATTTCACGTCACTATTATTTATATAGATACCTAAAGATAACCTCACGTACTATTAGCCCTAACTAATAATACTTACGAGTTTTCTCAAGTGAAACAAATGTAAAATAATTAAGTAACAGTATTCAATCTCGTTTACAGCAATTAATTGCTCTGTTGGAAACATTCTAATTAGTGCACCTGCCTGGCTATTCAATGATATTCAGAAATCTCAACAACAGCTGTACCATAAATAAAAATATATACAGCATGTGTCAATTTTCATTAGCCATAGGCGATTAATCCATACAGTACGTGGCAACATAGTACAGTACCCCTTCCTTCCTTTCCAATGCAAGCACGACCGATGCATGCACGTAAATAGAAGTTAGCGTGGTTAGCGGCAGTACCTATTCGACCACCGGGTTGGGTGTTTGTAATGCGTTTAGAAATAATATTTATGCCTTGGAAGGATTTGTTTTTCTTTTTCTTTTCAGTAAATGCAGAGAATTATTAAGCTGCGTTCACGCTGCATGATACAAACAAAAGCGTAATTCTAATAAAATTAAAAATAAGGTAAATAAAAAAGGATTCTGAAAATAATAATAAACTACTACATTTGATGTTTCCCGTACCAGTAATAAGACGGCTTTTGCTTTGCAACGTGTTCGCAGCTAAACACTGAATGTAAAATCTGGTCGGAAGAAGTGGAAAGATCGGGGTAAATCGTTGTGATGTCGGTTGTTGTCGGTACTGGTGACGGACAGTAGGGGCACCATGTTGCAACGTATTCTATGTATACGTATAGATCGCATGCAACCATTGAATCCCTATAGCTAATGAAATTTGACACATGCGGTATATATTGTGATGCCTACATTTGAAAGAATAATTGCTAAAGAATTATCATCTGAATATTTAAATCCTGGTTCAGTATCTTTTTAAACTTTTGTAAATTATAGTTGAAATTAATATGGTGTTAATTTTAACACAGTTTCTTCAATTAATAGAAAGAAAATGCAAAACTAGAAAATAATATTTATTTTCTACACAAGAAGCTATTGAATGAATATAAAAGACAAAGCCAGAGTAATGAACATGTATAGGAAATATCTAAATAGGGGACTTCAATGAAAATGTGGTTCGTTAAATGACGTATATAAAAATGAATGAATAAAAGACTTACATTAATACCCTTTCGCCTTCCTTTCCTTTAGTCTATATCCTTGGATCTTTTTGCTGTCGACGTCGGTAACTGCGCCTTAATTTTGCTCTAATGGAATTTTTAACTTGACTAACGAACCCAACTTTTTGAAGTTTGACCTGTCACCGGTATTTTTAATCAAGTTGTTTTTCTTTTCTTTACGGCTTTCTTTGATAATGACATAAACTTTATCTGTCAAAGTTTCTTTCTAAAAAGCGTTATTTTTTATTATATAGATATTTAAATATTGTGATGATTATACTGTATATATTTTTTTTCAAATTTTTTTCGATGTTTTCATTCATACATAAACTTATAATCAATACTATTCTAAGAACAGTCTAAATGTTTTAACAATTTTATTAAATGTATATACCTAGTAAGTCAGTAGTTAGGTAAGCAAGCGTAAGTGAATATAATTTGTCTGTACCTAATTGATTTATGCCGCCACCTTTTGCATTTTAACAATTTTTAAGTTTCACAATTGCCACCCCTGCGTGAATTCAAATTAATTGTCAAATTTGTCATTATAATCCCATAAACGTAGTTTAAAGGGTGTTTTAGCAGTTATTTTGAAAATTATTGACATAAATTCTTCAACATAATATGTTTTCAAATTTAGGTTGTAAATTGTTATTTCATCATATTTGCAATGGTATATAGTTCCACGTAAACATGATCATAGCGGCTAATCGAAATTGATTGTCATGGCCGCTTCCGTGACTTGCGATAAGTTTTAGAATGTGTACCATATACAAAGAGATCATTTTGAACTGTCTTGGGTTGGCAACAAAGTCCCAGTATTATCAAAAACTAGGAAATATCTACTTCCGTGAATTGCCCACACTAAGTTTGCATGTCAAATGCCAAAATCATAATGTATTTGAAGTGTCTTGTACTTTCGTATTTTCATTGTTTTATTGTCGCTTTTCTGTCTATTTTAAGACGATATACCTCGTATACCATGCCTTTTACGATACAATAGGATACGTTTATCGTAATGTCGCACTTTCGCAGTGGAACATTACAAGAGGATGGATTATGGGAATATTCATTGGGATCGTGTTTTCAGCAATTTGTAACGGAAAATGGAAATCTGGAAATAAACTTGGACAAATTCACTTATCATCGCAATAGGGCGATTGAAAGGTTTAAGAAAACGGAGAGTGTTTGTAAATGTAAACCTGAAAAAGTACCAACAGTTTTAACCGAACATGTTGTAGCAGACATTATGCAGCGAATGGAAGTTAATCCCACAACATGTGTACGAAAGCTGTTTGATCAAACTGGTAAAGAGATCTGATTAACTTAAACGTAATTTGTTATACAGCACTATGTATTTAAATTGTATGTATTTCCTATGGAAGTGCTGATAAGGCACTGAAAACAAACTTACATATACTTCCATATAGACTTTCTATACTACAACATTGATGGAGCAATCACGTTGAGCAGACATTGAATAATTATTGCAATTGGTTTAATGAAATATTACATGAAGAAAACTTGATTCGCACTTTCTTTTCAGATGAAGCATGGATCCATTTGTCGGGATATATCAACTCTCAAAATTACCATACCTGGTCAACATGTTTTTGTTGAAAATAGACTCCATTCTATCATAGTTGGTGTTTGGGTTGCAATGTCGAAAAGATGGTTTATTGGGGCAATTTTTTTTCATGATACGATTAATGCAATACGATACCGAAAACAAATATTGGAACCCTTCATTATTAGCCTTCACGAAGATGAATTAAACCTGGGGTACTTCCAACAAGATGGGGCAATTGTACATACTGCGCAACAAATAGGACTTTTTCTCTTTGGCCATCTAAAAAATAAAGTGTTTCAGAACAGACCGCATAATCTCGATGAACTTGAAGAGGCAATTACAATAGAATTGCAAAATATTACACCGGAAACACTCCACAATGTGTTCACTAACATGAAGAGACGTGTCAATCTATGCATTGTGAATAACGGTGGACATTTCGAACAACTTTTATAAAATGTAATCATTTGGTGACATAATTATGGGATTATGTTTTACAGTAATAAAGTTGTAACGTATTTATTATTGTTTATGATAAAAAATAAAGTGGAATTAATATATTTCTAAAAAATTCTTTCATATAATTCAACATAAAGTTAACCCTATTTCATTGACATTTATCGCAGGAAAATTTTAAATAGTAAACCTAACCACAAAAATAACGTAGTAGTAATGGAGGTTCAAATTAAAAACCTACCATAGGCGTGCTTTGAAAACATTTTTTAGGAATGCAGAATACGACTATATTGTATAACAACTTTTGTAGAACTCCATTCATTCTAAGAATGGAGGATTGGGAAAGATAGGGCTTAAAATAAATGTTTGTGATTGGTTGAAATCGAGTGTGCATTTACACCGGCAAAATAATCGCATTTAGCTCGTTCTGTCAAAAATTTGTTTACTGTCAGTTTTGTTCAAAGAGTTTGTCGATTTCCGTATTTTACATAGTTATTTGTTGTTAATATTCTTAGAAAATAGTTCTTCTTAGAACTCGCAGGTGAAATATTCATTTGTTAAGGTATTTTATCAATTTCTAGATATTGTAAATAAGATAATAATTGAAATATCTGCTAATGGAAATAGTATCTAAAATTTATTGGATTTTAACATGAAATATTGCCCTTTACACCTTTTACTCACATATTGATAATGATACCTACATTCTTGAATATTGTAAAATGTAAGCGTTCTATTTACATGTAGACATAACGTGTTATTCAATGTTTTCCTTATATTTTAATATTTTTTGTGTGAGCGATATTCTGTTTTGGAAAACATCAAATACTGATTAGCTGTTTGCCTTTTCATGTTTGTTAGTATGGTTATCATTTTAAAAGCAATGTAAGCCTTACTTAAATAAATGTCAATGAACACGTAAAAGTCAAAATATGTATACTAGAATCACAGACTAAACAACCCAGACCGGCAACTACTTGAAAAAAAAATATCCAAGATCTGCTATCCTTGTCACACATCAGTGAACTTGGTACGAAGATGGCGCTAGCAGCATATTGGCGCGAAATTTGAAATGAGCTTGTTTTTAGAATACGCTTATTAAACATACACAAAAGTTACTAAAACTATGGTAATAAATATTACTTACTGTAATAATTATAGCCATAGTTTGAGCATCTTATCTGTAATTTTGTGGTGTTACATATTAAATATGGTGTAAATATGTGATACGAAATATAAATATTAATCTTTTACTTACATGTATTATAACATCCCTCTTACGGTGACCTATTAGACACAATAAACTACTACTCTATATAAGATTAAAAGAAATATAATAATCTAATAAGTGAAAACTGTCAAGGAAAACATAGGGATATAATAATAAAAGTTTTTATTGATACATATACTTATACAATAAAACATAATAAAATTAAATTACACAACCAGTAATGAGAAGACAATAATAATATACAAATCTTGTAATATAATATAATATGATGACTAAGAAATTTTGTAATATACATATTTAAAGCACAACTGTACAATATTTATACTCACTCGTCGAGATTTGCACTTGGACACCATATTTGTATCAACATATAATTAATACGATGTACGACAAAGGATTGCAAAAATATGTCAAACGTGTCAAATTTTGAAATGTAGTTTTGAATGACATATAACCACAGCATAACAAACATTTCAATTGACGCTAGCGCCATCTCATCTCCAAGTTCACTGAATCTGACAAAGATGGTAGAGTATTGAAATTTACTTTGCTAAACAAGGATGAGTACTCTGGATAAAATCTAGGATTAAGTTGCCGGTCTGGATTGTTTAGTCTGTGACTAGAATCGCTCTCGCAACCGACATGCGCCACCAAAATTAAAATGGCGTCAAATTTGAGACGTTGCAAAATTTGATCTGTCAAGTAATATTAATTTTGACACTATAACCCTAAATGATCAATTAGACTTATGGTTTTAGCACTACCGACAATAATTCTAATATGTAACTATTAATTTGATAATAATTTTGCTTAAGTAGTATTGAAAAGAAGAATATAATGATTATTTTATATTTGTATGAACTTGTCTGCTGTTAGTAATTAGATATAAATATAAAAAAGGTTAGATTTTCAGAGAAAATTGAACTTTTGAAATTCATTTAAACATTCAGGAATGTATTTAATAATTATGTTCGAGTTAGTTTTACTACAGACAATAAAGATATTTAGTAGCAAAGACAATTGTACAGCAGTATCCTTACTAATAGTGCTATATTGCTTTTCCATTAAATGCATCAATATTAAAGTATTTTTATATGCAACAGCGAGAAGGTAAGAAAAGTATTAGGTACATTAATTATAAAAACATTTGTTTGCCAGATTCTTACTGTACACTATGATTATTGCCATTATCACTGCTGTACTAAAAGCAACTTGTTTGAAACATTTCTCGTAGGTAGGGGAGCACGGGGCTAAATGTCACAAAATTTGAATATTTGATAGAATTTTGGTTATTATTTGCTTTCAAGTATAACCAAGTATCAGCATATGTACCTGTACATGTGGTGAAAGTATACCACAAAGATTAAACTTTAGTAATGACGTTTGATAATTTTTTTGTAATTTTCTTTGCCAGCGTGTGCAATGTGACAATATACCCCAAGACGGGGAATGTTGTCCCATGGTATGGGGTAAGTTGTCACCTACATTTAAGTACATAAGACACCAGAATAAAATATTTTAATTTTTAAAAAAATTTTGTTTACGATTTTATTATCTTAATAAATACATGAAGTAAGAATTTAACATTTAACAATAATAAAAATATGTGAAGAAAAAATTTAAATATGTATCTACTTAACACAAAATTGTAAAAACAAAGTTAAATATCATCATCAGAATCGCAGTTATGACAAATATAATAAGAATTGCCGTCCGTGCATTTTTCGTGAGACCAGTTTTTACATCTGGTACATTGCAGCCACACTTCTTTTGGTGCACTATAGCTTTCCCCGCATACCAAACACAATGTTTCTTCTTCGTCTGATGATTCTTTCTGTTGCTTCTTCTGTTCAGGTCGTTTATTTTTGTCTTGCTTCTTTTTTTCCGAAAAAACTTTTCGTTTGACTTGCTTTGCTTTGGAGTTTTTCCAAGCTTCCAATTCATCTTTAATTGGTGTATCAGTTAAAATAACACTTTTAAATTTTCTTCGATTTTGTTTAGTAGCTTTTCTTTCTTTGGCCTTAGGAAGTGGAAGAATATCTTCTGGAGTTAGAACTGGTTTTGTCAGTTTCTTTACAAAGGTCAACCCTGATGTTGATGGAGTATCATTACTGAAAAGCAAACCTGAAGAGGTTTCATTTTCGCAACGGGATTTGTCTGTTTCAACTTCGACTTCTTCGTAGACGTTGACTTCAGAAGTTTCTAAGGTGATCAGAGGTGGAGTTGTAGGCGGATCTATTTCAAGAAAGGTTGCTGCTTCTTCAGTTGCAGTTGTCTTCTCTGGGGCTGGACGGTCTGTCACATAACTTGGTAGAAAATCTGCTTCCGTAAATATATCACAATTAAAAGGATATATTCCTGTCTTTCTAAATCCTGCCATAATATTGCTAGGAGTAATCGCTAGGGGCAATGCTTGGGCCACAATTTCTGGAATGTCATAGATTGCAATAGTTTTGCCTGGGTTATTTTTCATCCAAGAAGAGCAGGCTGAATTAAAAAATGTTTTCAAAGGTCGGTTCACTGTACGATCTAACGGTTGCATCTTGTGAGAACAATGTGGAGGAAATGAAAGCATGACCACACCATTCTCTTTTGCATAATTTAAACCTTCAATAGAAAGGTGTGATCCATGATTGTCTAATATTAGCAATATTGGCTGTTCTTTTGAGCATCTTGTATGAGTTACTAAGTGCTTTAAAAATACGAGAAAGTGAGGCTCTTTCATCCAGCCTGAAGGATTAGCTACCCCGATGCTTCCTGGTGGGCCTTTCTGAAGAAAATGGTTTTTAAAATGTACGCGAGGGAAAACAAAAAGTGGAGGAATGCTGTTTCCTGCAGCCGACACTGCTAAGGCTAGAGTCACTAATGTGCCTCTTTCTGCAGAAGTTAGAGATCCAATTTGCTTGAATCCTCTTCTGGCCACTACTCGATCTGGACGTTGAACAGTTGTCATTCCAGTTTCGTCCATGTTATAAATGTCATTTGCACCAAAATGATACCGTTCGTAAAGATCTGATAAATTTCTGAAAAATGTTCGGACGTTAGTTTCATTAAAACTTGTGGCCCTTGATAAGCTGGTAGGCTGTGGTGTTCTTATAGATAATTCATTATGTCTTTTTAGAAAACCAATAAACCAGTCTGGACCAGCCATATGAGTTATCTCCCATGTGGGCGGTATCTTCTTTTTCAAAGATTGTGCATACTGATACGCCAACACTCGCACTTCTCGAGGATTTAAGCCAAAATATATATCACTGGCTTTTTTAAGGTACTTCTCTAGTTCTGATTCTTCTTCTGGGCTAAAAATCAGTCTATGTTTTTTGTAACCCATTACAACACTGGAATGATTTGACGCAAGTTCTTCATCGGACACTTTTTTACAAAATCGTTGTAAAGTTCTGTAATGTAGACCAAAGTCTGCTGCAGCTTTTCTTAAAGAAAGAGGATGATTCTCATCTTTTACTGCTTTTGCAGCTCTCAACAGGATATCAGTGGGCGGTGCTGTTCTGTCTGTCTTCTTTTTATAATTCCTCACCATCTTAAATAAGAAATACAGGTACCTTAGATACCATTTGTTTCTTGTGGGGTAAATTGTCACATGTGACAACCTGCCCCTAACAAATTGTGACAACTTGCCTCAAAGCACATGTTGCATTAAATAAATGATTATCATTGATATGTGATTATTGTAAGCAATTTGTTACATATTATTATAAAGAGAATTTCATAAGCTTTAATGCAATATACTTCACTTACCTTGCAAATGATTATATTCCTGTTAACCAAGTTACAACGTGAAAGATAAAAAGTACGTTGAAAACACCAGTCTGAAACTTTTGTTAAAATCATACAGAATTCTGTAGGTACCGTACAGACATGTTGTACACAGTGCCTGACGTTGTTAAGAAACTGATATATAGATGGCAGTAGCAGATATATATTGCAACTTTGCTTAAAATTGCCTTGTGACAATTTACCCCTGTGACAATTAGCCCCGTGCTCCCCTATATCATTGATTACAACATAATTTTTGCATGCTAATCAAACATTTTTGATTAAGCTAAACACATCATTACTATTTACTTAAGCTTTAAACTAGTATAAATTTGTTGTTGTTAAAGATTATATTTAATGCAGAATTAAACAATTTAAACGTATTTTAAAGTATTTCAAATGTTGAGTATTCGTAAGCTGAATCTTTGCTACTGATCAGAATTTAACTTACCAAGCAACTTTAAATTATAATACAATAATGAACAAGTATTTTTACTATCCCAATTTATAATGTACTACATTAATATTATTACAATACTATCACATATTTTTGAAATTATATAATCTTACTTCCATTAATAACAATAAATAATTACAAAATTAAAGTCCTACAGAAAATATACAAAGGTTATTTTAGAAAAACTATAAAAATAATATCACATAAATATGTTTTAACTGCATCCCCCTATGCAAACGCTTATCTTGTTATCACATTAATAAACTCGATCATTATTTTATTCTGAAATCAATCATCCACCATTCCTCTATTACATTCAACATGGTTATACCTTCTTAAATTTGAAAATTTTCTAAACAGTATTACTTATGTTATCTTCAAACAATTGTTATTTTAGTTAGAGTCATCTACTTCCTCAATTAGACAGAGTTCTTTCTTCAACTGATCAATATAAGTACAAATTATTTTAACTATCGTAATCTTCTGCCGAAGCATTATGAACAAATATATTAACAGGTTCCAAAATCTGTCTTTGACGTTTCATATATACTGAATTTAATCCTTTATAAGCTACATTCGTTTTATCAGTTACGTGATTATTCTAAATAACATAAAGCAATTACAAGTAAAACCAAGCATTTCTGTTGAATAAAACTTACCTTCTCGTATATAATTTGGTTTAGATCAATATATTTGACTTTAATAACTTTCACAGTCGGTACTACCGCTATCATTAATACAAAACATTACTGGATTAATGTCTGTTTTATCAATTTCTATTTCCCTATCCCACGACGTCTTTATTTCTTGTTCAATATGAGTGATGGTAGCCCAAGTTTCATGTGTAATTGTTCGAAAAACGCTGTACTGTATACTAGTCACCTGCTTGTCAAACGCTACGCTTGTCAAGTGTCATACGCTCCGTGAAAATAAAAATCTGACAACAATGCTCAGAATAGCCATGTATCAAATAAAATATTGACATTTATTTGGTTCTTTACCACAATATTCTATTTAGATTTGTTTTCTTTCTTGGGTATGTGGTTTTTATTTGAATTAAATGTAACACATTTTTCTTAACGTTTCGTTATATTTAATAACTTTTTCAAAAGACACATAACATATAACTTAAAATTTCATTTCGTCAATTCTTATTAATTCTGAAAACATTTTGTTTTCAATTATACGTGATGATGATACGTGTAAAACGTAATTGAAAACAAAATGTTTTCAGAATTAATAAGAATTGACGAAATGAAATTTTAAGTTATATGTTATGTGTCTTTTGAAAAAGTTATTAAATATAACGAAACGTTAAGAAAAATGTGTTACATTTAATTCAAATAAAAACCACATACCCAAGAAAGAAAACAAATCTAAATAAAATATTGATATAGAAAAGTAATATTTAATAATTATATCTATAATATTTAATTTCTAACTGACTTTCATGTAATAGTATTTTACTAGCCGTAGCTATTTATCCAGTTGGTTGAATTTTATTGTTCTAAAATTGTTCCGGTTGATTGGAATTTGTAGTGGTATTGAATCAGCGTTTTTAGTTCGTACTTTTGCCGTGTCGGTTGCGAAAACGACCCGACATATAATGATATCATATACAATGTATATCCCTGCTATCCATCTGACAGTAAACATATGTTTTATTTGTTTTCAAAATACAAAATTCATCGTGTGTAAACTGTGCTCATATTGTAGCGCCATCTACTCCATTCTTAGACTGAATGGAGTATAGTACAGTTAGTTTTACGTTGATTGATTTGGGCTGTAGCATCTCAAAATAAAATTTAATGTCATTTATATATGCCATATATTGTCAGTTTAATATGCCACGAATGAACGGGATTCAAAAAGCTATAATTTGAATTAGGCTGCATGATGGGGTCAGCCTAAGGACAATTGCGCATGAGGTCGGATATTATTGATATAGGTGTAATAGGACGGAAGAAGGGAACAGGCCGTAGAAGAGTAACAATTCAATAGCAGGACAACCAATTAGTAAATTTTTGAGAAAATCCCTTTTAGACGGCGATCAGGGCAAAAGAAGAGACTTAATTTCCAGGTTCTTCCGATAATGATAATGCATGGCGTAGAATTCGTGACACTGAGGTAGAAGCCGCTGCGTCCATAGTGTCCTCCATACCCCGAAGATTACAGAATGTGATAAATAAAACGGCGACATGACAAAATACTGACAATTTATTGAGTTGTAACGATGTACAAGAGCGCCTCATACCAGGATAATAATTTATTTACATTTCATTTGGATATCTTTTTGTTCCGTCTATTAATAAATACGTATTTAGTTTGCTTTAAAATCGCATTTAGAACCCAGGACTTCAAGCTGGCCAGTTTCATGTTATTTGACAAATAGACCACTTACAAAACTAAAATTTTGAAATATTCGGATAAATTGTTGTTGGTGTATCAACTTTTCTATGCAGCCGATGGTACTTTAGTTTGATATAAAAATTTTCCTTAAGTCAAATGATCAGGTGGGCCAAAATAAAGTAGCACATATTTATTAATATTTCAGAGATACACAACATACTGTTAAAAATTCCTCTAAATATAAAAGGAATAAACTGAATAAATGATAAATAAAAACACTGTTATAAAAACAATAATGCAAGTATTGAAACATGAAATTTTATTTCTTAAAAATGTTCACAAAGAAATTAAATAACCATTTTTTTACTTAATCACTTATTTCCACATTCTCTTCTTATGGTTTGTATATTAAAATTTGGTAATCCAAATTGAAATAAATATCTTTCTCTTCGAAGTTTTTTTTGACTTTCTTTGGCTTAACACAACACTTTATCAACATTTCATGTAAAACTAGATCTGTGTTAGAGTGGAAAATTGTCGATTACTTCTGTGGAAAGATTACTGAAAAAACATACTTTTCTTGAATAGTAATCTGGTAGGTGTCTGACACGTCTACAATTTCTCCTTACATTGAACTAAGTTATCCTTCAAAACAAAGTTTGACATGCAGTGTGCCAAACTTTAATCCCATATAGAGGAGACGCGTTATATTTAATTGCACGTCATTAACGACATTTACATGTCATAACTGTATTAGTGAAACTACAAAAGTTATTTTGCGGAATCATTAGAAGAGCAATTCACTCCCAACTGGGATGAAGTAGACATGCAACACGTAGTGCAGATTCACAAAGTAGTAAGCAGAAAAATACGTGAACCCCACTCCCCTAGCAACGACCCAGTCACAGCCGAGAACCTAAAAGCAATCCTTAAAGCACTAAATCCGATAAAAGCGCCTGGTATAGAAAACATCACCAACAGATCACTACAAAACCTCCCCCCAAAAGCAATAATGTCAATTCTAGCAATAGCAGACTCCGTTATCAGACTCCAATCATTCCCAGAGATATGGAAACATGCCAAAGTAATAGTTATACCTAAACCAGGAAAACCAAAAACAATACCAAGCAGCTACAGGCCCATAAGCCTGTTACCATCCATTAGCAAACTGATAGAAAAAATAATCCTACAGAAGATAAAGTACCACTCTAACAATCAAGACATAATACCAGAAGATCAACACGGGTTTAGAGAAGAACATTCAACGATAACACAACTTTCAAGAGTCACTGAGATTATCCAAGAAGGATTCAACAAAAATCAAGTGACAGCAGTTGTATTTCTCGACATAGCAAAGGCATTTGATAAAGTCTAGAGACAGGGACTCATATATAAAATGATAATACACAATTACCCAACACACATAATAAAAATCACGAACAGTTTTCTCCAAGGACGCTGCTTTCAAGTTAGCATCCAGAACACACTTTCCTCAATAAAACTCCAACAGCGGGAGTCCCCCAGGGCTCATGTCTGTCACCTCACGTATATACAATATTTACAGCCGAGATACCAGTATCAAATCCTACAAGATATTTAAATACGGCCACCTTTGCAGATGATACGGCACTGCTCTCAACATCAAGATGTCTGACGAACGCGGTACAGGAACTCCAAACGCACCTAGACAACACGATAAAATGGTTCAAACAATGGAGGACAACAATAAACGAAGACAAATCCCAAGCAATAATCTTTCAAAGGAATCGGAAAACAACAGACAACGAAATAACCATCAACAACAACAGTATACCATGGAGTAGAGAAATTAAATACCTGGGAATATACCTGGATATAAAGTTCAATTATAACACACACATAGCAAAAACGATAACCAAAACCAAACAAACAAGATGCATATGATGGAAATGAAAACTTCAAACACAAAAGACCTAAACTGGTTCTACTTGAATCCTTAATCAAAATAAAGATAAACAATACCTAATCAAATTCAACTCGAACATTCCAAGATTCACCGCACTCAGATGAAGAGTAAAAGACTAAATAGTCTAACTCAAAGCCACAATAAAGAAGAAGAAGAAGAAAAGTTATTTTGTTAAATTGTATTTGTGATCAGCTGACAGGTAATATATATTTTCTGTCATTTTTGTTGGTTAATATTCCAACAAATTTATAGGTTATAATAAACAGTAAACCTACGAGCAGTAAACACTGACACTGAACTTCCAAAATAAAATAATCACGTTGTTCTATCACTCATCATTCTCTTACTTATTGGAGGTATACAGCAGTTCACCTCGTCTATCAAAATCCATTTGAAGTTGTTTCGGGCTACTTTACCAAGTTTCTGATACCATCATAAGAAATATTTTTGCATTGAACGTTATTTGCCTAATAGCTATTAGCAGGTTCAGAAATGTTGAAAAGACGCACTCGGACAAACTGACTAATAAAAGTACCTTATAAAATTACTTGTCAAATAGTTATCGGGCATTTTATAAGTATGTGAAAAGACCGGCCCAAACTGTATTAAAGAAAACATAAAAAAACATGCCTAGGATATGTATGTTACGCCACTGAACACATAATCAGACATGTCAGATATATGACAAGTTATTCAAAATACCCATTTTCTAAATTATTATTGCCTATGTTGAATGTCAATTTTAGAACGGCCACAAGCAACACAATTCATCATTATAAACTATCTCAATGTTATAAACGCACTAAGCCGTTAATATTGACATTATTTGACATAACTGACCTGCCTTAAAATGGTAACTTCCGTCTAAATAATACCAATCCCCCCACCACTTTATTATCTCTCCTGTTCTATGCTTTCCTCGTAGGTGACAGCTTTTCTAACAGAGCCGTCCTATGTTCTGTTAGAAAAGCTGTGTGTATGTCATTGTCTCTTGATACGTCTGGTTGATAGGAGATAATGGATATCTTTAGTATAAAAACTTGGATTGTCTTTCTTTTAGCTTATTTGACGGTATTATTTATGTTGTTTTGCGTATCATGCATACGAGGTACGTAATTTTTAATAAAATAATAATAAATTATATTAGTATATTCCTTTTTTCCAGATATTTTACTCTTGATACATCCTATAATATTTTCAGTTTGGGAAAGTATACAAAATTTCTACCGCAAAAAAAGAAATAAAGACTCTGACGTGAGTGTAAAAAGAATCAAAGACTCTGATGGTAGTGTAGAAAGAAACAAAGATTTTGATGTGAGTGTAAGAAGAACCATAGACTCTGATGAGAGTGTAAAAAGAAACAAAGACTCTGATCTGAGTGTAAAAAGAATCAAAGACTCTGATGGTAGTGTAAGAAGAAACAAAGACTCCGATATGAGTGTAAGAGGAACCAAATATTCTGATGAGAGTGTAAAAAGAAACAAAGACTCTGATGGGAGTGTAAATAGAAACAAAGACTCTTATGTGAGTGTAAGAAGAAACAAAGACTCTGAAGTGGGTGTAAAAAGAAACAAAGACTCTGAAGTGAGTGTAAAAAGAAACAAAGACTCTGAAGTGAGTGTAAAAAGAAACAAAGATTCTGACGTGAGCGTGAAAAGAAGCAAACACTCCAATGCGAGTGTATTACATTCTAACCATTATACTTAACTACGACGATAGTAAATACTATTTCCCAAATTTGACTTTATAATCATTTAGTAAATATATGTATATCAATATACTATATTGAGTCTTATAAAAAAGTAGAGTTGTACATCATAGAAGATAAACTATAATACTAACAAATGAGGTAGAATTTTTTACTTTCTATTTCAATTATTTCTACTGCAATCGCAACTTTCCTTTCCTAAAATTAAAGGTGTATATGATTTAAAAATTTCAGGATGTCATCAAGATACTGCTCTCAGTTATATCATCAGTCATCCACATATTTAAATCAAAAGATGTGATTATTTATATAATTTTAATATATAGCACTAATTCTATGCTATACTATAATTGTTTGTGTTATATTGTATTATGTATGTTTAGTATTTTAAGGTTGGCAGGAACAGAAAGCAGCGCTAACTTATCAACAGTAAGAAGTGGCAGAGAGACAAGACACAACAATGAGAGAAAGCAAAGCTTTTTGTTGTTAGCTAGCTTAGAGTTGTTAACTTTAATTTAATAAAGTTATAAAAACAATAATTGGTTGTCTTGTTGAAACATGGTGTCAGAAGTATTGGGAAGTAAGTGATAGTTGATACTTACTGCAAGAAAACCTATTTGATACTTAGGGCAAGAAAGCGTGTTTAACAAAATGGAGAGTACAGAATTTCAGGATTTTTTAAAGGCACAGGTAGATGCTATGAGTAAATTAACGGAGCAGTTACAGAATATGCAAACGCAAGTAAATACTTTATCGGTTGTAAATAATAATGCAAGCAATGTTCCATGGCCAAAACCACTAGATGTAAGTGATAGTAATATTGGTGAAAATTTAGATCTATTCTTAACAAATTGGAATACATACTTGAAAGCTACAGGAATGGACAAATGGTCAGCAGACAAGGAAGCACAAAAGGTTAATATACTATTAACAATTATCGGAGATGCAGCAAAAATAAAATACAACAATTTTGGTTTATCCGAAGCAGACAAATTGAGTGTAGATAATGTAATCAAAGTAATTAAGGAGAAAATAGTGATGAGGAAACATGCAATGTATGAAAGATATTTATTTTATTCTTGTAATCAGCTAGAAAATGAAACTTTCGATGAATACTATGTTAGATTATCGAAATTATTGGAAAAATGTGAGTTTGAAAAGATTGATACAGATACTATAAAAAGTATTATGTTACGAGACAGATTAGCCTTTGGTATTAAAGACCAGGAACTCAAAAAGAAATTTTTACGAGAAGATCCAGAAAAAATTACGTTAGAACATGTTGTAAATAGCTGTAAAATAAGTGAAGTGACAGAAGATAGAATTAAATTATTTAAAGAAGAGAAAACGATAAATGCAGTTAAAAATAAAACAAATACGAGTTGGATTAAATGCAAATTTTGCAACAAAAAACATGAATTTAAACCTAAGGTCTGTCCAGCAATACATCACACATGCACAAAATGCAAAAAAAGAGGACATTTTGAAGTATGTTGTTACACCAATCAAAAAGAGAAGAAACGTAATAAGAGTAAGAAGATATATAAAATAAATATAAACGATGAAGAAGAAGACAATATGAACAATGACGAGGAAGACAAAACAAGTTCAGGTTCAGAAGATTTTGCCTGTATATCCAAAATAGTTGATAGCAAGAAAGGTATAAATGTTAGTGCAAATTTAGAATTAAAATTTGGTAAAAAGTGGCACACAGTTAGTTGTGAATTGGATACAGGTGCAACAGTATGTTTGATGGGGTATAAATTTCTATGCAAAATGTTGGAAAAGCAAGAGATGCAGTTGGAAAAATCAAGCTATGTTTTGAAAAGCTTTGGTGGAACAGAAATAGAAGTGTTAGGACAAATGGAAATACCATGCAAAAGAAAAAATGGAAGATGGAAAATACTTTTTCAGATAGTGACTGTTGATCATGGACCACTTTTATCAGCTAATGCTTGTAAAAAACTGAAATTAATTAAATATTGTAATAGTGTTTCAGTATCAAGTGAAGAGATAGAGAGAGCTAAATTGGAAACCTATCGATATGAAGCTGAGAAGTTGGTTAACCAACACCAAGATGTATTTCAAGGATATGGATGTTTGCCAGGTAAAGTAGAACTGGAAGTGGATGCAAATGTAAAACCAGTGATACAGCCGGCTAGAAGAATTCCACTGAACTTACGAGGTAAGCTAAGAGATGAACTGGATAGATTGGTTCACAAAGGTATCATTATTAGAGAAGATAATCATACAGAATGGGTGAGCAATATTTTATTAGTTAAAAAACCCAATTCCTTTAGAATATGCTTAGATCCTATACCTTTAAACAAAGCCTTAAAACGACCAAATTGTCAATTTACGACTTTAGATGAAATCTTACCTGAATTAGGCAAAGCTAAAATCTTTTCGACAATAGATGCTACAAAAGGTTTTTGGCAAGTACAGTTAACAGAAGAGAGTAGTAAACTAACTACTTTCTGGACCCCATATGGTAGGTTTAGGTGGCTCAGATTACCCTTTGGCATTTCGCCAGCTCCTGAAATTTTTTCAATGAGAATGCATGAATTAATTCAAGGGTTAAGTGGCATTGAATGCATGGCAGATGATATACTGATTGTGGGTCAAGGAAATACTTTAGAGGAAGCATTGCAAAATCATAATGATAATTTTAAAGCTTTACTTGAAAGGTGCAGACAGTATAATTGTAAATTAAATAAGTCAAAGCTTCAATTATGTAAAACATCAGTAAATTTTTATGGACATATTTTAACTAGTGAAGGTTTGAAACCTGATATTTCTAAAATTGAAGCAATTCAGAAAATACCGTCTCCTACCAACAAGACAGAATTATTACGATTTTTAGGGATAATTACATATTTAAGCCGTTTCATTAAAAATTTAAGTTCAGTGTCAGCATATTTACGAAAATTGACATTAAATGATACTAAATGGGTTTGGACTGAAAACGAAGAAAATGAATTTTTAAAATTAAAGAATATTGTTAGTCATATTGGAACTTTAAAGTACTATGAATGTAATGAACCATTAATTATAGAATGCGACGCTAGTTCAACAGGTTTAGGAGCAGTAGTGTTACAGAAAAGCCAGGTAGTTGCCTATGCTTCTCGTACTCTTACGAAAGCAGAACGCAATTATGCAATGATAGAAAAAGAGCTATTAAGTATTGTCTTTGGGTGTGTACGATTTGATCAGTTGATAGTCGGTAATCCAAGTGTAACTATACGCACGGATCATAAACCGCTAATTAATATTTTTAAGAAACCATTACTTAAAGCCCCTAAAAGGTTACAATTAATGCTAATGACTCTGCAGAGATATCCTATAAATTTAGAATATGTAAAGGGCAAACAAAATATAATAGCAGATTTTTTATCTAGAACAGCTCTTAACAATACAGAAAAAGATTTAGTAAATGAAAGTAATAAATCAACCGTCTATAGGATATCTAGATATGAACGCAAAACATTTAGAGCAATAGAAAACATCAATCTTTGTCATACAATTAAAGTAACTGACGAAAGAATGGAGTCGATTAAAAATGCAGTTCGACAAGATGAGACTATGCAAAAACTTATGATGATAATTACCGAAGGTTGGCCCAAATATATTAAAGATATACCTGAGGAAATTAAAATATATTTTCCATACCGAAATGATTTATCTGTACAAAATGGATTAATATTCAAGAACGATAGAATCCTTATCGCACACAGTTTGCGAAATTTAATGATCCAAAAGGTACATACTGCGCACACAGGAATTGAGAATACATTAAGATTAGCAAGACAAAGCATTTTTTGGCCTGGGATGACCAAACAGATTACTGAAGTAGTTAAGGAGTGTGAAGCATGTCAAAAATATTCAGAAAGCCAAGCTAGACTACCTATGATGTCTCATGAATGCCCAAGCTACCCATGGCAAATAGTATCAATGGATGTATGCTTTGCACAATATAAAGATAAACAAGTAAAAATATTAGTATTAGTCGATCATTATTCAGATTTTATTGAAATTTCGTTTTTAAAGGATTTAACTCCTAAGTCAGTAATACTAACCATGAAAGAAAACTTTAGTAGATATGGAATACCCGAAGTTGTATGTTCAGACAATGGAACACACTTTATTAATTCGGAAATGATAAAATTTTCAAGTAAATATAATTTTAAACATGTTACATCAGCACCGTATCACCAACAAGGAAACGGTAAAGCAGAATCAGCTGTTAAAATAATAAAGAAAATGATAAAAAAGAGCAATTGCAATGGAGAAGATTTATATTTTATGCTACTACATTGGAGAAATACACCTAATAAAACCGGATATAGTCCAGCACTAAGATTATTATCACGTCATACAAGAAATAGCTTACCAGCAATTGAAGATCATTATAAACCTAAACCACTTGACA
Organism: Amphimallon solstitiale; assembly: GCA_963170755.1. Classification (NCBI taxonomy): domain Eukaryota; kingdom Metazoa; phylum Arthropoda; class Insecta; order Coleoptera; family Scarabaeidae; genus Amphimallon; species Amphimallon solstitiale. The sequence goes on from OY720679.1 coordinate 41,839,919, forward strand.
ATATTTCTGAGAAGATTGTAAATAGAAAACAAACAGCAAAATTCTATTATGACCGGGATACACGAAGGTTACCATACTTGGACATAGGGCAAGGTGTGTGGGTTCAATTAAGACCTGATACGGAGAAGTCATGGCAGAAAGGTTTTATAACCAAACAGCTTAGTCCGCGGCAATACGAAATAGAGACTAATGGTATTACATATAGAAGAGACAGGTCGCACATTAAGGAAAGAAAAGTAGAAGAGGAAAAGAGGAAAATACAAGAAGAAACAAGAGAACCAGTAGAATATGAAGAAACAAGAGAACCAACAGAAAATGGTGTAAAAGAAACTAGGGAAGAGAATCAGCTACAAGAAACCGAAACCGGCATTCAGAGTAGTGAAGCCATACAAAAAGAGGACAAGACAGAAGAAAGAAAAGTTACAACGTCCGTAGATCCAGAGATAAGAGATAGGCCGAAGAGAAAGATAAAAAAACCCATAAGGCTAGACGACTATGTGTGTAATTAGTGTTAAAATTAAACGTGAAACATTACATTTATAAAGAGAGAAGGATGTTATATTGTATTATGTATGTTTAGTATTTTAAGGTTGGCAGGAACAGAAAGCAGCGCTAACTTATCAACAGTAAGAAGTGGCAGAGAGACAAGACACAACAATGAGAGAAAGCAAAGCTTTTTGTTGTTAGCTAGCTTAGAGTTGTTAACTTTAATTTAATAAAGTTATAAAAACAATAATTGGTTGTCTTGTTGAAACAGTTTGTAAATTTTGTGCAACGTATTGATTGCACTGTTTTTGGTTTTATACATTTCTTCAGGCAGTATTGTTACGGCTAATTATGCTTTCTTAATTAAAATTAAATTGTTGCTCTGTATTTCGTTAATTTTTAATAAATGCTGGACATTTTTGGCGCCGTTCCGACCAGGCTTCCCTTCATAGTCGGCTGGCTTGTTGGTAGTTGATTTAAGTTCGATAATTTCCATGAATTAAAAAGTAGATTTAATTTGTTTTTTTTTTGGTTATTCTGGCGTTTAGATTGTAGGCAGTACTTCCAAAAATGTTATTCTTAATTATCAGTAGGTTTTCCGCATATTTTCACTGTTCTAAAGCCCCCTTACAGTATTTCTGTTATGTATCAGGAGTGCATTGTTCGTAGACGGATTGATATGCTTGACCGACCGGACATTGTTCTCTTGACGGTTGTTGAAGCCGGATGCTTAGATCTTAAAAACAACCTGAATTTGACAATGATTTAGCTGTAGGTGCGGAAATTACGAAGCTTGATTGTTTTGGCTGATCTATTGATTTTTATTGCAATTCTGTGCCGATATTAATTAAGAAATTGTCGACTCGTTGGCTGGACCTCGTGTCTGGTTGGATCGTTGTTTTTCTGTTGCAGAGATTAGCAGATAATTAGTCTCACCTTTCTGTTAATTAAGTACCAAACTTTGCCTCCGTTTCTTGTCCGTGCAGATGACTAAGTCTTGTGTTCTTTTTTTTAGGAATTTTTATTTCTATGTGTGAAATGTGTAATTGCTAGGGGCGTTACTGATTGAAGTTTTTTTTGTGGATATGCTGGCGTTTTCTATGGGAATTTGTCCGGTACGAGTATTATTGTCCATTTCTCCGATCTGAAACTAAAGCGCACGCGTTCCTAATTTTCTTGTATTGGTGATTGAAGTTTTTGGGGGGTACGTGCGAGGATTCCTTTGGAAGTTGTTGTTGGGGTCTCACCCAGGCAACGAATCTCGTTTTTTTATTTGATTGTTACTGATGTTCTTCCTGAGGAGGAAACATGTAGGACTTCAGATATGTGGTATCCCTTTATTTAAACTGAGTGTAATTGTACTGTAAATTTGACCTTTGATTCTTTGTACTTTTATTAGTTAAATTTCCGTTTTTATGTGCCTACATTCTCAAGAGGAAGGTCGCTTATTGAATTTACATTTTGTTTTGTGTCAGATTTGCGATTTATATATCTTTAAGTTAACTTTAGCCTTGACCTGTGTAATTTTAATTTCAATTCATTCTTAAGATTTATATATCTTTAAGTTAACTTTAGCCTTGACCTCTGTAATTTTAAATTTCAATTCATTTTTTAAGATTTATATATCTTTAAGTTAACTTTAGCCTTGGCCTGTGTAATTTTAATTCCAATTCATTTTTAAGCTTTTCATATATAAGATAACTTTGGTCTTGATTTCCGTACATTTTATTTTCAATACTTTATTAGAAGTTTGGGGTTCATATAACGGCTTGATGCCTATGTTAATTTTTCAGTTGTTCTTTCTTTTTGTATATTGAACTTGATTTTGTGTATTAAAGAATGTGTAAACGCATCTTTGTTTCGATCGAAATAGAGCTCGTAAGAGTGTTGAACGCTCTGTTTGGCCCTCAGCCGATTTTGTAATTTTGGGGATCTGTTTTTAGAATTGAGGATTCTGCATACTGTAATTTATGATTTTGTTATTGTATTTTGGTGATTCTGTTTACTGTAATTTAGGATTTTGTGATTGTATTTTGGGGAGATTTGATTAATGTTATATTTGATTATTGTTATATTCGAGTATTGTAATTTTGGGGAATTTGAATTGTGTAATCTTGGGGAATTTTGATATTTGGATTTTTGATCATTGTAATTTTGGGAAATTTGAATTGTGTAATCTGGAGATTCGTGATATTTATATATGGAGTTTCTTTGTACTCCTTTATTGTTTTTTTTTTGAATTATAGTCAATACACAGGGTCTTGTTGAAACAGTTTTTTTGTTGTTGGAATCGTGCGGGATTGGAGACCATACCGTTTCGTGCTTTTCCGGGTAACCTTCACTTTTATTTAAAGCACGTAGCGCCGAATCATTTTAAATTCTTACTCCCGAACAACTGGAGTGATTTCACCCATGACCAGCTCCACTGGGTGACCGGGTTAAGAGTGAAACTTATTCATGGTCTCTGTATCTCAGCTCGTTTCGTACTCTTCGTCGCTCTATACCTTTTTGAGTTTTGACCTTCGTAAATTTCTTTAAAATCTAACGGGAAGGTTAGACTTCCCGTTTTAATTTAAGCAATTTTTAAATTTGACACTATAGTGCTATAAGCCCAGTTTAAGAGTTTTTAGTAGTAAGTTTGAAAATTATCGACAAAAACAAAACAACTTTAGTAGAATACGAATTTAAAATTACAAGATTTATTTGTTATGAAAACCAAGAAAACGTAGCTTTTTCAACAGTAAATGATTGTTAATAGAGTCGAAGGTCGGTGAAAAATCTGTGCACCTTGCTGAAGAGAAGATATTCCTGATTTGCCAAAATAGTACATAATGAGAATCTGCTCCAGTACTATAGAAAACTTTGACAGCATGGATATGGGGTCTATAATTTTTTAGTTCTATTCTGATGTCTTTTTAAAAATCGAACGTATCCCTGCTCTCTTCCAAGTAGACGGAAAGCAACAAGTCTTAAGTGCCGAGTTGAATATTATTCCAAGTGGATAAGTGAGCATCATGCGGCAGTTTTTAATGAGCAATGCTGGAATTTGGTCCTCACCGGTATTTAAATTTGACTTAAGTTTCTTTAAACTGCATTTAATATCACTCTCAGTAAGATAGGTGACATTCAGAGAATCACTTAGCTTAGAAGTGATGCCAAACATATCAGGATATGAAATTGCTTGATCCGCATCCGACAAAACACTAGCTAATTCATCCTCATACATTACTGAGGTAATCCTTGATGATCCTTTCTTATGATCTATGAACTGTCATAACTTCTTTGGATCACGTGGCAGATCATCCTGAACACTATCTGGAAAGGTCCTCTTCCTAATTTTTCTCTAGCGACTGAATGCATGGTAGAAATAAATGTTATATGTAGATTTTCATTCAAAATGAAATGTAGTTTAAAAAAACTTAAAAACTTCGAGCATTTTGACAAGGACAACATTTTCTTCTTCTATTGCAAAATAAAATTTTAGGTTCTTCAAACTTATTTCTATTATAATATATAGAGGTGTTTACATTTTGAAGTAACTTTTTTTACAGCATTAAGGCTGGCATCCTACCGCCAGTTATTTTCTTTCATTCTTCTTATTTCCATTGCTTCTCTTTCCAATTTTATGATAAATTTTCCACATCTTTTTCTTTGTGTTGGGCCCATTTCAATTTATGGGATAACACGTAGTCCATTATGTAACGATGATACCGTAACAAATAGGCAAGTTTTACTGTCTATATTGAAAGTAGCACTTTACAGTAAAAAAGGCAAATGCAATAGTCTTCATACACCTTCAAGTTGTCAAATTATTAAAAAAAAAAGTTAAATGGCAATGTGTAAATCACTTAAATACACCGATAACACATAAACTATGACTTTATTGACACTTGTTCTTTGCATAAGGGCACAGAAATAAAATAGTTATATACGAACCAAGTGCGGGAAAACTGTTCCCGCATAAGCGTATTTTACAAGCACGAGCGACTGAAAGAAGCTAGTGCTTTTAATTGCGCGAATGGGTGGAAGATATTTTCACGCAAGTGGTTTGTACAATATTTTTTGAACGAATATTAAAATAAAAATATTGCTGACTAACGTCATAAGTATTACACATAACCTCAAATAGATTATCTATTTAATTTAAGCATATCATGGACGTACCTGTTACTCACATTTCTATTACATTAAGTTATTATATTCTTACACATGACGTATTTATTCTTATATTTATCGTGAATTCATCGCTTGTTGGGTTTGATTACAATTAACTGTCAATGTGAATGTTACTTGAAAAATAGTCAAATAGATGGCGCCAACAAATTTGTTGAAATAATTTTTAGCAATTACTCCTGTTTCCCTAACTTTTAGTAAAGAAAAGTGTCGGGAAGTATACATGAGCGAGATAGGTTTTGATTCAATCAGACTAGACTGACTCGTGTTTTGTCGGCTCTCGTGGAAACCGGTAGGTTATACGATGCCTGAGAGCCGACAAAACACGTGTCGGTCGAGTCTGAGGGAAACTGAACCGTATTCCCCCTATCTCGCCCATGTATACCGGGAAATAGTATTTTGTAGACTAAATTTTATTACTATAAGGTTCGATTTTTTTTGAAATGCCCCAAAGAGTGTTTTTTGCAATTTGCGCAGTCGTGTGTTTATACCGTATATACTAAAAATATGTATATTGATTTCCTAACATAATTGTAAAAGTAAAACAAAATACCACGTATCCCACAACATTAATAGGTAGTTATAATTTAATATTTAAATCATAGAAATAAACTGTACGAATGGGTTTACAATAACTACCCTTAACATCCTTAATCACAATTGTCAATTTTCTGCATCGTTTGCAGAACAAACAGCATGGAGGTTAGTGGAATTTAATTGTCATTTCTCATTTCGAAACTGAGGTGTAATTGAATTAAACAGTTTCGAAAATTGCGTCGTCGCTGTTGTCAAGTACCAATTATACCCAAAATTAAGTTTTCCGTCTGTTTTTCTTCGCTTTTAATTTGAATCCCCGTACAATTCTAATTATATAAAGGTTCTTTTCGTGCTCCCTCTTTTAATAGTACGAACGGACATTATGTAAGGTCGGTCGAACGCCACGCGGCAAAATAATACTGCGAGAATTAGAGTTTTTAACGAAAATTTTATACAGGCTGTTATTATTAGTACGGTCTACTGTATTAAACAAATAATAAAATACGTCACTGTAAAAAAAATGACGCCGGTAAAGTTCACAAAACGGCAACATTTTAAGGGTCCTTGTAAGAGTTACAGGTTTTCATAAAGAAGTTAATAACTTTGATCTAACGGTGGTTATTAAGATTTAGTATGATTACTCTCTTCAGAGTTATTTATAATTTTTTTCAGGCAGTCCCCTGTTTTTAAATAATAAACTCTTATCTCTAAACGATGAGTTCGCGCGGCACTTGAAAGCGTCGTAAAAAATAAATTGTCGGACTTTTTTCTCAATTATTCTGGAAGCTTTTGTTTCATCGTTATGTATATGTATATATATAGATATACTTCTTTACTCGCAAGATGTTCAAGTGTTGCTTGAATATTTTCTTTCCTCTATAAAAGGCAAGCGTTCCGTAGAGAACTTTAGGATATTGGAAGTAAGTGTCAAATTTTCATATCAAAATAATACACACAGTGTTATTCACAAGCTGTTACGGCGACGTTAAATTTAAATTGTACACTAAAAATAATCTTATAAAAAAGATAAATCGCAAGCTTCCGCACTTGTGCAAAATCTGTGGATACCTCTTTTTAAGCATTCTAAAGTATTTATATTATACTAAAGAAAGCATAGCCTAGAAGAAACCTAGTATTTTTTTACAAATTAACGAACATATTATTGTACTAGTAATACCGGGTCTTCGAAAATGATGGCAGCTTCCGTGATTTTGCGATGAGTATTACGCTGCCGCGCTGTGCCATACAATAAGACTAGAGGTTCAAACTACAAACGTTTCATTAGCATGCTATTTTTTAGGTTACTGTACATATCAAATACTTAGTTATTGTCTACACATATTGCAGTAGCACTGGTGGCATAATTATATGAATAAAATAAATGTATTATTGCCATACATTGGGCACCAATGATACAAAAACTATATATATTTTTTTATGAATGCAGATATTGTAATCTTTTAAATTATAACTACTCCAACAAATATTTTAATCTTAATCCTTGTTATCATTCACATTATTCTTGTAGGTTCTAGCAGTGATCCTTCCTTTATTCGTCAACAACATTTCTTATTTAAAACTAAATTGGATAAAGTTAATAAAAAGAAAATTAAATCTCATAAAACATTTGTATTAAATTCAATATTCAATAACAACAACAGTAAAGAAATTCTTTTGCCACATGTGGCTGTTAAAAGAAAACAATGTCCTTTTTATTATTCCAACCACAAACAAATATATATATATATATGCGAAAAACACATTGATTTTAATCTATTACATGGATTTAAATAAAAATATTATTCTTGCTATCTTCAAATTTTCAATATCGTATAATTTCAAAGAAATAAAATTTTCCCTTACGACGCTGAATTTTATTTCAACAAAGACATTCATTTGCACGAAATGCCTCTGGAGATCTAAAATCTCGCAAAGTAAAAAAACACCTTGATAAGACTCCCACCAATTGCCATATGCAAATATTCGCACGTTGTACATACCACAAATTGGCTATTTGTCCATCAAAAATGCTTATACCTTTACGTATTCAAAAATGCTTGAAATCTTTATTAAATTTTATCTAATAAATTGTTAATAATGCACAGTAAACATCGCTAGCAAACATTTTCACGTAGTACCTTTAATGCTCTTTTTACATCATTAACAATACTCCCATGATTTGCAAAATTAATCTACTTTAGCAAAGAAAATAATATTTTATTCAAAATATTGACGATGTCAAACGCTTTACTAAAAATGAACATTCTCACGTAGCATCTTTAGCACACGCCCTACACCATTAATTATCTACCATGAATTTATTTCAAGAAAAACTTACTTATAATATTGATATACATTATCAACTTCCTCTTGGTTTATATCTACCATTTTGATAATAAAAAAAATAATGAAATTAAACAAAGTAACAATGAATTAATTATAATGTGAAAACTAAACTACTTATTGAAATCAAAATAACTTAATACATTCAACTAAAATGATTTTATGCAGTGTATTAGTACGCCTGCAATCATGTGCGTATGAAACAAAATTTTTACGTTCGATCAATTCAAAAGATCGGCAGCTTCTTCCCTTCTATCATCGTTCGCGCCTTTTTATCACCTCGGTCCTCGAAAAAACACGATTATCCGTCTGCAGCGCCACAACTCACACACTAATGTTTATGTTGGTGTTGCCCTGTTCATATTTGTTTTCTTCAAGTTTTCCCCCAGGTTGAACTATACCTATACAGTTTTTGACAGTTAAAAATTGCACAAAATGTACACACACAAATTGTTTATTATTAAAGTCCATGCACATTCGCGATTCTTTGTCTTGAGTAGGTATATTCTTTTTCTATTAACGCCATCCTTCATTGTATTTGTAAATGAATTTGTTGCCTCATTCATCACTGTTTAAATACTTCCTTTTCCCATTATTTAACACTATCCGTATTTTCTTCTTGTAGATATTTTCGTTGGAAATAATCGGAAATACATTACATACAGATGGGATTTATTCGTTTACATTGTCAGGAACATGGACCTCAACAGCTTTATCCCTGTCTTCCAGCCACCTTCTCTCATCTTCGTGTAGGTTGATTTGCACGTAGCTGTTAACAACGTTAACATTATTTTTTTCTTTGTAGATTTATTCAGATTAAACCAGATTTATCCTATTATTTCTGAAGCTTTTCCGGATTAAATCAGGTTTATCCTGCTATTTCTGAGGCCTTTACTTTATTTAAATCGTGTCGAATAAAGAACACTTTTTTTATATATCCTTTTAAAAATATTATTAAATATAAGTATCAGGTATTTATTGTATTGTTAAATGTGACTATAAAATGTCTAACAGATAACAATCTTTTTACAAATTTATTTACTGCATCTATTCACTTTGAAAGATGTTTTCATGACGTGAATGTCTAATTTCACCTTTTTCATACAATTTTACAGCATTCAAATGATTAACTCTTTTGACTGTTCCATCTTTCATCATCACTCTCTCTCTGTTATTTATTTTTAGTACATTATTAAGCTTGAAAAGTGGTTCACTTCTCAATATATTTAATGCCACTCTTACACAATGCGAAAAGTTTGGTTCGGCCTTTGTATACTGGAAACACATCTTGTGCTCCTCGTTTCTATAAATATAGAATACATGAATTTATTTTTGTGTTTATTTCTATACCTTTTATCATATAAATTTATTTCAATCTCAAATTATTATATACCTATCATCATAATGTTGCGCCTTAGAGGTTATGCAACTCATAATTCGTTTTTTAGCAATTATGTTTACAACTAAAAATTATTTTCTTATTATAATACTTAATTGTCTAACTATTTTAAAATGCTTAAACAATAAGGATCACGGCAATATGTGCAGTGTATCAAATATATTATCTGCTAACCATTGATGTGGTTTATGAATTAAGTATTAATGCTAAAGCTAATCAGACTTGTTTAAAAGGTTGTGAAAATAATAAACTTATTTTTTTTTAATTCAATTTATTTTAGTAAATTACATTCTTCTTAGGAATTACGGACACCATCTTAGTGTACAATATCTGAAGTAGGACTATATTCTACAATGCTTGAAATTTCTATAAATTAAACAATGACTATTGGTTTATTAAGACATACTAAGTTTTTAGGTAATGTTTGAGTTTTTTTTATTATCCTACCCATAATTTAATTTATTTAAAAACTGTACTTTTTATTTTATAATACAATTACCTGTTAATTTAGAAGACAAAGTATTAACAAAAGTTATTATATTGAAATAAAAATATTGACTCTTGAGAAGAGCAGTAGAAAATACTATATTTCTTTGTATATAATATACAGTGTGCACTCGGTCTACCTGCAGAAGAATATACTAGACAAGTTGGTCGACTATAAGTGGGAGAATAAGGGGGTAGCCTCTGTTACTAACATTAGAGCTACGTTAAAGTTGATACCGCAGAAATCGTTACTGCGTTAGTCCGTGAAAATTGCTACTGTTACTGTTAATAACAAATTCTTTAACCAAGAATAAAGTCATTTACTGTACTGCTTTAGAGAAGATGGAAATAATATTAATCAATAAAGAATCACTACCTGGATAATTTATAAGTAGAAACTTGTTGAAGCATTAAATAAACGCAGTAAACAATTTTAGTAACGGATTTCATCGCAGCTTCCCAAATTGTATGAGTAAATAAATGAAATAGTAATCGATTCTAAAACTCAAAAGTAATAATTTCTTTCTTAAAATATCAAAGATAAGAAATATAGCTAATACAAAAAAACAAAACGTAACAATAGCAAAACTCTTATTAAGATAAAAAGTAAATAGTTCCGTACTATTGTAAAATAGAAAAGAAAACAAACTAAAATTCTGAAAGAAGACAATAAATTTGTATGAAACTGAACAAAATGTTTCAGTATGATAAACTATAAACGCAGAAACAGTGAATTTAATTGGAAGTTAAGAATGAAATTATTAACGAAAAATGAATTTCTAGAAGTACTTAATTATTTATTAAATGCTCAAATAAACCTCCCTCTTGAGCTGAGCAGTAACCCAGCCGATTATAAAAATTTCGTCGGATATTTGTTAACATTTCCAGGGTAACATGATTCGAAACTTCAATAATTTTGTATCGTAATTGTTCTAAATTAGATGGACGGAACGCGATTTAAAAATGTGCTTGCTAGTCGACTAAACACCTACCGTTAACAAAATTGAAATGAAATGCGCATGCACAGCTGCTATCCTAAACGCGAGTCAGTCTAGCATCACTACACTCGACCAATAGAACAGTTTCTATATTGTTTTCTGGTACTAACTCATACAAACTCTCGGTGTTGTCGTTTTATCATACAGTAAATGCCATCCGCAGCTTGCCGACAAGCACTATGTGTTATTACTTTTAAACTACTGTGTGGCATAGATAGGTGTGTGGTTGGTTATTTGCTTGGGAATTAAAACAGTGAAACATTTATTGTATCATAAGTTTATATAATTATAATTAGTCCAGTCATATTAGGATCCGCCTGCCGAAAAAATCCAAGCGAGCTGAAATTTTGCATACACCTTTATTTTGACATTACAAATAATGTCTCAAAAGTCCCCATCGATATCGCGTGTGCGTTTTAAGTTATTCAAGGTCAAAGGTCACAGAAATCAGTTTTTCGAAAATATCTCGCTTCCTATGGGTCGTATGACTTTTTTAGTTATTTATAAAAATGAAGACAAGGAAATTCTATACAAAAAAGGTTATATACATCTTTTACATACAACCAGCCGTTTTCACGCTAAACTCTAAAGAAATAATGAGCAGCGGCGCATCCGTTTCCACACCACCTCAGAGGTAGGGTGCAAGGCGCGTTTTTTTTACATGGTTTCCCCAGTAGGCCTAATCCATGTTTTTCAGTGTTCTACAGACCGTTCTACACTTCATCCTCTTCCTCCCCCTCCACATGTTCCTCTTCGTTCTCTTTTCTCTCTTCGTTAATTTCTTCCTCATCATTTTCTTCTGCTGCTGTAATATTTTGTGTGATGAGATCAAAAAGATTACTCTCATATTCTTCACCTTGAATATTTTCTATCGAGTCTTCAATAGCAGTATCAACATTTGCGTTGAGACAAGACTGGCCGTGACAATGGCCACAAAGTAGTGAACAGGATAGTCCAACTTTTCTGCACCCGCAATTTGTGTTGCATCCTTTAGTGCAATTGCAAAAGATGGTGTTTAGAAGTACATCTGGCGCAGGTGATAATAATGTCTTAATGGGCTCCAAAATATCATTATTGAGCGTCCACCCACACTGCTCAGGATTTAAATCATTACCAAGCCATGTCTGTACCTGATAATACACTCGACTCAGATGTTGGCGAGCGGCTGCGGCAGTAGGTGGAAGTGACGACAATTTCACAGGGGTGTTAAGTCTTGTTGACTTCGCGAATGTCATGTATCGATGGTTGTCAATGGATACTTCTGATTTAGGAGCTCCATACATTGCCAGAAGAATGCGTACTCCATTCTGCAAAATTGTCTCTACTGGACAATCTTTCTGCTTAAAAACTTCCGCCGATTGCTGTAGGTCTGGGCGTTTCTCGAACAGTTTAAGCACTTTTATTTTTCCTTTGTTAAAGAGTGCAGATGTTGTATCGCACCCAGTGATGGCATGTAGAAACAATAGATGGTTTTTACAGTTAGGAAATTTATCTATGCTAGAAGAAGAGTATATCTTTGAATCTATTTTTCCTCTGCCTGGTTTGAGGAAGAAAACTTGCTGGTTCGAAGAAGCACGTCCTATTAAGAGAACTAAAAGATCTACATCTTCTCCAACGATAGTTGTGACGTTCTGTAGTGATTTTTCAAGCGCCGTTTCTACTATTAAAACGTCGGCGTCATCCCTACTTTGTTTCACAGTGATGTTGACAGACTGTAGTTTGTGCATTAGCATTGATATTAATCTGGTTTTATTTGAGCGATTGGATAGGAATTTTTCTTGACTGAGATTTACGTGCATTGTTTCGTCGAAAAGGACTTCTACCGATCCAGAAATTAAGGCAGTTCGTCGAAGTTGTTCCATTGCTTTTATATTCTTGCTGTTGTCATTGTACCCATCAAAGACAACCGTTATATCAGAACCGAAATGTTTTCGTAGATAATCAACATATCTGTTAATAATACAATGGAAAGTATCATCTTTCTGCCATATGACACGGTGCAGCAGGAATCCACCATCAATGACGTAGGTGATGTTATCTGGGGTCCCTTCAGCACACCGAGGCTCAAAGCATTTGTAGAGGAGTGATTTAGTAGTTTTTCGCATGCCTGCATCATCGAAAAGTGCCGTAGGATAAGGACTTAACTAGTACTGCAAATATTCTCGGAGGTTTTCGTCAAATTTCTTGTATAAACTGATTCTTTGAAATAGCAGCAAAGGATCTACAGCAACGTTTAAGTCATGAATTTTAATAGAGTTGTTAACTGACAAAAGCGAAAGGACTCTGTTTGCACGTTTAAACTTTATTTCACTGAATTTTTTGCCAACAATATTTTGCATTGATTGGAGGCCAATTTTGTATGCATCATGACAGTTTATTTTATCACTACCGATAACACCTGTAGCTATTGATATAAGTTGATTTGTTGTTGGAAAAGGATTATGGCAAGTAAACCATTCAACTAATTTTTTTACGTCTGCATTATCTCTCTCAATGCGCGAGTCCCTTGCGTCAACATGTTGATCAGCGATGTCTAGAGAAACGTTGCAAAATTTTTCTATCTCTCCGCAGACAGAATTGATGGAATGCATACCATAAATCCATTTACATAAAACACTTTCACGTGTACTTCTTCCCCGGGAAACTCCTCCCTCAGATTTCATAGATTTCATCAGTGTTTGTTCAATTATCATGTCGCTCCAGGTTCCGCAGTTAAACTTATTCGATCGCCGAATCGTGAAAAATCCATCAGTGAATATCTTGAACGTTTGTTGGTCCATATTCTTTTGTAATGCTAGCATATCTTGAAGGTACAAATGTGATGACTTTGCATATAAGAAGTGTCCTGCAGCGTGGAAATAAGGAAGCATTTTCTTTACAGCATTTAGATGTCCAGTCCAGTTGCCTAATCTCTCAGCTCGAATAAAGTCTTTTGCTATAGATACCATATTAAAATATTCAACCCATAATTGTGATGTGGGGCCTCGACTTTTCATTTCATTTATTTTATCCGTGAACTGCTTCCTTAATGGTTCGAAAACACCACAAGATTCTTCTATATTTTCATACGATACTGTCCCAGCTAATATGTCTTCAATGTAGCTCTTAAAAACGTCTTCTGTGTCATGATTCATTTCTGTTTCTCTGAAAATAATAGTTGATAAGGTGACAAGGAGTAATGTGTGACCTCTGATAGCTCGTGCAAAAGCGTGACCACTCAACATTTTGTCAACTGAATTGGGAGCGTAAATAACACTAAGAGCTTCCTTGATGCCACTTCCTGCCATTATGTACCCAATGCACCCCAGAAACGATAGAAGCATATGAAAGCCTCCAAGTCTTAGTATAACTTTTGACATATCTGATCCAGCTGTAGAAGCAGCAACTATTTCACGAGCTTTCATGTATAGTGGCTGATCAAAAGTAACTATGCAAGTTTCGTGTTTGTGCAACTGAGCATTTTCTATAGCGCAATTTAATGTTGTATAGATCGTGTTGTAGTTGCTTGCCGGGTGGTGAATAAATGGCAGGAAAATAATTCGAGATACTGAAAAGTTTTTGTTATGTTGCGTGAGATACTCCATGAACCCATTCCATCCAGGGAGCCCTGGAATAGCTTGGTATTTTCCATACATCCACAATAGATCAGGTATATTAAGTGTTGGCTCAGAAATTTTGTCACAATCAATTTGTTGGACTATAATTTTGCTCATTCCAGAAACACTAGGATTTTCGTACATTCGAAGAGGCACATGCGCAACAGCAGCCAACTCTTTTGCAGGGGGCATCGTCGTATATTTCTTTATGGGTTCTTCAGGTACCACGGCGCTATCTGGAGTTACTATTTCAATAATTCCCATAATATGGAGTGTGTTATGGCCGTCTATTGTGTAGACATTGATATCTGCATTGTCTGCTGAATACTGGATAATAGCACCAGAATCAGGTGATAGAATGTCTGGTTGAGGATGGTAGACAGTAGCAACTTCGTACATCAATGTTTCTCTGTACGACGCGCTGAATCCCAAAGTTGACAAAATATCTAATAGACGTTTTGAACCATATCGTCGGTGAAGAAACACAGATAGGCCAAGTAATAGCTGAGATGTAAATGATCGTGGACGTATCGCAACCATAATAGCATGGCAAATGGCCACGCACTTAGACTTTAGATGTTCAATTTTGCCTTTACGGTTTTTTAAAATTATTTCTTCAATTAAGTATGAGAGGCTATGTGGGATGTTTTCGTTAAGATTGTCAAGCATTTGATTAGGAGGTGGATAAGATTGACAATCAACAGTCATGGAACGAATGTCTTCTCTGATAATTTTAGCAGCAGTTTCCACAATTCGAAGGCGTTCTTCTGTTATTTGCGATTTCTTATTTTCATACCAAGCTTTACTTAAAATATTACTTTGAGTATCGCGAAAACAAATAATAGTCATTGATCTTGATTTCGTTGTGATGATAATATTTTTATCGTATCGTTCTGTTAATTTTGTGATAATTGTTGCGTCATCCGGAACATAATCAAGTCCAATTTCTTTCAATTCAGCCAACGTAAACTGGCAATCTTCGTTATTTTCAATATAATAGAAAATTGTTTCCATTGCCTCAATTATTCTTTCATCTAATGGACGACCCTTCGTACCGCCCGATTTTGGAGTACCTAATAAAAGAATCGAAACACTTTTTATGATATTTTGCTTCAGCAGCTACTAAATCAAATTCAAAATTAATACGGTCCCTGACAGTTTTTCCGTACCTATCACCCCGTGCATTAGCTGCTTTAATAACAGTGTCTTTAAATGAGAGTGTACGTACTTCTCTAATTATACGTCGATACTTTTTAGATTTTTTTGTCTCTGCTTCTACGTTGGCTTCTTCGCCACAAAAAAAGCACAATGTTTTAAAATTAAACGAACCTAAGCTAGAGCGTACTTTACGAGGAGAACCCGATGTGGTAGGAGCCTCGTCAACTCGGCGCCTTTTAAATGCCACTATGCTACTCTTACGAGTATACTCCTTGCGACAGTTTGCATGTATCATCACTGAATCCGCATTCTTTAAACGTTCTGTATGTTCATCTTCTCTTTCCGCACTTGCATCCCTCAAAGCGTCTATACCGCGTTTTACAATCACGGTATCACCTTCCAAGAGCGATTCATTGCAAATAAAACAATAATCAGCCATCGCGCCGAACTGTCTGAACTTCTCGGGAAAACATTCAACTGACGGAGTGACGGAGAAAAACGTACGAATACGTACAGGGGAGTCATGCCCCGCCATGTATAGAATATTGCATACCCTCTCTAATAACAACATTTTTGATTACTGATTAGTCATGTCATGACTTTTTGATACTTGGAACAGTAATGGTTATTCAGGTACCTACTGAATGTATATGTATAATGGGTTGTGCGCCTTGTTGCAAACCTTAACAGTGTGTTATTTACTGAATGGTTGCTTGTACGTAAAAGATGTGTATAACCTTTTTTGTATAGAATTTCCTTGTCATCATTTTGATAAATAACTAAAAAAGTCATACGACCCATAGGAAGCGAGATATTTTCGAAAAACTGATTTCTGTGACCTTTGACCTTGAATAACTTAAAACGCACACGCGATATCGATGGGGACTTTTGAGACATTATTTGTAATGTCAAAATAAAGGTGTATGCAAAATTTCAGCTCGCTTGGATTTTTTCGGCAGATGCTGCTTTTTTCCGCCTAATGTAACTGGACTATAATATGTTATTAAATTAATGAAATTAAGCTATAATTGCACATTTTATTTTAAATTAAAAATGAATTTAACAAAATAAAGTGTAAATATTACTTACCCTAACCAGTACCACTTAAAGCAACACGTATTTCTATCTTCATTATAAAAGAAGTACATATGTTTATTAGTATTACATAGATAAGATTTTGCTCAAAAATTCTTATGGATATGCAAAGCACAAATTAAAAGAGCGGTATATATACGTACTGTTATAAGAAAAAGACAAGTATTAGAACACAAGATTTTATTTTTTAGAGGTGTCCGAAAAGAAATTAGAATAACTAAATTTCAGCTTCTATATAATCACTTATTTCTCAATTTTCTTGTTATGCTGTGCATTCCAATAAACCGTTATATTGTGATGTCTTATTTATTACTTCATTTTAACACTGTTGGAAGAAAAACTTGTGATTTGATTTCATCGTTTATTATGCTAATCATTTTTTCTTTTATAACATTAAAGCTTTACTGGTTCTACCTGTTCTTTTGTGTTTAGATGTATTTAATTCATCTAATTTTTTTTATATATTGTGTAAAAGTTTTTACGGCCTGGACAAGTACTTACCCTCCGGCTTACGTTTTGAAAATGCATATTAATAATTCATGGAAACATTTTCCACCATTAAGATGCAGACAAAGCGACTTAAAAATTGGACCAAACATCCTGATATACTGTATAGTAACCCTTCGATCAATTATAAATGTATTAAATCTAATACACACTCATATCCTAAAATTTCATTGAAGCGATTACAGTATTTTCTTTGTTTTCCCATATCTCAAAACAATAACATGGACCTTACTTCCTTGTTTTTATTCCGGATGATAATATATTTATTAATTACAATGTAATACTGAAGCCTTGTTTTAGTCTTCCACAATATATTGGTTGAAACTAAGGTGTGCCCGGATCGAATGATATCGTGATTAATTAAATTAAGTATCAGGATTTTTGAACTCATAATTTTACAGAGTATCCACATTTCCTTATTCATTTCGTGGCGTTGGCGAAAGAAAACGATATTGCTAAACTTAACGATATTAAGTTAAATCATTTAAATGTAAATATGTCACTGCTTTTTGAAAATTGCATAATTACTTATGACGGCACTTATAAGATTATATGGACATAATAAACATAGTAAAAAGGTTATTGTTAGGAATAACAGATTTTTTTATGCTCTGTAGTAGTGAATCTTTCTTTTTCTTTGTTGGTGTACGTGGATAATGCAAAAATTACATTCGTAAATTATTGGACATTGACATATTTCAGAGAGAAACATTATTAAATACATGGGTATATATTTTTTAATAATTTCTTTCTGTTTTGTCTTGTACTTATGTGGACCAAAGTAATGGAAATAAAAATGTTTTAGTAATTGTGTAATAAATGTAATAAATGTAATAAAGATGAAAAATAAATTAATTTAGTATTTATTTAGAGTACCACATACAATGGTAATATGCATTAAGCATTGGTAAACCTAAAATTTTATGAAGTAAGTAAAAGGTGTACTTTTTTATTATTATAGAGCGTTTCAGCCTTAGTATATGTCTTATAGAGATAGACTGGTTAGGTTGGTAACTCATTATAATAACACGACGTTTTAAATGCTCATTGGTTAGGATAATATTCCAATCTACGAGGAAAGAATAGAACAGGAGAGATAATAAACTGGTGGGGGAATAGGTATTATTTAGACGGAAGTTACCACTTTAAGACAGGTCAATTATGGCAATATTGACCAATCATAATTTATAAAATGAGTATTTTGAATAACTTGTCATATATCTGACATGTTTGATTATGCGTTCAGAGGCGTAACACACATATTCTAGGCATGTTTTTTTTTAAATGTTTTCTTTAATACAGTTAGAATAAAAGTTACTACATTAAAAAGAATAAAAGGATTGAAAAAAATAATGCACTCACGATATTTCTTTAGTTATTATTGGACTAAGAAACTATTTTAAATGATTTTCGAGAACATACGAAGTGTATATATACCCTATACAAAATATTTATGGACGCCTATGCATTGCGGCGGCCATATTGAGTTACCACTTCGGACAAATATTATTTTTAAGGAGACTCTTTCCTGTTCTATTCTTTCCTCGTAGATTCCAATATATCTTTATATTCTAATATTAATTTGACACTTGACAGGAAGGTTATGTTGTATTACTTACGCCATACCGACAATACCAACCATAAACGTAATAAATCGAACTGACTGCATTGCCTTGAAATAAAAAAAAAGACAGTTTATTACAATCTGCTTACGGTAGAAAAAGGTATATATCTCATAAGAGAGTAGACTGAATACTAAGGTGGAGACGCTCTATAGATATCTATAGAGGAAATGCGTTACATTCAATTGTACGTCATACTAGGTCCACGATGACTCGGCTTGTTTATGTTGCTGGTTCTATTTTTATTTCTATCAGTGACATTTGATATATCCCCAAAAGAATTATTCACAATACAATAACCTACGAGGAAAGAATAGAACAAGAGATAATAAAGTGGTTGAGGTATAGGTATTATTTAGACGGAAGTTACCACTTTAAGGCAGGTCAGTTATGTCAAATAATGTGAATAGTGGCAGCTTTAGTGTTCTAAAACGACAAGAACGAAGAATCTCATTTTTTCTCTTCATAGGTAAAGTTAATTTCAAATTGGCATTGAACATAGCAATAATAATTTAAAAAATGGGTTATTTTGAATAACTTGTCATATATCTGACATGTCTGTTTATGTGTTCAGTGGCGTAACATACATATCCTAGGCATGTTTTTTTAATGCTTTCTTTAAACAGTAAGACTAAATGTTACTATACTAACAAAAATAAAAGAATTGAAAAAATAATACACTCACGATACTTCTATAATTATTATTGGACTAAGAACCTATTTTAAATGATTATAGGGAACACAAGTGTAGATATACCCTATACAAAATATTTATGCAGACATATGCATTGCGGCGCCCATATTGAGTTACCAGTTTGGACAAATATTATTTATAACGAGATTCTCTCCTGTTCTATTCTTTCCTCGTAGACAATAACTATAACTTAATATATTTAATAATTGAAATAATCTAAGACTTGTACTGTTAATTTATATCAAAGGTGTATCAAAGCAAAAATAAACAAGCAAATTTTACAGGTAAAATTTACACAACACACGGCTTTTTGACAGATATGATTTATCTGCCAACACCGACTTGAACTATTAGTCTATTAAAAACATGTAAGAGAGAAATTTAATATTGAAAAGGAAATTATTTGTATATTTGCCATGAATGCGTATTTATTACGATGAATTTATACATTTTCTATTTAAACTAATGAAATGAAAGCCTACAAATAGAATTTAACAAAGTAACTACCGCGAGATCAAAAATTATATTGATGAAGATTTGCCATGAGATATATTCATACTGTTATTAATATTAATGACAGTATGACACTTAATGATATAACTTAAGAGGAGCGTTTACCTATCGAAAACTATGGCCCTGCAAGGTATCGCCGTTTTGCGTTCTTCAAATCTATTTTGTAATTTTAAAATTTCAAATTTGGGTTAGCGATGCAAAAGGCATACATTTATAGTGTCAAGGTCAGTTTTTGCATAAATTTATTTTCGTAAAAAAGTAATGTGTCTTAGAAGTAACCACAAAAATCCATATATTTGATTAATGTCTACTAACTAAGACTGGTACACAAAAGGAAAAAACAAGCTCTACGCGTCAGCTGCACATTTGAACGATATAAAAAAAATCAAATTTATATAATTATATTTGAAGATAAAAAACATTAAATAGTAAACATTGCCACACAAATTTCACACGATGTTTTTCGAAGCTATGGCGTCGTCTATCGCCACTTTACGGCATCTCTACCGGTCCTAGCCAAGACGCAAATCTATCGGAATCGGTCGGCTATTGCAGACTTAAATCCGAGTGACAGTTTGTAATTAAAAAGAAATGTCATATATACCTATAATATTCGAGTGTATAATAATATAACAGTCATGGGCAAACAAAAATTGGCTTATTATAAAACATCAACAAAACAAAGAAGTAACCATGCAAATCGTATGAAAAATCAAAATACGAGGTAAGTAATTTTTAACTTAAAATTTTATTTACATTATTTTGATATTTTTAATTTCATTTAGTTTAACTAAGTACATAATACCAATATGCGAGTAGATTTCAGAATTTAAATATTTGACGATTCATCTTACGTCTATATTAAAATTTTCAACCCATGACATAATCTGTGATTAAAACCGAAGCGCTGTGATCGAAACCGA
Source organism: Amphimallon solstitiale (assembly GCA_963170755.1). Classification (NCBI taxonomy): domain Eukaryota; kingdom Metazoa; phylum Arthropoda; class Insecta; order Coleoptera; family Scarabaeidae; genus Amphimallon; species Amphimallon solstitiale. Next base: position 41,860,449 of record OY720679.1, read on the forward strand.
ATGTCGTCTAGCTCCACCTACTCACACGGCATTGCGTCTACCCGTCTCACTAGTAAATAATTGCTTAAGTTTCTATTTGTTCGTAAACGCCCCTCTTAAGGCTTAACGATAGTGGATCTGTGAATATTTGAAAAATAGCAGATTTTTGATGCAAGATATTTTTGTTGATTTTAAATTTGGAGAAAACCTTTCAACGTCAACTTATGAAGAATTTAGTAATCTACCCCGCTGAATTATCAAACTTATTAAAAAAAAATATCTGATTAAAGAAAATTAATTAATATGTCAAAATATTTAAAATAAGTTTTCTCAAAAATCCTTTGAAGTAGATTTGTTTGCTTTAGTTCACGTTAAAAAATGAATAAAAAGCTACCCCGCTCTGCACTTATTTTTCGTTCAACTATTCTTTACTTTGTTTTAAATGTATATAAAATAAATTAGAATTGGGCAACCCACATTACAGTGAATGCTATTCTGGTAAAAATCATTCCCACGCTTGCAAATGTGTAAATATTTGATCATGAATGAACTTTTTTATTCGCTTAGATATTGAGTTATTATTTCAAATATTTATTATATATTCCTTATGTGTAATAGGTACTCGGACATTCATGGCTTATTAAATTATGTGCTATGCAACCAATATTATATTTCCGATTCACTAACGAGGACCCTTAAGGGTCCTCGCTAGTAAAGAATAGTTGAACAAAAAATAAGTGCAGAGCGGGGCGCTTTTTATTCATTTTTTAACGTGAACTAAAGCAAACAAATCTACTGCAAAGGATTTTTGAGAAAACTTGTTTTAAATATTTTGAAATATTAATTAATTTTCTTTAATCAGATAATTTTTTTCTAAGTTTGATTATTCAGCGGGGTAGATAACTAAATTCTTCATAAGTTGACGAAGAAAGGTTTTCTCCAAATTTAAAATCAACAAAAATATCTTGCATCAAAAATCTGCTATTTTTCAATTATTCACAGATCCACTATCAAGGAGGCTTAAGACAGACGATTTACATTCCATGGCAAACCTTTATCAATATAATTTTTAATCTCGCGGTATTTTAGTTTCTCTAATACAGTTATGACAACATGTAAACGACATCAATGACTTACAATTGAATATAAGGCGTCTTCTCTATATACCATTTTGTAATTCCATCGCAGAATTCCATATAGCTATTGATCAAGAATTACTTAGACTATATAAAATGCCAGTGCCGTGTCTAAATATTTAATTTACAATATAAACATTATTTTCTAACCATATAATCATGCTCATAGGCAACTATAACATTACCAATATGTTGAAATAGCACAAAGAGCCTGTAATTTCGAATTGACATTATGTTAAAATTGATTAGTTTCTGCCGATTATTTTCAAAATTAATGTTAAAAAACCTTTTAACTGCGTTTATGGGATTCTAATGTCAAATTTGACAATTAATTTGAATTTACGCAGGGATGAATGAAAATTGTAAAACGTAAGAATTGCTAAAATTCAAATGGCGGCGGCATAAGTCAATTACAGAGACAATATAGTTGTCATATATATTGTATGTATTGCTTAGATACTATATTCTACAAATGTTAACATTTCTGATAATAATGATGCAAATAGAAGCATTGTTTAAGCCTTAGACATTACCAAGATTCATTTCAGCAGGAGCTACTTGAATAGTTTTTACGTGTCATAGTACACTTATCGCTATAGGTCGTGTAGCGTTTTTAAAGCAATAATTAATAAGATTTTCGATTTTGACAGTATTTTACGTTTAATACTGTCACATATTAATCGAGTTTAAATTACATAACTTTATTGATTTACAAAAATACTACTCGGTCGTATTTTGCGAGCGAAACTAATCTTAGTCGATGTTTGTATAAAAACTACACGCTGAGTTTTAGCGAAATGTATGAGATTTATAGCCATCCATTGGGTTGAAAAAACTCCGTACTTTGCTTGCCAGAAAATTACACACATGAGGTTTATAAACAAATGCAGGAAGCAAAATGGTGTTCGCTAAATGTATAGCCGAACGAAACTAGTGAACTTGTGTTTACATGAGCTTTCAAGTCACATGAAGTTGAAAAATGTATGTGACCTGCAAGTGAAACAAGAGTTTAAAGATCTTATTAGGTAACAGTAGAAAATGTAATATGCACGTGTTACTCTAAACTTTTGGGTGTTTTCACGCGTTACTATTTACACGAAACCGAAAATGGTGGCTCTAACAATTAATTAGTTTTAGTGTGTTATACGAGGTAGACGCCATAAATTCTCGGCCTGACAGGCTTATACAGGTTCAAATGTGTCCAAATTCCGTCACGTCATACGTGCACATACGCGAGGTGTACACTATAAATATGAAGTTTCGAAACCTAGTAGTTTTTAGTAACCAGCCAACCAACGCGACTGCGCACGAAAATGTCTGAAGTAACAAAAATTGAGTACCGCGCGGTCATTAAATTTTTAACAAAAGAAGGGCATACACCTTATCACATTAAACAACGTTTAGACGGCGTTTACGGTGAATCATATCCTTCGTATTCAACTGTAAAAAAGTGGGCAAAATGTTTCCGTTTGGGACAAGAATCCCTGAAATGTGCTGATCGGTCGGGTCGACCAATTGAAGTGATAACGCCTCAACAAATTTCAATTATTGAACATTTAGAGCTAGAAGATCACCGTTTGAAAGTGCAGGAATTAGCAGTGATAACAAACATTTCCGAATGTTCGCCGAATTCTCAATGACCATTTGGGTATGAATAAAATTAGTGCTAGATGGGTATAGCGACTTCTTTCTGCTGTCCAACGTGAACGTCGAGTAGAATGTGCGCAGTCGGTTTTAAACATGTGTGAAGACGACCCAAAACCGTTTTTGGAGTCTATTGTCACAGGGGATGAAACAGTGGTTCTGTTTTACGATCTTCTATCGAAAGGGGCGTCCATGGAATGGCGGAGACCTGATGAACCTCGTCCCAGAAAGGCGAAAGTCGATCAATCAACGAAAAAGGTGATGGCTACAATATTCTGGGATTGTGAGGGCATTTTGCTAATTGACTTTAAAGAGCGCAATACAAGTGGGAACGGCACATATTATTATTATTATTATTGCATAAATTAAAGGACAGTACTCGTGCAAAACAGCGTGGAAAATGGACAAAAGGTGTGCGATTATTGCACGACAATGCTCGCGTCCATACTTCCGCCATTTCACAAGCTGCCATCCGCGAATGCGGCTTTCAAGAACTGGAACATCCACCGTATAGTCCGGATATGGCTCGTTGTAATTTTGTTTTGTTTTCTAATTTAAAAAAGACCTTAGGGTACGTAGTTTTAAGGACGACAGTGAGTTGCAAGTAGCTGATATAGAACATTTTGACGGAAAAACTTCAAATTATTTTTACAAAGGTATCGAATTATTAATTAATCGTTATAATAAATGTATAGAAGTTAGGGGAAATTACATCGAAAAATAATTTTTTTTATAGTGTTCCAAGTTTCTTTTTTGTATTTCAGGCCGAGAATTTATGGCGCCTACCTCGTACGTTTGCAGAAACTTCCAGGCTAATAAATCTTTATAATCCATAAAGCTAAAAGTCTATATTAACGTATAGGTTATAGCTGTATAATTTAATTTCACAAGAAAACAGTGAAGAAACAACAACAAATTATGAAGAGCGTTCCGGAAAACAACTAGAGGCTATAAGTAAATTAATTACATGCCTACAGTTCACTCAATAACAAATACCTAATTGGAAATTATACATCAATATAAGAACCAGACTACAACCATTACAGTTTTTGTTTATTACTTCTTTTTTGTATTTTTTATAATCAGAATGAGAGTCTCATCTATTAAGTGAGCAGAACAAGATGGGCATTATCAAACGATTTACCAGGAATAAAATTCATGTTTTTAAGAAAGCAATTAAACTAGCTTCTTTTATTAGAGAAGTCTTTGTATGTCAACAGTAGGTTGTTGAGAGTTAAGGTAATTTTTTGAATAAGTTGCTAGATTTGTCAGATATTTCTTATATATTCTGACTTAAATAGAGCATGTGCAACAGTTACCTGAATCCAACAAAGTATGTAAGAGTGGGGCAAAATAAATAAGTACTAATTAGGGGGCATTAAGCAACAGATTGGGCAAGAATGTTTTAAAAGTATGTATTACTACGTAAATTCCATCCGCATTTTTGTGTTTCTAATTTTTAGGACATTCATTGCTTGTTTTTTAAATTTCCCGGCCATTTCACTTTCTAACAGCAACATGTTGCAAATAGCGTACATAATTCATGTAAATCTAATTACACTTACTGAAGTTGCATATTTTGAATAATAACGTTTTACAGAAATTACACTAATTAATGCAGCCTGAGCTTCTAAACCAATATTGTGAATGCATTTAATTTAAATCAACTAATCTCAATGACTTTTATTATGGAAAACAATAATTAACCAGTGGCGGTTTGTGAGTACGTTTTGTTGGGGCAATTACATAGACAAGACTGACTTGTTTATTATCGGTGATATGCACGGCATTTGGGCATATATCACCGACAATAAACGAATCTGCCTTGTCTATGTAATTGCTCCACCTAAGCGTAGTCACCAGCAGCCACTGTAATTAACCATCCTAACTACTAATGAGAAATACACTAGCAACAAATAAAATTGAAATGTTGACATCTTGGAATAAGAAATTATATCACTTATTGTGAATCTATTATTTACTCTTATGGCGGGGTGGGGAAGCAGATACATCCAGAAATTGCTTTTTCCAAGAAGAAAAAGGTACCACATGCCACAAATTGTAAGCTTTTCTTGTGTAGTGCATTAAAATGTTTAACATATATTTGAGGCCGACGTTTTTTGGCCATAAATTAATTTTTTCTCAATTAAATATGCTTACCAACAGGTAAAAACTGCATTCTTGCTAAATCATTTTTGAATTTTTTAATGCTATCCATATAACTAAAAATGTGTATACTGGTGGATGATGTGTTGATTGTGTTTCATACACTTATTTGATAATAATGCACAGATGAAGTATGTAGGTACATGCAGAGAAATTATTTTCATTAAATCAAAAAAAGTATATGCCTTGTCGGAACAAGAAAATATAGTTTCGCATGTGTTTCCTTAAAATAGTATAATATAGTTTTTGAATTAACATTTGTTTCAAGTAATTTGGCATACAGTAAATGTACACGTTGTATTTTCTGAAAATATAGTGACATTTATTTATGTAAAATATACTGGTAGTTTTCCTTTGAACAATAGGCAAGCTAAAATTAAGTACCTACAGTCGCGAGCAATAAATTCTGGACGTCAATATTATTCTTAATGCAGTTTACAGCGCTATAGTGTATATCCATTTGTCAGATACTTGTCAAATATGATAAGTATTGGTACAGTAACACAATAAAGACCTAAAATAATAAATGCAACACAGTTTATTAGACTAAAGAATAAATAAACAAGATCTTAGTACTTGATCATTTCGCCGTTTATTTGAATAATTTTATTTAAGCGGTTGGGCATAGACAAGCATAAATTTCTAAAATAGCCATGTGGAAGATCATTCCAAGCTGTACGTATAGCGGCCAAAAGATCCTCCCTGTTTTGAAAATCTAATCGTTGGTTTTGTATACCTTTGACCAACTTTCCCCACATATTTTCTATAGAGTTCAAATCAAGACTTAAACTCGGCCACTCAAGCAAATTTATATTATGGTTCTGGAACCATTCTGTTACCCTATGAGCAGTATGAACTGGACAATTGTCCTGTTGAAATATAAAGTCGCCAGGGGCACGATTCTCGAACTTAAGAGAAGTGAACGTTCTATTGAGAGAAGTGATAGATCACATTCCCATCCCTTGTTCTCCTAACTTCAAGAATAGCTATTTTTAAGTAGGAATGTGTGTCGATCGTGTAGGAAATAGCAGTGCAATGTTGCCAGGTTGAACATGAAGGCAGATTAGGACAACTGTTGTATAGAACAGTGTATATTAGGTAATATGTAATATGAAAACAATATCTTTTAAATAGCTTGTGTAATGTTAAAAGGGTTTATGAGTTATATTATAATGAGTTGCTTTTCCGAAAAGTGTTAGGCTAAACATCGAAATGTAAACTATTATTAATTTTTCTACAAATCATACATGTTTAACATTATTTCAATATAATACAATAACATATGCTATATAGATATATTCACATTAAAGTATCAACGCATTGTGGAATACTGGTTCAAGTTTGTATTTGCACCCCGTGAGCGGTTGGAAAACTATAATAGACAATTTTGTGTTAGTAAATTTGAAGTATTATAATAATGTTAAAACGTTTCAGTACAGCGAATTGGTTTCTATATTTGTCATTTTATGTTAAAAGCCGACGTTCGGGATGATTGTTCAGCATATTCAGAAATCATATCAATGATATATCTTGAGGTTGTATTACACTTATCAATTTATTATTAATTTTTCTACATATCATACATGTCGTTAAAAATGATATGTTAATTTGATACTTCTTGAAAGAATTGTGTGCGTAAATTAATTATTTTCTTTTGCATCTCTTGTGCAGTTATTTTTATATTCAATATCAAACACAAATCTTCCGTAAATTTAATAATTTTTTTATTTCCTACATTGCACTATTGGTACTACTAATTCACCTAAAAACTTGGTGAAGAAATTGATACGTGTAAAATAGGCAAAGTCAACAATTGACGATAATTTCTTGATCAATAACTTTGTCAAGAAATTGATAAGTAGTTTCTTTGTTTAAACGAATTAATTTTCTAAATTGTATATCCGATAAGTTAAACGCATTTTCCCGCATATAAAAACGACGCCGAGGACGTTGATAGAGTTCCTCTGCTTCCGCAACATCGATTAGTACTTGATTGACTATAAAAATCTCTTCTTCATCGATGTTACTCCAAACATGTATAATACTGTAACGTTTTCGGGTTCGCAATAAACAACTCGTGCAATTTATTTATTTAAAACAGTCTGTATATTCATACACGTAAAATTAATTACAATATAAAAATATAAAACTAATGTGTCACACTTAAACTACTACGATTTAAATTAACACAGGTATTTATTTACTAGTACTATTTATATGTCTGTAATATTTATATCTTTATTGCACTATAATAAAAACTGCACCGTATTTATATAACACTCTAATATTTATGTCTTTTCTTCGGCTACCACTCAAGGAACTATTTATTTATTTCTTATATTTATTTCTACTTTGGTCTGTTCCGCGCGTCTACTACTTAAGGAACTTCTTATTCCGGAATTTATCTTTACTTTGGTCTGTTCCGCGCGTCGACTACGTAAGGAATTCCTTATCCCGACGCGCCGGCTGTATTATATACGCACATAAAATTCCAGAAACATTCGAGCAATCGTCCAGCGGTCTTCTCGTTAGGCCTAAAAATACACTGGGAGAAACTCCAGGCATTATGTCGAGTCGAGATGATTTACAACCTCTTTTTATTGTCGCTCGGAAGTCTGCCTTTCTTTGTGCACTTGTTTCGTTACAATACTGTGATAAAGCACGTATAGTACATATTCTACCGTAGTGCCTATAACTATCTATACCATAACCTATACTAGTCTTTTATATACATTCATCGGTGTCACATGTACAAAATAATTTAAGTCGATATGTGCATGCTTCTCTTAACTTTCAATATGTTCGCGTGACTTGAACCGATAGATGTATATTCTCACAACTCTTGAGAGAAGGGATCGTTCTCTCAAGTTCAAGAATACGATTTTTAACATATTAAGAGAATCCCCTCCATTGTTCTCTCGAAATCTCTGTTCTTTCGACTCGAGAATCGGGCCCCAGAAGGAAATACTTGCATCACTGAGGGTAACATCACATCTTCCAAAACCCTAATATAAACGTCACTTATGAAATGTTCTTCTAAATGCAATAATATCCCAGGACTTTTTGCAGAAATCCATGCCCATATATTTACCGAAAATCGGCGGCTGGTTTCAACCTTTTGAGTATATTTTGCATCATACCGCTGATTCCTTGGTCTATATACTCTAACTTGGCCAGAGGGGGATAACTGGAAGGTCTTTTCATCACTAAAAATTACGTTTTCCCAAAAGTGATTGTCATTCGCAAGGTACTGTAACGCAATGCCCAATCTGGCTTCTTTGTGTCTCGCTGTAAGTTTGATCTTTCTAGCAGCAGCGTAATTTTTTAAATTCGCTTCCCGAATACGACGTCGTGCGGTGAAAACGGATGCAGGGAAGATAGGATGAATTACTGCCTCTCTTCCTGTTAGAAAAGGGTTATTTTTAACATATGACAAAAACCAAATTTGTAGATGATTGAGGTTAAGTTACAGGCACACTTAACAGATGCACCACTCTCACTCGTGTTCCTATTTTTCGTTCGTTTATTTCAGATTGATCTACAATCAGCTGTTCAAAGAAATCTGTGCTCGGATCTCCGAGGTGATATCCGAACACAGCTATAAAACATAATCAACGGTTTGACACATCTTTCGCACGAATATGAACTCTGAAAATATAAATTTAGGTCTTTATGAAGCTACTTTGCCAGTACATGTTGAAGATGCCACAGTTAGGTATACGTTGAATTTACTCCCGTGAAAATAAAAACAACATGATAGTTTTATTAATAAAACGGAACATTGTTTAGAAAACTATGAATTTGCTTTTCGCGTTAAGGTAGGTTTGGGTAGGTTTTCCATAAAGCGAGCGAGCGAGCGACAAAGGCTACTTAATCACGAAAAAGTATACTTTTGGGCGGCTAATTGGCTTGTCTTCGTCGCTCGCTCGCTCGAATTATCGAAAACCTGCCTTCAGTGTTAAAATTATTTTTTTTCAACACTCTACTTTATTTACGGTTATTGTTTGAAGGATTGCTGTTTATCCAAGCCAAATCTCTTCGTTCAGCATGCATTAAGCCAAACGTCCTTGAGTGTGAATGGTCGGTGGTAGATAATTTTAAATATGTGGAACATAAAATTCACATTCTCATTAATTAAGGCGAGACAAATATCCATAGCAACGGGTCAGTTTCAAGGTTAGTTTAAATGGCATATATGACAAATGATAATTCTAATTTTATTAATAATAATGCTTCTTCCATTTGTCCTATCATTATTATTCTTGGTGTATTACTCTTTAATATTTTTGTAGTTTATGATAATAACTAATCTTCACTACATTATATTTAAACGGTAAAGCAGCTCTGAAGTTTCTCTGAAAACTATATTGAATATATAAACGCTTATATGCAAGACAGCCTAATTTGACTGATTTATGAAACACCTGCAAAGGATTATAGGAGACAAACTTCTCTAGAAGCTTTTATTCTGATTAAATTAGTGCTGTGAATTGTACTGAAATATGTATGGAAATGCATTATATTAAAGAATTTATAGTTGAGTATTAAGTATTATTATAGTACAGGCAAAACGTATCTTGCTATGTACTTGTGTGTCTTGTGAAAAAGGTAATCATATGATGTTGTAAAGATTGCTCACTTGTGTCGGAAGGGTACATTATTGTGGAGTATATTGATATGAACATTCATATAACCCCAATATTGATATACCTTGTTAGTTAAAAAAAATGGATTGTGCTTTCTAGAACTCAAAATGATTATTTCGTATAATGATTCTCGTATAAAATATCTATAAAAATTACAAAGTGCAGGTGTTTTGTACTCTTTCTGCAAAATTTTAGTAAGAGAAATTATATTCATGCGAAAAGCGATATCAATTTTAATTTGTTTTGCGATATTACCAAAGCTTATTATGTTATTCCTAAAAAGCAAGAACTTCTTATGTTTTCTAATATATGCATGTTTAGCATCTAACTTAAAATTAAACTGATACTACTACTGATATACTAACAATATAACTTATCAAAACGAAAATGAAAAGTGTAAACACATGGATGTTAAAACTAACATCAAGCAGTACATAAATACTGTGACTTACATATATACATTTATACGTAAAACGTATATGCATATATGCATGTGTTTGAGATACACACATACATTAAGTGCCATTGCCGACAATCGAACGCACAGACACCGGTGTTTCGACCTTTGAGGTCTCGTCAGCGTACATGGAGACTGTTGGCAATGGCTTTAAGACTTAAAACGCTACCTATGTCATTTTTGCGCGTTAAATGCAGTGAGAGTTTCAGAGCGACATCTAACACCCAAAAGATTGCTTTTCCTGTGTCATTTTTTGGGTGTTTGATGTCGCTGTGATACTCTCACTGCATTTAACACGCAAAAATGACATAGGTAGCGTTTTAAGTCTTAAAGCCATTGTCGACAGTCTCCACGTACACTGACGAGACCTCAAAGGTCGAAATACCGGTGCCTGTGCGTTCGATTGTCGGCAATGGCACTTAATGTATGTCTGTATCTCAAACACATGCATATATGTATATACGTTTTACGTATAAATGTATACCATTGCTAGAATATAAATCATGTAATAAAAAATATTTAAAGTTCTAAATAAGTGATATTAAATACTGTGACTTACATATACAGTGTGCTTGCCGGCGACCTGCTTATAGGGCTTACTGTGAGATAAAACGACGACACCGAGAGTTTGTATGAGTTAGTACGAGAAAGCAATATACAAACTGCTTTTTGGTCGAGTGTAGTGTTGGAAAAGTGGGGATTCGAGTACATTTACGCTGAGGCTAGAACGGGCTAGACTGACTCTCCGTTTAATCAGGGCAACAAGGATAGATAGCAGCTGTACGGCTGTTTGTATATTGCTTTCTCGTACTAACTCATACAAACTCTTGGTGTCGTCGTTTTATCTTACAGTAAGCCCTATACGCAGGTCGTCGGCAAGCACACTGTATATGTAAGTCACAGTATTTAATATCACTTATTTAGAACTTTAAATATTTTTTATTACATGATTTATATTCTAGCAATATTCTTTTTAGGAAGTCTGGGTGCTCAAGTATTTTTGAAAAAGCACTCGTGTGGCTATATAGCAGTTTAGTTCTGTGTAGTTGCTATGAGGTTGTCTAAGATGCTATTAAATTATGCAATCAATTAGTCTAAGATGCTATTAAATTATGCATAATTTAGTCATACTTTAAATGTTTTTATACGCAAGTATAGTTAATGAATCAATTTTCAGTAATATTTCTATTTTACAGTGACGCACAAATTGTTTCAATTTATAGTAGTTTACTGAACAACGTATCTACTAAATGTGTTTTCAGCTATTTTGTGTTTCTAAGGAAAAGATGCCTAGAACATTGTGTGTTTTAAGTTGTAGAAGTTCTAGATAGTTAAGTATCTAGCAACGTGTATTTCCTATATAAAGTAAATGTAATGAATTTTTAAAAACAAAATGTCAGAAATGTATACAATAATATTCAATAGTTGCAATAATTACAACCATTGAATACATATTTACTGAAAGTAATTTTTTATAGTTAGTGATAACACAACACATATGGAGATTCTAAAATTTACTGCTATATAACACAACATAATAATTTCTTCGCTAACATAGTGGCTCCATCACACATGTAGATGTTCCATAATAGCGTACAATACAGCAGGAATATGACATGCAAACTACAGAATCACACTGCTATTCATGAGCTGGAATATATTGCACTATCCTTTTAATACTTTCTAGGTCTAGAACTGGGCAACTGTTTCTAATGCTTTATCCGTAGAGTAAAACATCTGGATAAAATTGTACCTACATAGAGGAAAAAAATGAATACTGTTCCATTTATAATATAATCCGAAATTTCTTTTTTTTTGGTCTCATAATCATGCACAAATCTTTAGAAAATAATTGCATGTGTTTTCTGAAACTTTTATCAGTCCCCTTTTTTTACATTAAAATGAAAACAACCGGTTTCATTTACGGCCAAAGTAGATAGAACAACAACATTTCACAGGCTTAATATTGTCTTTATATCATGTTGCAATGTCTGTTTTTACAGCCATGGCACAACAGATAAGTACTTTTATTGTAAAACAACTCGACACCAACAACCGAATCCCAGCAGGGAACCGAGGGAGCCTGATCACTAAATTTCAATGAATCGGATTTCGGCTCACGTGGAAAGTAACTATGCGCGCGACAGAACCGACCTGATAGAACAGTTCTAACGTATGTGATTCGCTGCATTCGCTTCCGTCACGAACCGACAGAGCCGGTTGATAAATAATGAATTGGATCCCAGTTCGTTTGAGCCATTGGGGAAAAATACTATGGAGACGCTGTAAAGCATCTTTGCTGTATTCTCAAAACGGGAGCATTGGGCGGGGCTAAATGTGGCACAAATATGGCTGCCTCACCTAGTAAAATATATCTATATATATAATCTGTCATCCCACATCTGTCGCATGCTTACACTAACCTACGAAGAGTTGTTTCATACGAATTCTTCTTATCAACGCCGTCTCTGTTGTTGCAGCTACGTAGAGCACAAGAAACCATAATGTCTTTTAATATTTTTTCTACTCCCATACTTTAATTGTATTATTAGATATGCCGAACCTGTACTTTAATGATGTCCATTACGACACAGATTTTCATTATGATACAAGTTTATATCTAATAGGAATACAGATTTTTCATTACGATACAAGTTTATATCCAATAGGAATGCGACATTTCAATATTCAATATGGCGACTGCATATCTGACAGATATACAAATTAAATAAATGTGACAGTTCTCTGCAATTTACAAGTAAGTACTTAAAATTTGTGCTTTTTTGAACATATAAACTGTAAAAAGGAGGGATAATGACAGTGAAATGTAAAATTTGAGTCCACCAGAAATTACGGAATAAGCCTTAGTAACCACGAAGAATTTATTACCAGCTAAATTCGCAAAGGTGCATGGAAAATTTTAACCTCAATTTATGAAATGGAATGTTCAAAAAATAATGTTTTATTATGGGGTCGTAGAAAAAATACTGTATGCAACTCGCATTTAATGGATATTAAGACACTCGTATTCATTACAATACTCGGCTTCGCCTCGTATTGTAATTTTCTTATTCGTGTCTTAATAGCTATCATTAAATGCTCATTGCATAATATACTATAACTTATTATATAACTCCAATACACGATGCACTTAACAAACACTTCACTCTATACCAACACTACCTGTTTGACATAAGTGTGATATCAATTTGGCGGAGCTATACTCGGTTTGATCACGGGACGTCTCCCTCCCTATTCTTTCTCAATGGTTTGAGCCGACGACGGCGTCGAGTATTACAAGTCCTACACGTTCCTGGAACGGTATGCTATTACGGATCCACATGGTTCAAATGAGCTGGTTCCGGGACCCGGCTCACAATGAGAGATGAACCGAGTGAGCCGAGTTAAAGAAAGAAACCGTTTTGCCAACCTCTAGAACACATACTAAGATATAGATAGTCCTGAAAATATTTTACTGTGGTAATTTATATAGAATTTGATGGCGAAATGGGTATATATTTTGTGTAATAGTACCTAGGTATAAAATACTCCTATATATTTATTATAAATAAACCTCATTGATGTTTTACATAAAACTTTGATGTGACAATTTCATAAAAATTTCGTGCCTAAACTTTCTATACCTATCCCTGTCTATGTATGTGTATATTTATAGTATTTCAGTTCTTTCTTGAAATATATGTGTGCCAGATAACTTTTTATGTGATAGTGCTATTAAGGCGTAATCTATTCAAGGATTTCAGAGCGTGCGGTAGTTAAAAAGAAATACGGTTATATCTTCTTTTGGTAAAACTTTAGTTATTTAGATGAGGGATTTCTAAGTACAGCCTTACGTTGCTAGGAATTTCAGAAATAAACATTTATGAATACAGTCTGAATTTTCTTTTTTTTCTTTGTGTAATCTCTATTCTTAGCTCTAGTTATATTATTTAGAGTTATATAAAATATACGTGGATTGTTACGAAAGTTCTTCGCGTGTTCGCGTATTCACGTTTTACATTCATACATTTCAAATTTAAGCATAACATCGTCAATAGATGTCGCAACGTGTTAGATGTGGTCTTGTTTTGTTAAATCAGATGTTAGTATTGAAACCAGCAAAGGAAGCAAAGATTTTATAAAAAAACGGTACTAGTCATAGTAAAAGCACGAGCGACATTGCTCGCGAATAAAATATTTGCGGACATTAACAGCACCTGACAGTAGGCACGCTAGTATCTTTTGCATGTGCAATACCCTTCTGTACTTTTGTTTCGAATTATTTTCTGCCCAAGATGTAAATCCGCTTTGTCACTAAAAACTGTGTTCTTCAGATTGTTACGTTTTTTTAAACCACGTATAATTTGAATTATGTAAAGACGGTAATGTCAATTTAGTAAACATGAGAATAATTGATGTTTATAACTTCTACAGTCTTACGAACCAGGCGCCTTGGATTTGCAACAAAGGCGGCTATGATTCTTTCAAAATATTTTGGTTTATAAGCCCCTTATAAACCAAAATATTAATTAGCACTGTCAGAAGTTACTCATATCTGAGCACACCCGATAACCCGACACCCATAGACATTGCCCGCGTACTATTCGAACCCAGGATATTTAAATATTTTGTATACCTACTTTTACTTTTGCATTACATGTACTTTCCTTCCCATTAGAGAAAGATTAACCTGCCGATCTTGTGAATATTTAAGCAAATTTGAATATTGAATTACTTACTATAGTCGGGTCGTTTTCGCAACCGACACGGCAAAAGTACGAACTAAAAACGCTGATTCAATACCACTACAAATTCCAATCAACCGCAACAATTTTAGAACAATAAAATTCAACCAACTAATTAATATTTTAGGATAAATGGCTACGGCTAGTAAAATACTATTACATGAAAGTCAGTTAGAAATTAAATATTATAGATAAAATTATTAAATATTACTTTTCTATATCAATATTTTATTTGATACATGGCTATTCTGAGCATTGTTGTCAGATTTTTATTTTCACGGAGCGGATGACACTTGCCAAGCGTAGCGTTTGACAAGCAGGTGACTAGTATTCAGTATAGCGTTTTTCGAACAATTACACAGGAAACTTGGGCTACCATCACTCATATTGAACAAGAAATGAAGACGTCGTGGGATAGGGAAATAGAAATTGATAAAACGGCTATTAATCCAGTAATATTTTGTATTAATAATAGCGGTAGTAGCGATTGTGAAAGTTATTATTGTTTGTGGTTAAGTTGAACGTGAACAGATTGCAAGATTATTTGCAAATGATTTGGGAAGAGTAAGATTATGTATAAGAAACTGAGCGAAGAACTTTTATTTCACATAATTAAATGACCTTGCTATTAATAGTGTTTGAAATTTTACTGGCACATAAATATGTTGCAGTTTGGATTTTATAACCTATGACTATCTGACATAAATGAAGACAAGCTAAATATTGTCAGAACGTGTTTTCCAATTTACTTATAAGAAGCATTAGAAACGGTGACTATTATTATTCTGCAAGGAAATCTGTTCTTAAACAACGTCATTAAAAACTAATCAGCACACTTTCCTGTTCAGAAATAAGTCAAATATATTGATCTAAACTAAATTATATAAAATAAGGTAAGTTATATTCAACAGAAATGTTTGGTTTTACTTGTAATTGCTTTATGTTATTTAGAATAGTCACGTAACTAATAAAATGAATGTAGCATATAAAGGATTGGAGACGGATTAAATTCAATATCTATATCAAAAGTCAAAGACAGATTTTGGAACCTGTTAACATAATTGTTCATAATGCTTCGGCAGAAGATTACGATAGTTAAAATAATTTGTACTTATATTGATCAGTTGAAGAAAAAACTCTGTCTAATCGAGGAAGTAGATGACTCTAACTAAAATAACAATTGTTTGAAGATCACATATGTAATACTGTTTAGAAAATTTTCAAATTTAAGAAGGTATAACCATGTTGAATGTAATAGAGGAATGGTGGATGATAGATTTCAGAATAAAATAATGATCGAGTTTATTAATGTGACAACAACATAAGCATTTGCATAGGGGGATGCAGTCAAAACATATTTATGTTATATTATTTTTATAGTTTTTCTAAAATAACCTTTGTATATTTTCTGTAGGACTTTAATTTTGTAATTATTTATTGTTATTAATGGAATTAAGATTATATAATTTCAAAAATATGTTATAGTATTGTAATAATAATAATGTAGTACATTATAAATTGGCATAGTAAAAATATTCTATAATTCTGATCAGTAGCAAAGATTCAGCTTACGAATACTCAACATTTGAAATACTTTAAAATATGTTTGAATTGTTTAATTCTGCATTAAATATAATCTTTAACAACAACAAATTTATACTAGTTTAAAGCTTAAGTAAACAATAATGATGTGTTTAGCTTAATCAAAAATGTTTGATTAGCATGCAAAAATTATGTTGTAATTAATGATATACCTACGAGAAATGTTTCAAACAAGTTGCTTTTACTACACCAGTGATAATGGTAATAATCATAGTGTACAGTAAGAATCTGCCAAACAAATGTTTTTATAATTAGTGTAATACTTTTCTGACCTTCTCGCTGTTGCATGTAAAAATACTTTAATTTTGATGCATTTAATGGAAAAGCAATATAGCACTATTAGTAAGGATACTGCTGTACAACTGTCTTTGCTACTAAATATCTTTATTGTCTGTAGTAAAACTAACTTGAACATAATTATTAAATACATTCCTGAATGTTTAAGTGAATTTCAAAAGTTCAATTTTCTCTGAAAATCTAACCTTTTTTATATTTATATCTAATTACTAACAGCAGACAAGTTCATACAAATATAAAATAATCATTATATTCTTCTTTTCAATAGTACGTACTTAAGCAAAATTATTATCAAATTAATAGTTACATATTAGAATTATTGTCGGTAGTGCTAAAACCACAAGTCTAATTGATCATTTAGGGTTATAGTGTCAAAATTAATATTACTTGACAGATCAAATTTTGCAACGTCTCAAATTTGACGCCATTTTAATTTTGGTGGCGCATGTCGGTTGCGAGAGCAATTCTAGTTATATATACTTCTGACTGTAGCAAATTATAATATGATAGAAAGCGAATGAACTAAGTGAAATAAAAATGAAAAGTAAGTAAGTCTTTCAATTCGAGAAAGGACACACGAAATGTAACATTATCTTATTTATTTTTTATTAAGGGTCCTCGCTGGTGAATGGGAAATTTAATATTGGTTGCATAGCACATAATTTAATAAGCCAAGGATGTCCGAGTACTTTTACACATAGGGAACATATAATAAATATTTGAAATAATAACTCAATATCTAAGCGAATAAAAATTCATTTATGACCAACTATTTACACATTTGTAACGGCGGGAAATATTTATAGCAGAATAAGAATTCATTGTAATGTGGGTTGCCTAATTTTAATTTATTTTATATTCATTTTAAACTAAGTAAAGAATAGTTGAACGAAAAATAAGTGCACAGCCGGGTAGCTTTCTATTCAATTTATAACGTGAACCCAAGCAAACAAATCTCCTCCGAAGGATTTTTGAGAAAACTGGTTTTTAATATTTTGACATATTAATTAATTTTCTGTAATCCGATAATTTTTTTCTAAATTTGATTCTTCAGCCGGGTAGATTACTAAATTCTTCATAAGTTGACGTTGAAAGGTTTACTCCATCTTTAAAATCAACAAAAATATCTGGATTCTAAAATCTGCTATTTTGCCATTGTTGACAGATCCACTAGCGATGACCCTTAATTGAATATTTGGCATTATCCATTAATTATGAAAATCATGTCCGGCAAATGTTCGCATCTGAACCTTCTACAGCAATTGACTCGTTTTAGGTAATTTTCGGTGACTTTTTCGTTTCGAGGGCTATCTCGTCTATAACTTGGTAGATGTTAGTTTTCAGGTGCTCCAACGTTGCAGGTTTCTTGGAGACACACGACTCAGCAGAAAACGCCACATAAATTCCATTAGCGTTAAAGCACATGATCACACATGATAATGGCGGCCAGTTGACGTTACCACTACGTCAGTGTGACATGAGTGTAACTTCTGAATTTTTCACACAAAACTTTTAACTATGCACGCGTTGTGTGACAAGTTGCGCCCGTCTTACTGAAACCACATGTCTTCAACATCAATAACTGCAATTTCTTGCCAAAAATAGTCAGTTAACCTGCCCCTATAGCACTCACCCTTGACTGTTACTGCCTTATTTTGAAAGCAAGGTCCAATAACGTCGCCTGACCACAATGTAAACTACATAGTTACTTTTTGGGCATGCAATGATGTCCCGTGTATCACGTGAGGATTATCTTCACCTTATATGCAACAATTTTGTTTATTAACATATCCAGAGAGTTGTAAATGTGCCATATTAGAGAAGAAGAGAAAATCAACATCTAGTTTTTGCTGCTCTAACTACCAATATGTGTAAATTCTTCACTGTTCATGATCTCGGAGCTTCAGTTCTTCTGTTATTGGAATTTTATGTGTAGATGTTGGTGCAAGTCCTTATGCAAAATGCGTTAAAGGGAGCCATAAAGAAGGCCTAACGCCTGTGAACGATGAAGAATCGATAATTCCCGGTCTTTAGCCGCACTATCACTCACAGCATCAAATTCTTGGCTGAACGTGCGCCATGATGATCTACAATGCTTCGAATTTCCTCAAACTTTTCACTACGTTGCGAGTTGTTCGCTCCGTAGAAGGATAAATTGTTCCCCCTAAATGCTTCTGAACGTAAATATACTTTTGTTATTGCTGTAACGTAATTGAATAATTTTAACACGTTGTACGATCCATTTCGTAAACGTGTTGTTTCAAACTAACATTTTATGTGAAGCACGCGTAATTAATGACACGTGTCTAATTTGCAGTATAGCCACAGGTATAGCCAATATAGGAAACTCGAATTAAATCATCTATTACTACGACATTGAATCCCAACAAATAAGCTAATAGTACAACAAATTAAATATTCAAACAGCAGAATTTTAAAATGAAACTAACCTACAATAGCTCAGAAGTTCAATATAACAATAACCAGAAAAATAAAAAGCTAGTACAAATGTCAGTTACGAATGCCTAAGATACTCAATTGTTCCCAAAAGTTTTGAATTACGAGTTCCAAAAAATCGAAAATTGATCATGCTTAAAATTTGTAGTTCTAGAATTACATGATCCGAACAGATTTTATTTGAACGAAATGCGCGTTAGTTCTAGAGATGCCCAGAACTGAGAGTTCGAAGGAACCTGCAGTTGACATAAATCTTTTAAATTGGCGTTAAGGTGCCAATCCACAATGAGAATATCATGAGATTTTTGTCTCATGCAACACAAATCGCAGGATAACTTCAATTTAATTGTGGAAACAGAGACCTGCTCCCACATTTTAAAAGCACGATTTAACTAGAAAATCAACGTGCATACTGTATATTTGAGTGCATTCATGACATATACTTTACAATTTTCCATATTTCAGTTTCGAAAGGGTTACTTTCGCAAGCGATGTTGCAGGGGCTAGTAAAAATAAATATGTTACCGTAAATAGCCGAAATACGTTTTTACGCGAACTTACTAGTAAGAATGCGAAGTAACTACGAGCATTTATTGTAATTTTGCGGTCTTACTAGGACAGGCACGAATTACAATTTTCATTCGGCTATTTACGGCAGCTTTCAGTTAGAACCCGTTCTAACTACACGCATAGCAGTAACTACTGAGTAAGAACTGGTCGATGAATGATCTATGTGCTAAATTGTTTAAATACACTGTAATGAATAGAGAGTTATATGAAGAATTACTTCAGGAAATAAACTATGCTAAACTGGAATCGAAGAAATCTTCATCGCTGTGTCGACGCGTGAACCGTTTTGATATAATAGAAATGGCCGGCGTTCAGCAAATATGTGCAAAGTCCAAGAGTGATGAACTATTATTACCTGTCAGTTGAAAACATTTTCGATGTAATCGAATCAGCTTACATTGCAATTGGACATAGTTGTCGCAATAGACTTCGAATGGAAACAATTAGAGAATATGCCAACATTACTACTAAAATAATTAATTTGTTCCTGTCAATGTGTGAAGTCTGCATAGTAAAAAATCTAAGAAGAAGAAAGGATTAGTTTCTAAACCAGTTTTGCCAATGAGTTAAACAATCGATGCCAAGTAGATCTTCTTGGTATGCAAAGTCAAGCAGATGAGGAATACAAATTCATCATGGTTTATCAAGATCATCTAGCCAAGTTTATTTTAGAAATAGCTTATAAAAAAACGAAATATTTTTGAAGTTCAGAGCGCGGTGTATATTACAAAATGATAACGACAGAGAATTTGCCATCTGTCTTATAAACAGATTTAAGTCTTTATGGTCTGAACTTAAAATTGTACAAGGTAAGCCATGCCAGAGTCAGAGCGAAAGCTCAGTTGAATGGGCCAATCAAGATGTTGAAAATATGATTGCCGCGTGGATGTCCCATAATAACACCGTTAAATGGTCAGAAGGTCTACATGTTGTACAGTTTAAAATCGTGCGTTTCATTCAAGCATAACGCAAACTCATATAATGCTATGTTTGGCATCGAGCCTAGGGTTGTGTTAACTACATCATCTTCACATCTTCAAGTTATTTCTTCTCTAGAACGGGAATAAGCTTTGGAAAATGTTATTGGTGACGTCAAAATTAACATGGCAGAAATTCATGGAGAAGATTCAAATATAGAATTTAAAATGAAGAAAAAGAACCAGAAGTAATATAATCTAGATTATGCTTTAAATGTAGTACTACCTTAGACGCTAACTTTGACCAGACTATTGCTTGAATTGTACAACAGAGAATAACATTACAGCAACGCGATCTGAAGCAAGCTAGTCTCTAATTTAACAGGCTAACTGGATGAAATCTTTCAGTGATAAAACATACTCTCCTGCTAATGTCGACGATGACGTCACAATACCTATTCCCGACGTTGACAAAGCTGCAGATGCATTCAGAAATGTTATAGCCGTTGTTTTATTAAAGACCGATGACAACATGTACCAGTTAGGCACTAACACAGATCAGAATTAGATATTTGTAAGCAAAAATTAATTGACATTGGTGTTGTAAAGAAGGATAAGCAAATATCTTTACATCATGCGGCTTCCATGAGCAAGTTTACAAAAAAGTGTCTCACTAATTTGTCTAAGTGTAAAAAAAAACAAGTGTGCCCATGTAATAATAAATAAGTCAATTTATTTCTCAACGCATTAAGTAATTTTGTAACCAATCGTGTTTTATTGTATGAAAGAAGACTAAATGAAAGATCGAATTTGGTATAACTTCATAAGTATGTCCGCTTGTTAACAGGTATTTTTATATCATGTTGAAACAATGTCCATTAAATAGAGGTGTGAGCTATGAAAGTGTATGTAAATGTTAAAAAAATGTATTTTGGTTACTTACGCGAAATTCCAAATGCCCGTAGTTACTTCGCATTCTTACTAGTAAGTACGCGTAAAAACGGATTTCGGCTATTTACGGTAACAAATATATAAAACAAAATTCTATAATTTTTTATAAATTTAAAATTCTTTTACAGTGTAATTACACATGTGCACGTTGAAATATCGCTTCAAATTTTAAATTAAAAACAATAATAGAAAACGAAATTAAATTATAAAAATGATCTACCGTTGTACACAAAAATATAAACAAATTCTCGCAGTAATGTAAAATGTTTAAATTTACACATCAATATTGCATTTATTTGTACAGTTTAGCTTCCAACAACATGATATGTAATTTTTCCGACACGAACGAATACATTTAATATGCCTGCTATGCATTTTTTATTCATTCATTTTGAAATTTAATAAACATTGGAAAACGGCAATAAATTCTTCGGTTGCTGGAAATTTATTGGCATAGACAAACATATTTTTTTGGTATCGTTTAAAATTTTATGTTCGCTTGTGCTGTAGTTATCACTGAATATACGGTCGCACAGGTACGGAACAATTCCTGTTAATTATACACCATTAATAAGAGGAATACAGATTATAAGATGATAGGGGTTATAAATGTTAAGCAAACCAATGTAGTAAGTTTTACCCTTGAGGTATACAAATGTTCTGAATGCTTCGTTTCATAGATGAGTTAGAAACATAACATTATCTTCATGTACACCCTGGTTGATATATCCAACATGAAAGGGAACAGTCATTGTCTGGATTCCCTGTTTGATATCAAATATATTAACTAAACTTATTCTATTTATCCCGTTCCGCGTTTAATACTGTAACTTATTGTATCTAGACACATGTACATATTATATAAATTCTTCATATGCAATATATGCTACTAAAAATTCTAAAGTCCTTTACAATTAAAGCGTACTAACTTTCTTGATTATATCATCAAACTCTTGTTGATTTTCTCTACCTTAAAGTAATACAGTAACCTATACTTATAAAAAGAAGTGTTTGTGTGCGTGCGTATGTGCGATGTCCAAACGAATCTATCGCACATACAGCTGCGAAATTTGGCACACAGGTAAGTAGTATTGTTGATAGAATACACATTGGAGCCCGAAATTTAACATTTAATACAGAAAATTTTTGTTACTTTGTCCTCAGTCGATTTCAGTTCGCGATGACATTTGCCGGTCAGCATAGAGGCACAGAATTGCGTTTAAAGTCTACGCGAAATGCCGGCATTCAATATGCAGTTCGTTCAGCACAGCTGACAATGACACTTCAAAGTCCAAGTTAGGTTGACTTTAATGTTACAGGAAAACTTCAGAATTGAAGGGTGGAAAGTATATCTGACGTTTGATGAAAGTTGGCAGTCGCACGAAAATTCACTTGCGGGTTATGGACTGTCAAACTATCGGTAAATTTTAAAGTCCCTAGTTAATAAAGTACCGCAATTGGTTTGTCCCATTATAACGGCGCCAAAATGGCGGTGATTTGGTGACTTTTACGGACTTTAGTGATTGAGTTGGCAGTATCTGGACACGCGGACCAATCAGCTGATCCCTGTTGACATAATGACAGAAAGAGTAAGGTTATTACGTTATTAAGGTGGATTTACACCGGCGCGATGATGATGTTACGCGTTTTTGTAAGTGACGTCACACTTTCACGGGGAAATTCTTGGCTTGCTTTCAACTAAATGCGTTTTTTCTTAAACGCAGGCGCGTTAGAGCGGTAAAGTGTTGTTTGAACATCACATTGAGCCTCAATACATTTGGTATATTGTCATCAGCATGACGTATTTATAGAAGACCATTAAATGCTAGAATGAACACAAATGAAAATATCGTTAAAGCTACAGTATGTGTGCATAACTGGTTAAAGAGACTTGAAGAAAAACTTCCAGCAGACCAAAGATCATATTGTTCCCCCCATCTAGTTGACCGTGAGGAACAAGGCAATGTGATCGCTGGTAGCATAATTACATGAACCGGAAGGGCTTTTATTCAAAAAATATGCAAATTATATGTGACTCTGAACTAAAAATTATGAATGTGAATGCCCGGCATGCTGGGGGGTACACATGATGCATTGAAAGGGAGGCATTCTGCCATTCAAGCATTTTTAAGGGAGAGATATTTAAGAAACCGTGTTGTAAATCTTTACTTTAATAATAATAAATACTTAAACTTATTAATATATAATATTTATATGTATCTACTCTTATTTTTAGTTCTATATTTTGTTATTTATATGTATTACTCTTTTAATTTATATTTTTTGCCTTTTCTATTGTACATTTATTCTACAATCAATTTAGATGAGCGTCATTGTTTTCTAGTAAATACGAACAAACAGCACCCCTGAAAGCCGTCATGGCCATAGCCCTTAACATGACCTGGTATAGCATTGTAAAGGGAGGAGATTGCATATGTGAATGACCTGTGAAAAATGTTGTAAGGTATTTAAATAAGGTGATATCACCTTTTCTCCTTGAACTCGTATTAATATTATGCACGTCACAGCAAAACCTGACTTTCAATAAGTACAGTGGGGACTCAAACAAAAGGATTCTATGAAACAAGGTAAGGCAATCTAAAATAACTTGGTTTTGCATATTTACCCATCGTAAAGATTTGAGCTTGTGTGATATTCTATCATACTTGCTGATTCCAAAAATGTACCGCATACACGCATTTTGTACTCTCTGCACACGCTTCATGTCAACATCATCCAAACAGGGCCCATAAACAGGCGTGCAATAATTAAACAACGACAGCAACAATGATTCGCACAACATCCTCTTTAATTTAATATTGAAGATAGATTTGAAAGAGTATAAAATCTTTAAGTTCAAGTAAGCAGGGCTAATAATTTTTGATATGTAAGAATTATATCTGAAAGTGTTATATATGGTTAAACCCATTTTTTTATTGTGTTACTACAGGTATAGTGTTATTATTTCAAGTAATTTTTAATAGACCCCACACCCCTGAACGTCAACCACCCTTCCAAACAACATAACACAGCTTTTGTCGGGGTTAATGAATTTCGATTGAAATGATTTATAAAACAAATTGAAAGGTACCGATGATACAAACTAAATCATTATGGATAGATACTTTTGAAAAAGAATAACGTCAATATATTTTATTTGGGCGAGTAATTGTTAAGGCATGATTAAAATTATGAAATCTCTGTAACTACAAATTTATTCTAATGACAGGCAGTATACATGGATTACGATTTTGCGAATTCACTTATTTATATACACAGTGTAAGTTGCCATGGTCAAATTTGATTTGTGAAATTAATTATTTAACCAAGTGAAGTCAGACTCTGTTGTTTGAGGCCTATAATATATTATTGTACCTCTTTATACTGTTTTCCGGTTTTATTAGATATACTAATTAAAAACAGTTCGAGAAGAATTTTAAATAAAACATACTATTGGCTTCACAAGATATATGTATATACAGGGGTGATTCAAAAGTTAATAAAATCGGATATTCTAAAAAGCTATGACAGTGGTTGCTTTTTACAGGAAACTGTGAAAAAACTGAAGCTGCCGCGAAAAAAGCGATTCAAGCTCCGAGAGATTGACGGACAGCTGTAAGCGGACGCGAAAAAGGCGATTCAAACTCGAAGAGATTGCAAATACAACTAATTAATTACCGAACAGATGCAGTAGCAACAGCTCATTTACCCGTTTAAGCTATTACAAAAATGCAATGTTGTTCGGTAATTCAACTATAGTTTATTTCTAATGACAGGCATGGTCAAATTTGAATTGTAAAAGTAATTATTTAACCATTGTCGTCGCAATTGCAGTGTTAATTTAGTTTTTGAAACAAATTACCAGACTTGCGATACCAGCAAATTAGAAAATTGTTTTATGTTTAAAATTGCTTTATATAATATCAACACCACATCATACATTTAAGTAATTTAAGTTACTGAATTCGATAATATGATAACACAATTACACGCACAATTAAGGTATACGTTTAATTGAAAGTTTTGTAAATAATCATAATAATAAGTAATAACTGGCTCACTAATATAAATAATCTTAAAAAAATAAATTGTGATTATAAAGAGAGTTCGAATAACATTGATTTTTAAGGAACAAAATTTGTGAAAAAGAATATGTGGCATATAACCTAAACGATTACGGTGGCAACAAAATTATTCAACACATTTTGACATAAGGTGATTTCCTACCTGTTGTGCCATTTATCTTAGAATAATGCCCTAAAGTCATCCATAGTTGCAAAGTCATGAACAGTAAAAGTTTGAAAAATCGTCATCAAAAACGTCATGGAGTTGCAAGATATGTCAGCTTCGAGAACGCGCCAGAATTCCACTCTAAATTTCAGGGTTATAACATTTTTTATTTTGATCTATATCGACAATGTCTTAGATATTAAAACTCTTATATCCTAAACTACAAGGAATGCAAAATACGTATAATATACCGCATTGCCATTGGTAGTTGTGGCTTTAATTTAAGGGTCCTCGCTAGTGGATCTGTCAACAATGGAAAAATAGCAGATTTTAGATGCCAGATATTTTTGTTGATTTTAAAGATGGAGAAAACCTTTCAACGTCAACTTATGAAGAATTTAGTAATCTACCTGGCTGAAGAATCAAATTTAGAAAAAAATTAACGGATTAAAGAAAATTAATTAATATGTCAAAATATTAAAAACCAGTTTTCTCAAAAATCCTTCGGAGGAGATTTGTTTGCTTGGGTTCACGTTATAAATTGAATAGAAAGCTACCCGGCTGTGCACTTATTTTTCGTTCAACTATTCTTTACTTTGTTTAAAATGAATATAAAATAAATTATAATTAAGCAACCCACATTACAATGAATTGTTATTCTGCTATAAATCTTTCCCGCGGTTACAAATGTGTAAATATTTGGTCATAAGTGAATTTTTATTCGCTTGGATATTGAGTTATTATTTAGAATATTTATTATAAATTCCCTATGTGCTATGCAACTAATATTACATTTCCCATTCACTAGCGAAGACCCTTAAAGTTTTGGTTTTTTGAAGAATATGTCCATGCTATTTCCGACTACATCGTGGACCGATAATAAGTTCCAACAATTTAAATATATCTACATGTACCATAAATCATAATATATTAATATACATTCCTTCTATTTGCCACTTATAATTTTAATTAGCGAAATATTATTATAAAAATATCACGATAGTGCACGTTAAACACACATTGCACCCTTCGTACACACAACCAATTAGTCATACGGCGGCCTATTCGTGAGCAAGTTTTAAATGCACTGAATTATATCCAAAACTATATGTTATACTATTGTTACTTTTTACGCTATGAGAATAATTTTCCTGCTTATTACTTGTTAGGAATTCTATGGATTTTTTTTTATATTTAAATAGAGCTTGTTAGTGAGAAAGTAATTATTTGTTTTGGTCGTTCTTTCATTAGCTTTTACAATAATATACATATCCTAACTAGCAAGAATGATAAATGAATGTTTTACAGGTTGATAAATCATTCGCGTACATCAAATATGATAGGATAGAGAATATGAAACTGGCTTTGAAACAGCTATTTGTAATTTTATACAATTTAGTTTTATCGAGTTCAGCATAATGCAATATATCCGTCAAATAATTAGAAAATGATTCATTCCATACCCTCTAACTCCATCACAACATTTTGACATTTTAATTGCTAGTTTATTGTTTTAAAAATACTTACGTTCATATTCTACATGTACTACTGATTATCGAACAAAAATATCTTATCAGCGGCCATAGTTTCATGCCTTACGAAAGGGACACTGATAGTAAAACGCAAGAAGGTGTCAAAAACATACATACCCACTGATCTGCACGCAACAGTTATATCGGCAAGATATAGTCCTCCTTTCGATATCACTGACATGATATCGTCAGGCTTTTTGGATCTAAGACGAGCTGCGGATGAAAATCTTTAACACCACCAAGTTGAATATCAGTAAAGCTTCAGTGATAATCATTGACCAGGAAAATCTTCCGTTTATTACAACAAAAACCGCTTTCTCATTTTCACGACGCGACAGCGTAAAAGTCAATATTTTAAAGAAAGGAAAACATTTAGCTGATCTTAGATGGGCTAATATAATCAAACTACCGCCTGAAAATAAGGTATCTGAAAATAAAAAGGTTCCTTTTCGAAGACTCCGCCAACGTATCTATAAGATTATTAACATTGAAGTTATTTTAAAAATGCAAGGAAACGCTTAAAATATACTTCATGAACAGTTATTTTTTTATTTACATTCATAATATGTAGTTAGTTTTAAAATTTTTTTTTTTGGTTTTTGGATTTGTGTTAATGAATGTAGTAAGTAATTTAAATATAACAAATGAATAATTTGAATATTAGAAATAACGAACAAGTTTTAGAACCTTTGAGTTACTTCAATTTCCGATTTTTCGTTTCTTTCCACCGGCTACCTTAAAATTTACACAAACCGTTTGCCAGTTTTTGTATAATTTCATACGTACATTAATATCATAGCATACGTGCATGGATAATATTACCGGTGCGGCAACAATTGTAATAATCATTACAACCCCTTGGCGTCCTGCAAAACAAGAAACAACACAGTTAAATGTTCCCGATAAGGGGCGAAACGTGAAGTCTAATTGCCTGCGTACTATCGCATCCTTTGAGCGCCATATTAAAACCGCTTTCAGTACAAGGTTTACATATCGCTGGATGGGTGCACGTTTTAGCTAAATTCTTAGGTTAATTCAGCAGGATTTATGATGCCTCCGAGCACAACATCCCGATATATAAGGTTAACAATAACGGAGCATCTAATAGGAGACCTTAACTTTGTGCTCATACAATACAGAGTATGTAATTAATTTGAGGTAACAATACTTTTGAAATTATTAGCTAAATGTTAATAATCAAGATTGGCAATTATTATTTTAGTAAAATTGATTAGCAAGTTGATTTTACGATAGGCACACTAATCAAATGCGCTATAAACATATTTCTATTTATATTGTAACGGGTTAACACAAACATATCTTGATATTCGAAATAATTTACTGATGTCATTTAATTTTATATTAACATCATAATGATGATGTGAAATTAATATTAAACGTAGGTCCCGCTACTGCCTAGGATTTTTTATTGACTTTATTAACACTGGCGTCTTGCCGATCACTAAATAGTGTTGTATAAATTAGAGCCATATGAAGAGAAAGTTATGATGATTATCCATTCTTATCCATCTGTTCGAAAACAATCTGTTCAGAGTAATTATTATCAATTCAGTTACAGATCCGTCTAGCATGGAGTGCTTCAAGGTTCAGCCTTGGGACCCAATTATTTGTATTTATACAGGGTGGTTCACCGGGAACTGAATCGATCGATTGCGGAAAAACTATAGCTAGGAATGATCTGAAATTTTGACATTATACTAAAGTCGATGGGGGCCATTCGCCTAAAATAGTTTCAAGATGGCGACACTCCAGTCTATACCGGAAATAGGCACCAACTTTCTAATCTTAAATTCTGTATATTGTCGGGTTTTTAGATTCTACGTGAAATTCTAAATATATTTCATGTATTATCTCATATATCTAAGTTCAACCCTTTTTGACTTTTTGAAATTCTTATGTTAAATTTGACGTTTGCAGGCAGAAAATCATTAGCACTTTTTCCATATAAAGATGAATTTATTATTTAATTTGAAGTAAATTCTCTCAAATAGATAGCCTACTTAAATACTATTTGTATAAAATTGTTACAATTATTAATACAGAGTGTGCGAATTATACGCCTGAAAACAAATTTGGAAAAATTGCCAAAAGACAATTTTTTTAAATGGGAAGCGGCAACTTTTATAATTTTATCTTATTATGCATTAAAAATAAGGATCACATTGTATAAATATGTCTATTATAAAAATTGGTAGTTTTCGAAATATTCGCAAGTTAGTGTTTTTATCTTCTAGCATACATACTGTTAGCATTTGTTCTTTTTTCATTAGTTAGCCATGACAGTGTTTACAAAATCATAAATTATCATTCGTTGAAGAAAAGTCATTTACCTTGCCGGG
The DNA here is from genome assembly GCA_963170755.1 of Amphimallon solstitiale. Lineage (NCBI taxonomy): Eukaryota > Metazoa > Arthropoda > Insecta > Coleoptera > Scarabaeidae > Amphimallon > Amphimallon solstitiale. Next base: position 41,890,138 of record OY720679.1, read on the forward strand.
ACGCTTAAATTATACAAACGATGATTATTTAAATTTATTTATTATTTATGGGGAATGTAATAAAGTTATGTCAAGAATATGACTTTTCTTCAACGAATGACAATTGAACTTAAAAACTTATTGTTGCTAAAGCGACAGCGGTCTGATTACAACACAGTTGTTTTATTGTCTCTTGTTCAGACGACCTCTAGCTTAAATTTCATCCAGATCCACCAAATAGGTGAGGTACGAAATAAATAGTCAAAATTTCTACCAGTGATCTTTAAGCATTTAGTGCTTAAACGTTGTGTTATTTGTGTGTTCCCTAAAAAAAGTTAGAAAAAAGTGTATTCCTAGCAAACATAAATTAACAATAGTTTGTAGGTATGTGCACTAAACTCAAGGTAAACAAACGTAGTTACTAGATCTTTTGAAAGTTTTGCTGCAAAGATAATATTTATGCGAATAGATTTCTAACCTCATTTTATGGAGTATATCATAAAAATATGGGCTCTCGCTTGCTCCAATACAGGTTATATGCTCCATTTGTATGTGTATGAAGGAAAAAGAGAAAGTGAAAAAAATTGAATGCTTGGGAAAGAGTGTGTATACTATTTTTCATCCACCCTTGCATTATTTGCCAAGCTGCTAGATAGAAAAATACTTGTCTGCGGAACCATTTGCTATAAGAGCAGCTTTTACCCGATAAGAGACGGTAAGGCGGGGAATCAGATTTTATCGCTACGGATAATATAACTCTCTCTAAATGGAAGGATCGTGGAGTAAAAGCTATACTAATTGCTATCATCCGGAATAGTCATCTAGATGTGCGAGATGTAATACTATCAAGTGGACGAAATGCAGCAACATTTTTTGCCTCACGTGTTTTGCACCATTTCATAACAAAATTTTGAATATCTAATTTTCTTTTGGTTTTATCAATATTTAATATTTTGTTATAAATGTCTTAACAACAAAGTATTTTGAATTAAATATGCGCAATTTGTAATACACACATACTAAAAAACGTTTCTTCTGCAAATGGTGTATAATTCAACCATTACAGTCATGCCACACGAAATATCGACCGGTCCTATTGTCAATTGTAGATCGCATTTATAAAATAACATTTTCCACAATGCGTATATAGACAACGTTTCAAACATATTCCTGAAAAAAATCAGTATTTTGTTAGTCGTACTAATTTCCCCTTTAAAGGGTTAAACTACTTTTCGTCGTATTCATCATGCGAATATAGAATTAAGGCATGTGTCACATCTTGGCACTAATTGCAACATACTGGTTTTGTATAATTGGGCCGCCTGCAACCTGAACCATTTCTGGCCATTTACCTTCATTTCATCATTATTTTCAAAGTGCTGGCCAGCAAGAAATTTCTTGAAATGAGAAAACAAATGGAAGTAGGATGGACGACTATAAGAACATTTCTCGCATTCAAAAACTTGATAACGGCTGTTATTTCACAGCTGGCGGGCCGATCAATTGTTTTAAACATACCGACAAAGAATGACTTCAAATGTTAACGTAATGAAACAAAATAGCTAGGCTAATTCGTTTTCGAGTTGAAGGACATAACTACGCATGCGCGACCTTCGTTCTGTCAGATGCGCGGAAGATATGCGCAAACGGTTCTAGATGAGCTGTGCAATACAATCAAATAAAAAATGTCATATGTACCCTTGAATATTGCTTTATTTTTATTGGCAAGAATATCATAAGTTTTATTTAAAATTATTATCAATTCGCGCAAATATGTAATTACCATATGTTTGTTACCAATTAACATACCGACAAACAATGATTTCAAACGTTAACATAATGAAACAAAATAGCTAGGCTAATTCGTTTTCGAGTTGAAGGAGATAACTACGCATGCGCGACCTTCGTTCTGTCAGATGCGCGGAAGATATGCGCAAACGGTTCTAGATGAGCTGTGCAATACAATCAAATAAAAAATGTCATATGTACCCTTGAATATTGCTTTATTTTTATTGGCAAGAATATCATAAGTTTTATTTAAAATTATTATCAAAGGTGAAAATAAAATATGATAATTTTAAGTTTCAAAATAAATTTAATAGTAATTCCACTACAATATTGTTTCGTCACACAGTGACTTCATCAGGTGGATGAATGGCAAGTGTCTCCCTTATCAATTAATTAATTATTATCAATTCGCGCAAATATGTAATTACCATATGTTTGTTACCAATTACTTTGTGTGTAATCATTAACAATTTCATTCAGTATTATATTCTAACATGTATTTTGCATACAACATATTGGATGGTAAGCTTTTACTATCCAATATGTTCTTCATAGCAGTCTCGGTTATATGTTGTGGAAGTCCATTCAGTAACGTAAAGCAGCCACAATAATCAACTTCATATCGACTTGCTTAGTCAATAGTACGGTGGTTTTCAGTCATCTCTTTTCTACGCTTCATACTCATACAGAGCTAACATTTATTGACAGGGCATGGAAGTATACTTTCTTTGATAAATTTCTCTTTACAGACCTTTTGCTTTCAGCCCATCGGAAACTCGTAATGTTCTTTTTTTTTGTAAAATAAAAATTCTAGGGACATCAGATGGTATTTCCAGAATATTACACCTTAAGTCGTTATGCTGTAAAAATTATCGAAATATGCGAAACGGTTCAGTTGGTAACTAGCTAATTCTTTGACTCGTTTCATAGTGTTAATTGCAACTGTTTGTTTCTTATAGACATGTGTGCTCTCCCTCTACATATTTGTTCTTGCTTATACTATGTTATCTAGAAGGTCGTTTGTATATATCACAAACAGGAGCTGCTCTAAATACGACCCTTGAGAAACACCTTGTTTCAATTCTCAAAACACTATCAGCAAACGACAGATCATTTTCAAGGTACAGCTGCATTAATGCATGCCCATTTCCTCGTATTTTATCGCAGAACAGCTTATCCAGTAAGATGAAGTACTCTGACTGTTGACTTATGCATACAACACCCATACTGAGGTATTGTCGCGAATCAACACTCTGTATAGTACTAGAAGTATTGCCGCGGTAACCTGAATCCTAACTTACCTAGCATCCTATCGATCCGTTCGATGAGTTCAACGGAAGTTGATAGAACGGAAGGAATGTGCGATTCAGCGAGGTAAAACCACCGTCACGGGTTTAGACCTGAGATATTAACGTTAAAGCCCACCATGACATTGTGGTGAAGGCGCGTTAATATCCTCACCGTGACAATATGTTAAGAATATGTGTTAATTTCAACAACAAAAAAACTTAACAGGTTGTTTGCAGTAATATACTCAACAATCTTTAAATTGACAGAAATAATAAGACAGTCTATTATTCTGTGAAAAACAGGTATTACTTTTGGTACTTTTAGTTCTTTCAGAAAACATACTTCAGGAACACATGTAGTTATAATATTTACCTATTATTGGTTAATTAATGCTGTTAATTATTTCTGTTATAAGTTTAGTAGAAATGTCATATGCATCTTTTGTTTTCTTTACTTTTATTAATATCATAAATGCATATTTTTTTTTATTTAGGTGTAATATAATTAACATATGATTTTATTAACTTGTCTCTTTAAAACAATTTATATCAGATGGGTTAAGGGCTATTTGAGAATTATTGATATATGAATTAACGGAAACGAGGAAACGATTATGTGGACTAGTAGTGCGTATTTAGGAATGTTGCATTCGTTTTAAATATTCTGTTATCAGGGAAGTAATTCATTCTGTTTTGATAATTGAAGTTAGAGAACAATTTAGTAAATTAAGTGCATATGACACACACTCCTAATAGGGGACCACTAATGGATTTTTTCCAGGCACAATCCTTCCCTAATCATAATCCGCATCTGCTCATCACCGCTACCGAGGAATCCTCTAGTACGTTATTGTGTGTAAACGAGCGGAGTTGGCAACATTTTATTAGTACGGGAACAATGTGTACGGAAGAACAGGTAAGGCCTAGCCTTATCAGTTCGACATTTGTGGCATCTTCCGCTATCAAACGAATATTCCAGCAAACTTTGGTCTCGGCACCCTGAAGTAAGGGAATTTATCTTTATTGACCTTAATCGTTCGCGTCGAGTCGAGTGGTTCTCAAAATGTGCCTTATTTGTTGCAGGCATCCCGTTGGTATATGTTTTAGAAAACGTGTGCTGACGAGAATATATCCTATCATAAAACTTAAGATGCATTTCCTTGCATCTTGTACACGTATGTACTTTATAGCCTTCATAAAAATAATCATTATGGTGTAATACTCTGTGCTGTATGTATATACATTAAACGAGCTGAAGATCAGTTTAAGTATTATTAGCTCTTCTTTTCCGTATGAGTTTAATAAAAGCATATTACTAATATAGGAAAGCGATATCGCCAATATTACAACATAAATTTGAATAAGTCAACATTTATTTTCAATTTCTGAATGTTTCCTAATTAAGCTGCAATTTGAGCGGAATGACTAAATTTATAAATTATTTGAATAAGCTATAATTAGATATGATTTGTGAGTGTTCGGTGATGTGATTTTCGTTTACTGACAATGTTTGGAATACCTAATACCACCAAGTTGTGTGATGTATAGATGTTCATACTTAAGAAAGCTTTCAAAAAGTTGAGATATACAATTTGGATGGGTGACTTTAGGATTGACAGTTTTAAGGAGAGTAACGAAAAAGCGATTTCTATATGGTCTGTGTAAATCATTACAGGTGCCTTATATAGTATTGAGGGCGACTAAAATAGCTGTTTGTCTACACATTACCGCCATTGCGATGAATATGCGTTCTTAAATAAATAAATAAAGGTTTATTTGCCCAACATAATCATACAATTCCAATACAGAACCCAAGAAAAAACAAAATAAAATTCTCAAAGAATTACGCAAAATATTATGAAACTATTTAAAAATCGACGCATAGACCCATAACATTGATACTAATAAGTGAAACAAATAGTGGAATATTGCAGTATAATGCGAATTTATTGGAGCAATTATAAATTAAATCTGATAGGATGAAAGAGAATCAAAATGGATATCTGTATTGAAGAAAATCTGATTACAATTAGAGGACATTACGTAAATGGGGATTTTAGTCATTATGTTAGTTTTCGAAAATAGAAGATAAAAGAAATGGCAATGATAGGAAATGCCTAATTCTAGAAACTTATATGTCAGATGATACTCTCCAGAGGTAATGCCTTAGTTATTCGGTAAAAAACTGGTTAATTAGATATTTTTGCACAATGATCATGGTTTGTTTCCTCTTCCAAGGGCCTGTTAATGTTGAAGCTTAATGTGTTCGGTTTTTTTAGAAGCCGAAAACGTTTAATCAATCTTGGGATAATTTTGGGTATCTATTCAATATTTATTTTCCATTGACTCGGGCAGTTGCATATAAACAAAGCTTATCTTATACCATGGTTCGATGACGTCTTAAGGGTTAATAAGGAAAGTTTGTTAAACCTGGTTTGTCAAGGATGGCGTAGCGTATAGCGTAAAACTTAAGTTTAAAAAAGATGTGTACCCATATGCATTGTAGCATGTTATCATATTTTCCACACATAAGCAAAATCACAAATAAAATATCCAAAAACACAGATCAATAACTTTTCTAGAGTCATTGAAAAAGTTGTGTACAGTTTGAATTGTACGAGGGATGATCTGTTGAAAATCCAAACTATACAAAATTTACTAAAACCAAAACGAAAGTGGTCGGTTTATTTTCTGATCTAACTAAAGCTTTTGCCTTAACTCACCATGATACTTAAAAAACGGAAAAATGAGGACATAAGAGGAAATACAAATAACTGGTTTCATAACAATACACAAGATTGAACAGTAAGCCCAATAATAAGAACAAATAAAATATGTACAGCAACTGTGGCTGAACAAAAAGAAAACAGTCAGGTTCTCGAGGAAGGTTCAAAAATTATAAATTAATTGAAAAAATTACACAAATTGAAATTGTCTACAAATACACTGAATTTGACGCAACAGATTTATCGAAATCTTCTGTTAAATCACCACACACATAATAGAAAGTACCACATTGAATTACATAACATAAATACCCTTTCTCCGCTGTGATAACATAACTAGGCAAATGTGCAGCAAAATGTACCACGCACTAATTAATTTAATAACACGGAAGGTAAATTCAACTGCCCTGTGTAATTAATATTCTTAAATTTACTGAAACAGGAAATAATAATGTCAGGGTCCAGAAACAGAAGCAACTGGTCGGCCTTAATTAAATTAATTAATTATGCATAAAATAAATTTAATAACACTTATACAAAACTTCCCAGTGAATTGTCATGGCTTCTGGATCTGCTATAACACATACATGATCGACTGCAAATTGTAGAAAGTGTCAATCTACGAAGATTCGAGTAATATTCCGCATCATTTTGGGGCCCCAAAGTTTCGAAATAGCTTACAACATCTCGTGTTTTTATTTGGCGTCTTAACTTCTATTGCGTAAGAGCAAAGTCGAAATGTTCCACGAGGTAGATCGATAAATCAATAAATGCGTACTAATAAACGTACTCTTCTAACTCACAAATAACTTCAGAAATGTATTAAGATAATGGCTAAATCCGTTTAATAGCGTATAATACTGAATCTCACACGATAAAAATGACGATTACATTACCGATTTCAAAATAGACCGTATCATTCAAGTAACCTCATGTCGTCACGTTTTCAACCCAGCAGCAAACAGTGAGTTTCGAAAGACCATCATTGTATTTGATCAACTAAATTTTAAGTTTTCCTTTGTTAAAGTCTAGCCTACTCGAAAATACTATCAATTTTATGCAATGATATACTTGTATCGAAATCGTTAATTGACTCTGATTCTAATACTTTATTTATTACATTTAATTTAAAATCAAATTTTCTCAACAACTTACTTATAGGCACATGAATTCGCTTCCAATAATTTTTTTCAAATGCCTTCTTCCTCTTATATTAAATCCGAACCCTCCTATATCGAATACTAACAGGTTATCGTTACCTTTTTATACAATCTAACGCACATCGACGCCTGCGGTTCATTCGTTTCACCTATATTCCGAGAATGTCAATTGGGATACGACTGTTATGAGCCATTTTCTCAATTGACGACCATATCCCATACTCTACTTTTTCCCAAGTTGATTTCATGCAACTACACCTCAAACATTCCATATCGATCCTTGCGTAAAGTCCGATGTAGTTGTCTGGTAAGCGAAAATTTTGATATAGACGTTGGTCGCTTTGACCAGACAATATCGTTTAGGTGGATATGAATTTTAATAGCCGAGAATGGTTCGCTTCGTCGATATTGCTCTGCTACTATGTATTATTCATATAAAATTATATTGAATTAGCTCTGAGAGCACATAAAATCGTGAAAGAATTATATTAAAATTTTATGCAGTTACCTTTGATGTGTCTTATGGTGGCCGGGCAATAGAAGTATATTGGGGTATGCAAACAAATTATTATTTTATTGTAAAATTGTCTTTTAAAAATATGTTCATATTGATTTTACTTCCGGTTATAACGGAAGTCACTACAAACCTTCTTACTTTAGATGGAAAAGTAGACATTCTTGTCAACATTTGGACTCTCCAAAAAAAAAAGGAAATTTGGTGTGTTAGGGTAGATTTAAAATTATAAAAAACATTAAAAACATATTCTTCATAGTTAGATCCAATATTTCCAGAAACCGCCTAAAATTGTACTTATATTATACACACATACTTATATATTTATTCCGACTGTTCAAACCTCAGCATTAAATTAACTTAATTTTATATTTTCGAAAATGATTTTGTTTAAATGAAACGGCTTATATTTATTCTCTGAATATCATGTAGAATTATTTCTATAACATACTTATTAACAATTTACCTGTCTTTTACCGTTTTGTACAATTAGTTATTTTTCTTATATTGGGCAATGAACGTGTGTCCTAAACGAATTCTAAAATTTTGAAAGTGTGGAGATTTCAAGAAACTTTGGAAAACGATTTACAGGAAATGAATGTATGATATTCCTATTTCTCGCTAGGGTCGTCTTCGTATAGTCCGTCCTATTCCGAGGCTTAGTTTGGGTTCTGTGAGCGACTTTTTCCTTTTACTGACGGTAGGTTGCTAACCTCACCTTCCAACCCTCCTCCTTTGTCCGGGCTTGGGACCGGCAACACGATCGCTGAGCTACTCAATCCACCCAACAGCCGTGCAGGCGGAGTTCCTGTGACGACATACACAGCCGAAACAAGAGCGGACACGGCGGAAACAAAAAGAATGGCACGTGCAAGTGAAATGAGGGTACTAAGGGCAATAATGGGGAACACACTTAGAGACCAGAGGAGGAGTGAGGAGATCAGAGAGGAGTGTTAAGTGGAGGATGTAGTGAGATGGAGTCGCGAGAGGAGGAGATTTTGGAATGAACATGTGTCGCGCATGACTAGTGATAGAATGGCAAGGATTGCAAGGGATGGAATACCAGCGTCCACACGACCCCCAGGAAGACCACCAAAGAGATGGAGGGATAGTTGGACATCAATATCGCAAGAACGGGAAGAGAGGAATGGGAATGGGTGAAACAAGCTGTTAGCTTTCGTGAAGAAGAAGAAGAAGAATGTATGATAAACTTATTAGGGTATTTCCTTGAAAATATACCTGACAGAATAGGGCTCAATGAAGGATAATTTATTGCTGACAAAGAGAAGTTCAGTTTTATGCAGAATAATTTGGTGCGACAAAGTTAATTTTTCTAGAAATTGCATTTCTTATCGGAAGAACAACTAATTCATATTTTGGCTTTGAGCTTGCGCAGACTCTTATTGAAACGTCTATTGTTTAAGTTTAAAGAATGGTTTTCTCAGGGGTTTCACCAAGTGTTCTACAACTGTATTCTGGTAAACTCTGGCTGATGTTTTCTTCTTTTTCACAAAAAGTGGAGATGTGTCGTTAATTGGTACAAGACTTCTCATCAAACCATTACTGACGCCGGATGGCGACAACCTTCAACGTTGGAAGCAACGCAAGAAGCTTTACTAATTTTCATTTTTGATTATTATTATTATTATTGATTACCTTGCTGTACGAATTGTCTGTTCTCGTCCAGATCTTCAGTAGTCAGTTATTCTAGGATTTTACCCAAAGCTATCGAGCATTTAGAAATGTCTAATTTTTCCGTTTTACTCTTTAACATAGCAATTACTACTGAGCAGTCCGTTTTTATACCCAATTCCATTCTTGTGTGCTGATCATACTCATACGAAAATAAGTAAGACACTAAGACTTGACCATATCTGTTGGTTACGCCAACTTTTCTTGAACAAGACGTCATGACAATTGAGTACCAACATTTATGGCACGACTAAAAGTGTGAATATATATTTAAGATTAAGCAAACGTTTCAGGATTTATGCACAATTTGATTCTAAATATCAGGGTCACTTATTGGTCAATTAAACGAGAGTCAGATCCACTGTTTTAAATCATATCAGATAACTGATATTTTGATTAAGAAACTTTAACAAAGATTCCATCAAATGGTCAGTATCATAAGCATGGCATCCTAAATGTTGTTATACGTTGCTTACGACACGCGGTTTTTGTATAAATTCAGGCAAATTGATAATTTTTAAGTAAACAGTAAAATACAGATAATTGCAGAATTTAATTTTACATAACAATCAGAGAGCAAATATAGGCTATTTTATTTAAAAATCTTACTATCAGACACTTGAAGTGTAATTTAATGTTTAGTTAGAAGTTTTAGTAGCATGTATAAGTATAAAGAGCATTGTAAACGATTTCAGTAGACATAGGGGTCTAGTATCTCAAGTGAATATGTTCTTATTTTTACTAGCGTTCGCACAGGGTTATTTTGTTTCTTGCCGTGTCAAATTAAAATTATTCTAAAAACACGAGATATTTGGAACACGGGTAAGTTTAACCCAAAATCCATTAAAAAATAATGTAAATATTGACCAAAAAGAATACTATTCTATTTGAAACGAGAAAGTAGATAGTGACTTCCGGTATAACCGGAAGTGTGATAAAAATAAAAATACTAATCGTAAGTTTCTGTATTATTATGCAAGTTTAAAATAACATATTTTGCATATCTCGATCTGGTACTGGGGCACCTGTATTTCGAATAAGTAATAATGGTATATTTAATTTTGATATTTGATGATATCAAATATCATTTAGTGTTAATATTTTTTCGAATCAGTTACATGCATTAATTGTATTAACGTTAATAAATGTGCTTTTAATAATATTACGCTCGAATGTAGTAGTGATAGGTGTTTTTCTGATATCTTATCGATTTAGCTATTACTGATGGCATTATTCAAATGCTAATAAACTCGTAGAAAGCAGAATACTTGATATCGCGAGAAGAGAGTGATTTTGAGTTTTAATGAATTAAAATCTGAAATTAACGTAAGTTTGAAAACTTGATAAGTATTCGCAATTTTCTCATTATAATAGTACCTCTCCACTACAACAGTATCTCTGGAAGTTTTTGTAAGTATGGTAGACAAAACCAATTAATAACATACAGTTTACACGATAAATTTCTTGTTATTTTATTGTATTTTATACGGCTGTCCGGGCAATAAAAAGACTGACTAGTAGGAATGTAAAGTGCTACCAGAAACTATATGTTGTAATAACGAAGAAAAGGAAAATTTAACTTTTTGGTGAAATTTTTACATAAGCAATTTACTTTACGTGGGTGGCACATACATTCGTATGTTCATAAATAAACACATAAAAATACAAACACGTTCAGTCAGACTAGAATAGTCTTACTGTGTTTATTCTAAACACAATAAATCTACTGACTATTGTACTGAGCGCATAACGATAACAGTTACCTGTCTTTTTTCTAAAAAAAACTCTAGGGGTTATTGAACTTGAAAATGTCAACAGCTGATACGGAAAATCATCTGTAATTTTTATTTAGCTATTGAAAATGTAAATACTTTAGTAACTTTTCACATTCATAATAATAATAATATATATTAAATTGTCTAACAGGTCACCCCAATACAGACAATACAAACAAATCATAAAAATAATACATATGTGAAAATTGAAAACAACAAACATTAAAATATATACATCTAATGAAAAATATCATCAGCAAGGTTATTGAAATTCTCGGTAGAATGCACCATAGGAGCACTCAGCAGAATGTTTATTCTGGCAGTGGGAAGCAGAAGCGCTTCATTCACCCTTTAGCTTGGACGAGGCACTCGAAAGTTAACTTCTAACAAATACGGAGAGTCTACCTTAAAGAAAATGATATTTTTTACAAAATTAGCACTAATTAGGTGTCGCTTTGCTTCAAAGGACCCAACCTCATGTCGATCCAGGAGCAATTTATAGTCAAATCCACGAGGAGGGCAAGATCCATCTAGTTTATAACACAAATACTTTAGGAAACTGCGCTGTACTGATTTAATTACATTAATATAGCAATTATATATAGGATACCACAGGACAACGGCATATTCCAACTTGCTAACAACCAGTGCATGATAAAGTGACTTGAGTGTTGCTATGTTGTCAAAATCTGTTCAGGTGCGGATATTGAAACCCAATGCTCGAAATGCAGACTCTGTGACTAGGGAAACATGATCGGCCAAGGTAACTCCGAGATCTTTGATATGCGTTTTGCAGTTAATTGTGATGTTGTCAATAGAATAATTGTTACAAAATCTACTGGTTTCTCTGGAAAACGAAACATTTGTAGATGTTCACCTTCAATTTATTTAAAGAGCAGCAATGTGTGACTCGGTCTAAGTTCTCTTGAAGAAAGGCATTTCCTGAGCCCCATCAATACTATGAATTTTTTTTAAAATCATTCGCATAAGCCAGAACATTACAATCGATTGAAGTTATCAAATAATAAAGATGTTAAATAATAAGGGTCCAAGATTGGACACCTGGGGAACATACATCCTTGATTTATAGCCATTATACGAAGTTACTTCTTTCAGCAAGGTAAGAACCAAGAAGTGTTAACAGTGAGTTGCTGAAACCAAACAAACTCATTTGAGTCAGGAGAGCGGCATGCTCAATGGTGTCGAAGGCACGACCGAAGTCAATGTAAATAACATCAATTTGCCTCCTATCGTCCAGTGTTACACATAAAGCCTGAGATAATGTGGCGAGAATCGAAGTGGTAGACCTCGTGGACATAAAACCATCTTGGCAAGGCGACAAAAATGATTTGATGGTGCTGTATATATGTTCATATAGTATAGCCTCATACACCTTTGCAAAGTTTGGTAGGATTGATATTGACCTATAATCATTAATATTGATAATATCTCCCTTTTTGTGTATAGGACATGTGTGTGTGCGTCCAGGACTGACGAAAGACATATGTCTGCAGAGATAAAGTAGGTATTCTGCAAAGAGGAAGCAGGAAGCTTGGAATTTTATCATGTCCGGAGGTAAAGCTATTCTTTGCTTTTTTCAGCTGTTCCAGTGCATCATCATATGCAATTTTCCCAATATTCAGAGACGGCAAATTTGAATGCATACATCGAATGTCACAACTTCCAGCACATGGCAAGAATACACCAGACAAAACAGACCCAAAAGCATCAACAATTCGCTGAGGGTCGTCGAATTAGATGTCGCCATTGAAGAGCAAACCGGGAATTCTGGAGCTCCTACGTTTGGATAGTACACATTTTCAAAAAGATTTAGGGTTACCAACAAGAGAATGCTGAATACTATTAATATAGGTTTGATAGGACGTGGCAATATCATCTTTAAGAGATCTGCGTATTCGCTGAAATTCACGTTTGAAGTAATTATTCCCAGTCTACTTCCATCTTCGATGATAATAAAGCGTCAAATCCAATGATCTTCCCATAGATGGTGTAAACCATGGGGGAAAATGTTGCTTATTGTTGTGGCAGGTATAGGGAATGCATTGACTACACATATCAGTTGCTCCATTAACGTTACAGAAGGTGTCAAGGAAGGTCCAATCAACACAAAGTAATTCTGAGAAAAGCTTGTGAAAATCTGATTTTTTAAAGCTATAGCCCTTGTTATTATTTATTGGAAAGGTGGTTGGAACAGCTATGTAATGCAACAATAAATCCACTGAGAGCGCATGATGATGCAAATCAACCGGAACAAGTGGCACCGAATCCTGTAATACATTCAACTCATAAGTCAGATTAGATAGAAGCAAGCCCAATATTCTATTATTCGCATTAAAAATTGCGTTGTACTGCGTTAAGTCAAGATATTCAGTAAACGATAAAACGATAAAAGCAGATTGCATTTATTGTCATTATGCACGGAGCTGTCACTGAAAGTCGGAACATTGAAATCACCAACTATCTGAAAGAGTATTTCAAGCATATCAAGAAACTGCTCCAATTCACTTAAAATTGCATCTGGAGGAATGTATAGAACAACGGAGAATGCAAAAATATCGCATAAATAAAGTTTACAAACAAGGAAATCAATGGAAGGCACTACAAACCTAATCGTACTAGTAACAATGACTTCATGACGAATATAATTACATAATGCCAACAAAACACCGCCGCCCAAAAACCTACCAGTGGCCTCTGCGTCTCTATCAAATCTCATTATATGGTATGAAGACGGAAAAAGTTCATTGTTTGAAATGGAATCACACAACCATTTTTCGGTCAAAAAATAGCATTGAAAGTGGATGAATATACACTAGTCAGGATTGCATGTGTCTTCCATCGGAACTCACGAACGTTCTGATAGTAAAACTGCAATGGATGGGTCTTGTTGGGTTCAATCAGTTTAAATGTGGAACAATTATAGGAATACTATTAATATATTTAATTCTGATATCTCTTTCTCCCTTGGATCTATGCTCATTAAGCTCATCCCTAACTCTATTCTAAAGCTGCGATTCCAGTGGTGTACGATCGCGAGTTATAAATACTTTAATTAAGTAAAATGGTGGTCCTGCAAAGGACCGATATGTGAAACAGTTGGATTACTATTATATCCTTCTTCACGTATGCGCCCCTTGTCGCTGTAAAAATACTTTGGTGAAGATTTTCTTCTGCCTCAATTTCATCCCCATCATACACCAGTGTTTTCATGTAACCCCCAAAAAAGAAATCTAAAGTAGCGTTGCTGCAGTTTGCGTGCTTATACGGACGCTTACGAGCAGAAAAACGTTCCGCGTATAAACGTTTAATTGCTCTTCTGTTTCCACCTGTTTCACCTTAGAGATACATCATATCCCATAATTCGTGCATTGTAAAAGCCATGCTGATAACTAAGAATGAATACACATTTACGGCTGCAAACATAATGAACATCTATCTGTCTTGTGTTCCTAGATATGCAAGCGCCCGCTGTCCATTTGTTCATACTGCGGTCGTCCAGACTCGGCCTAAGGGTAATTGAACTTTTTTTGCTGCCGTATGAGAGGAATAAAGATTTTATATTTTGGGAATAATTTTTTTAGTATCACAGTTATCGATTTCGGGTAATCTGTATTTTTATTGCCGGACATCCGATATATTTAATCCTTCTTATACGAGTGTGTCGAATAGATGAGGATTAAAAAAAATCAGTATGCTGAAAAAATACATAACCATTTTTTTCAAACGCAGAGATCTATTTTAAATAGGTTTAGGACATTTGGGCACGAATACAATTGTGCGCAGCGAAACTTGAGCACCAGGAAACTTGGGTACGAGTTAATTGGGCACATAGGTGCGAGGAAATTGTACACACATTAACGTTATTATCACCGTTTTACTTTATACATATACATATTCTTCTTGCATCTTGTATTCGAATAACCTGAGCAATGGCTCTCCAACTTTTCCATCTTATATGGATATTCACCAGTGCTTCTGTTCACATTCCGCCCGGCTGAATTTGCTTGTTTTCCATGTTTGCAAAATTGTATTCATTTGGGAGTGCGTCGCTCTCAGGCTTTCCGTCGTGCCCAATCGATATTCCAAATTTCGGCTAATGTTTTTACATGTTGTAAACAGTAGGAAGATTTAACTTTTCTGGAGTAGGTGCATGTGCCGTTGTTTCATCAATGAGAATTTCGCCATCTCTTTGATTATTTCCTGTTTGTATTCTTCGTTGTTTTAAGCAGTGTGGTTAATTGATGATATCTGTATGTCCATTGCGGTATTGTGTTGTTCTATTTCTGATGTAAGTGATGGCTTGTTGGCGGAACTGCTGCGGTTCAGTACTCTTTGTAGATAATCGTGGATTTCACAGTAAGACTTATTCCTTCCAGCTGACGCAGGTCGGTTTTGTTATTTTCGGTTTTCTCCAGCTGTATGTATTTTCTGTTAATTTTTACACTTATATGAATATTGTTGCGCTGAGCACTTCTTGCATTTACATGTAACTGTTATTGTATATTTTGGTCATTTGTCACAGTACATTAGAAAATTTATGAAAAATATTCCATTATCACATTATTAACTTTTATGCTGTTAAATAGCAATACACTTCTATCTTTTTAATATTCAATTTTAGTGGTTTGTCTTAAATTTTTATTTACATATTGTTTATAATTTTTACAATAAATATATTACATTAATGAGGATCTGATGGGTATGAATTGCATAAGAATCTGAATGCATTTGAGAAACAGTTGACATAGTATGTCCATAGTTAAATATTTTTTTATAAAAACATCAGCTTGCTAAAAGAAACATTGTTGACAATAACCCTGGTCAACAAAAAAAAAACATTTTAATCATCAGTAAGCAAATAGACATTTTCTAGATCAGTTTATCGAGCTGATTACAGATCTGTATGCCTTTTTTTTATATCACGTACAGTTTTCGAGTTACAGGTGATGTTAGGTTTCAGGAACACACTGTGGGACATTACTATAGTGAATGCTGTTTTAGCATCTATGATTGTTCAGAAATGCCTTCGATATGATTTTCTGTTATACACTGCGTTGGAACTGTCACGGTATATCATCCAACAGTAGTCAGCCATCATACTCTCATTCCAGAAACCTTGGTAACGTGTCTCCATTACCTGAATGTCTTGATGAAAACGCTCACCTTGTTCGTCACTGACCATACCAAGGTTTTCTGGAAAGAAATCTAGATGAGAGTGCAAGAAGTGGATTTTCAATGACATACGACACCCTGTTTCATGGTATGCCTTCAGAAGATTCTCAACACCAGTTCTATATGTACTCGCTTTATGGTTACCAAGGAAGTTTTCACATAGCCACGTGAATGCTTTCCAAGCTTTAAGCTCTGACTGTGTCAAAGATTGGTCAAACCGTTCATCGTGTAACAAGGACCTAATATCGGGGCCGACAAATATTCCTTCCCTCAGTTTAGCAGAGCTGAGATGTGGAAATCTGTGAACCAAGTATTGATACCCACCCTTGTGAGTTTGCTTTAGCCATCGCCTTCACAAAGTTCTTCATCAAGCCCAGCTTGATATGTAGAAGCGGAAGTAATATCTTTTGTGTATTGACTAAAGGCGTCTTCACACTGCTGGTCCCTGGTTCGTATGTTGACCTCACCGGCCAGTCCCTTTTGATATAATGCTGATCGGTTTGTCGGCTGTCCCATAGGCATAAGAAACAGCAGTATTTAGTGAAGCCTGCCTGCATTCCCATCAACATGCCTATCACCTTTAAATCACCACAAATATCCCACTGGTGTGTCTGGTACTCAGCACATTCAAGCAGTTTATTCATATTGTCCTATGTTTCCTTTAAGTGAACTGAATGAGCAATTGGTATAGTTGGTTTGGAATTTCCATTATGCAGTAGCACTGCCTTCAGGCTTCGTTTAGAAGAGTCAATACAGAGACGCCACTCTGAAGCAATATGAACTTGTGATAAGCTGTTAAAGAGACCATCAATGTTATGACAGTAGCACAGGTCACCGTCAGAAGTAAAATATGGCACCAGGTGCTCATTTCGTTTTCTGTAATGAGTAATACTCACACCCTTTGCTAACAAATGTTTCTGTTTAAGCCTAGATGCAAGAATCTCTGCCCTGTCTTTTGATAGATTCAAGTCACGCACAAGATCGTTCAATTCATCTTGTGTAAATGTCTGCGGTCCAGTTTCGTCTACCACAGTATAGTCTTCATTATTTGGTTCGGGACTGTTACGCACGTGTTGAAGAGACTCTGGAATAAGGTCATCTTCTGCCGAAGCAAGGCCATCAGATGGTAGAACAGGAATAGGCAATGACTGATCATGGGGAACTGGTCTGATTGCAGAATTCATGCTTGGATATACTATTTTGTGCTTATTTTTAGTCGAGAACCCAACAGCGTTCACACGACAGAAATAGCAATCACTATGATGATTTTGCGGTTCTCTCCACACCATTGGTATGGCAAATGGCATCGCTGACTTTTTCCTGTTTAGCCAATCACGTAATCCGTTGGAAGAACTGGAACAGGTGATGTGTGGAGCCCAAGATTTGTCCTGATCTCCCAGTGCACAGTTGAAATACAATTTATAGATTTTCTTAAGGTCCTCAGTTATTTTACGAGATTGTGATTTAGGTGTGAACGAACCACACACGTAACACAACCTATCTGGATGGTTTTTGCACTTTCTAGGCATGATTTGTCACAATATCAGTTACTGTTGCCTTGTTATTCCAGATCTGAATCGAAAAAAAACATTTATTACACTCATAATTATGAGTTGGCATTATTCTATTATCATAACATAAGGCTAATTGCACAATGTTGCCAACTTTAAATTTGCTTCATCATAAAAACTTTACGTAATAGAGAAAAACTAAAGACAGATTTGAAATCAGCACACAAAATACTACAAAACCTACATCATGTTATCTACCATGAAAATTTTGTGTTGACCTGTGTAATTAGAGAGCTTGGTAGAATGGCAACCACCTAAGTGGTATGTTTAATATCTGTCAAACAGCATTTAGTAGGTAAACGCTGTGAAACGCTATGAAAAATACGTATTTATTGAGAAAATAAATATTTCTTTATAGTGCTTATCTAGATTTAATAAACTCTTAACAAAAATACAGATGGTGTTTAATAAACAAGGAAGATTATTTATAGTTTGTAATGAGACACATAATTATACTTTCTGGCACTTTTGCAATGGTGCAAAGTTTCTGTTTTGGCATACTCTCCACATACTAAACATTTTTCTGGCAACTTTCCTATCACATGAGCAAGACTGTGGTCACCACAAAAGTTGATTTTTTGATATTGGTGGTCATCGTTTTCAACCAAAATATTTTCTAGTTATTTGAACGTTTAAAATAAGTGCTTTATCGATGTTGAATATTTTTCCCGCTGGAAATTGATGTTTACATTAATATTTATATCCTAAGCACTAAACACAAAAAGCATGTGTGAGTCGCTAGTTATGTCTACAGGCTACAACTAATTTAGAATAGGTTTTGTTGATTTATAGCTGGTGTCAGGAAATACGATCATAAGGCATTCCCACAAGCAATTTTATTTGGAAATATCATTTCAGAATATGAGACTATGGTTTTCATTACACCAAAATCGTCGAAATATGATCAGCTGACATATTTTTTAGGTATTGAAATGCATGTCATTGGAACTATAATATTTACGCAACAACCAGATAAAGCAATTCTCACATACCTCTATCGCAACTTTTTGAAGCTAAGGTACATACTTATTTACACTTATTCAACATTAGCACAAAATTACATTCCTGGCGAGTCAAAGACATAACTACAAACTTCTCAGTTAAAACCACAGGAATTTGCATAGTTTCGGTTCAAATTATGTTGTAGGCTTTCATAACATAAGATAGCAGCAATGGGTTTCAAATTGCAAGTCTAAAAATGTGTGTGGTCGCTATACATATATGAATCTGACAACATATCATAGAAAAATAATATTGCCAAAAAGATAAATCAGTCAACACAAATTATTAGTAAACTATAGAGAAAAATTATCTTCCTTATTATTTGATTTTCAACACTCTTACATTATCGGGTCATGCATACACACAAGCATTTTCATTTCAGTCGTATTACATGGAACTGATCGTTATCTCTGTGTTTTATGGAGCGTTACCGAATATCGTCTTGGGAAAATTTAAAATTGCCAATTTAAAGTATAAAGACGAGATGTCTGTGTTTATGGAATGCCTTATTTACTGTTCGTATACGCACAAGATTATATAATATTCACAGACGGAAAGAGTTTCTATATAGTGACTTTATTTTCGACGTATAAAAGGAGACTTATTTTTATAGAGCGTTTTAGGTAACGTTTTAAAATATTGAAACGACATGGAAAATAGAATTTCCTTTATGATTGGCTTATTAACATATTATGTTTCTGTTGTCTGATTTGCATTAGTTTGGTTGCTGTAACACAAGCCAGTGTAGATTCCACAATTTGGAGAAAAAATAACCTTAAAACTTCTTTATAAAGAAATGTTTTTCATGACTTTGAGCATAATACAAATATTTCAGTATCTATGAGAATCTTAATTTTATTATTAACACTAAATAGTCAAATTTCTTTTAAGTTATAACAAATTTGAAATAAAGCCCTTATGTTTATTAAATTAATTATAAAATATTAAAATTTTACTTAAATATTGTTTATTTTTCCTTAAAATTCGATCCAAAGGACATGCAGTTTTAAAACTATATTTACACTTGCCCACATAATTAAGGTTAATTATATAACTGATATTTTTTTATTTTAACTAGAATTCTAAACTATATATCTTTTTGTTTTGCTTTGTGCGTAAAATGTGAAGTTATTCTTCGATCGTAAAAGAAGTAATTGGTAAACTATAGAATTAAATTGATAGAGTAAACTATTTTAGATTATTTAATTGACAATTAGGAATCCAATCTCAACAAAGTTTTGTTTTATATATTAATCTGCTTTTGGTGTTGAGTTAGAGCCCACTTATGCTGTTATTCCTAACACTGACTCACTATTAATCTTATTCCTAACTTTACTTACGTTCGATTATTCTACTAGCACACCCTGCATCAGCTATCTTTTCTGTTAATACATCTACTTAGCATTAATTTCAAATTAAATTGTATGAATAAAATCAGTTTAAATGCCGAGAACTATATCAGATACTTTTGCTGACATATGTCATACTGGTGGTTTTTATGACACGCGCGAATTTTCCAGCTTAGGACATCGTCGTACGTTTTTCAACAAGAACATACATTCTATAATTCAAATTTACGAATATCAGGAGATGACAAAACATTCAGTTAATCGTAAGTGATTACAAATGCATCTTTTCTCTCGCTCCCGCGCCTCTTGGCTGGCCGCTGACGTCCTAGAGGACTGGTTCTCCATGTGGAGGATCCAGATAAACCCAGCCAAAAGCGCTGCCATGCTCTTTTCTAAATCCAGTTGGCGTCGTAACGTCTCCGATACCATCTCAATGTTCGACGTGGAAGTCCCATGGATCAACACGGCGACGTACCTTGGGCTTACCCTTGACACCAAGCTGGCTTGGAGACATCATCTCCAGGATTTAGCGAATCGAGCTCAGCCCACCCTAGTCCAGCTGTATCCCCAGCTATGCAGAAACAGCAAACTCAACATGAAGACCAAAACCCTTCTCTACAAGGTACCTATCAGACCCTGAATCACGTACGCATGTCCCGTCTGGGGATATACGGTCGCCTCCCACATCAATCTACTCCAAGTCCAGCAGAACAAGATCTTGCACACGTAGTGACGTAGTAGGTAATTTTCCATTCTGCACATGGAAACTTTTAACAATTTAAATATTATGTTAAACCAATTACCAAATTGCTATGAGGTACACAAAAATTCATTTGATTACATACTAACATTAAGAGAAAAATAATAAAAAAGTTATACATATCATGAATGAATATCTACAGTATGAAAAATATGTACAATAATGACTTCAGTAGTAATACTATGCGGATTCTGGCGCAATTTCCCATGTTATTTCTTATGGAGGTTCATTTTACAAAATTGACAATTTATACAGGTGTAATCACTTTCGTGCCACGAGGCAAGTCATTCAATCCTTACAGGCCTTCATATATATATGTATGTATATATGTATATACGCGAGCGAGCGAGCGTAGGTGTGTGCGGCGGTGTGTGTGTGTGTGTGTGTGCGTGTGTGTATGTAAGAGCTTCGGAGGTGTAGAGAAAGATAGGGAAGGAGTTGTTTAATATACCTGTATACAAAGATGAGATGTGAACACCGCACGACTTTTATACATATGTACATTCAAATTATTCGATTAATAATACAGCTAGCATAGAAACAATGATTAACTTTTATTAAATACTAATACTGTAATTATATTTAATTATACTAATTATATAGCATGATCATGCTATCATAATGCTAATAAATACATGTAAAATTCCTGAATAAATTACCCGACTTGCTATCGCGCTTCTCAATGTACTTCAAACAGGTCTAAACATGTTTCCAGCGGAAACCGCAACGGCTGTCTGCTTCTGTGATAGACGCATGCATGAAATGTATATCTTACTTATAAAATAAAATAAAACAAACAATATATTTTTTTAAGAAAAACAATTTATTTATTATTATTTATAAATTAACAATATTATTTTAAATTAACAATATCTCCAAGCTTCATACCATCAAGATGGTCGATAAAAATATAAACTTTACATCTAAGATCGGCATACCATTTCAAATTATAAAATAAATATACAGTATGCTACTGGACGAGATAGCAACCAAGTATGAATATACAGGACGTTTCAAAGGTAGGGATTTTTAGAAAAACAATGTATTAATTAACAATATGACCAAGTTTCATACCATCAAGATGGTCGATAAAAATATAAACCTTACATCTAAGATCGGCATACCATTTCAAATTATAAAATAAATATACAGTATGCTACTGGACGAGATAGCAACCAAGTATGAATATACAGGACGTTTTCAAAGGTAGGGATTTTTAGAAAAGCAAGATGACGAATCCAAGATGGCCGCCAAAAATCTAATAAACTAATGCCACGTCAAGCATCCAATATATCAAAACCATGCACTCGAACTCCTATGAAACATCATCTCAAAACCATCGCTAGAATCAGCTCACAACCGGGTCATGAAGCGATTCTGAAACCCCTATATTAAAACCACACATTCAAACCACTATCAAATCCCTCTTTTCTCAAAAAACTATCCAACCATCCATCCGTCCATCCATCCATCCATCTGGATAACATAGCAACCAAATATTAATATACAGGACGCTTCAAAGTAGGGATTTTTTAGAAAAGCAAGATGGAGAATCCAAGATGGCCGCCAAAAATCTAATAAACTAAGGTGACGTCAGGCGAAATAGCCGACTATCAATATGATCGATCAAAATATAAACTCAACTTATAGAAAATACCCAACTCCGTATCACGCATCACAACAACAACCACCCAACATAGTTTCAAACGCCACAACACCGGATCAACTTAGGAAGATACATCTAGGTCAAACCCAACATACTTTCAATCACCACCACCGAGGATTTATATTTGACATCAGCATACCATCTCAAATCATAAAATAAATATACAGTATGATACTGGATAACATAGCAACCAATTATGAATATACAGGACGTTTCAAAGTAGGGATTTTTAGAAAAGCAAGATGGCCACCAAAAATCTAATAAACTTCGGTGGCATCAGGCATCAATCTATTAAAACCACTATCAAATCATTCTCTTTTAAAGCCGTCATTCCAAAACAATACATTCAAATCATACATTCAGTGATAGATGCATAAATGAAATGTATTTATGCAGCCTAGCAGTTCAAAGCTTGTTATCGAGCTTACCAGTATATTTCTAACAGATCTAAACACGTTTCTAATGGAAACCACAACGTTTGATCACTATCAACACCTCTATGATAGTCACATTATTTAATATATCTATACCATATAATAAAAAGGAACAACATATTTTAAGAAAAACAATTTTTAAAAAATAACCACATTTTGTAGGTGAATTATAGCTAATATATATAGCATATCAATCATAGGGAAAAACATTAAACGAATTACAACGATAAACAATTATGACATATAAATCCATAGGTAAAGTTATATAGGTAATAAACATCATTCTCTCCATAGAAGACCTAGATATTTAATACCACATACATAAATACATAGACACTCTAATCCTCATATGAATAAATTGATAGACTTATAATAATTATTTTCATCCATAAGTATACATACATACTTTTATATATATCACTACAAGAAATAAGTCAACACCTCTATGATAGTCACATTATTTAATATATCTATACCATAAAATAAAAAGGAACAACATATTTTAAGAAAAACAATTATTAAAAAATAATAACCACATTTTGTATGCGAATTATAGCTAATATAGCATATCAATCATAGGGAAAAACATTAAACGAATTACAATGATAAGCAATTATGACATATAAATCCATAGGTAAAGTTATATAGGTAATAAACATCATTCCCTCCATAGAAAACCTAGATATTTAATACCACATACATAAATACATAGACACTCTAATCCTCATATGAATAAATTGATAGACTTATAATAATTATTTTCATCCATAAGTATACATACATACTTTTATAGTATATGGTTTGAAGTAGTATACTTTTATATATATCACTACAAGAAATAAGTCAACACCTCTATGATAGTAGCCTTATTTAATATATCTATATCATAAAATAAAAAGGAACAACATATTTTAAGAAAAAACAATTTATTAAAAAATAATAACACATTTTGTAGGCGAATTATAGCATATCAATCATAGGGAAAAACATTAAACGAAATACAACGATAAACAATTATGACATATAAATCCATAGGTAAAGTTATATAGGTAATAAACATCATTCTCTCCATAGAAGACCTAGATATTTAATACCACATACATAAATACATAGACACTCTAATCCTCATATGAATAAATTGATAGACTTATAATAATTATTTTCATCCATAAGTATACATACATACTTTTATATATATCACTACAAGAAATAACTCGACACCGCTGTGATAGTCACCTTATTTAATATATCTATATTATAAAATAAAAAGGAACAACATATTTTCAAGAAAACAATTTATTAAAAATAAAACAACTACACACATCAAACAAACCTCAACCATACTTTCAATTTCACAAATATCAAATTTAAACAAAACAATCAAATGCAAAGGCAAGGAATGTTCTCGAGATGATCCATATAGTGCAATATAACAATGCAGTAAAACGATAGAGCTGAGATACATGCTCTATCAATTTTTTATTACCCACTTTTTCAGCAATCAAAACTTTTTGACAAAACACTACACATATGAAAAATAGACATAGCATTAAATATTTCCATTTTAGAGATACCCCAGCCTAATCCCAATTTTAAATATCATAAATTCTTAAATTGATTTAGTTAACTTTCTTATAATATTTAAAAAGGTTGAAAAGGAAACATACTAAGTCCCACAACAGATAAAATATGTGCTATCTTTTTACACTTCACGTTTAGTACTATCGTTAGAAGAAATATGCATGAGGTACAGCTTTTAATATGAATTTAGGGGTTTTTTTTTTTTTCACAAAACATAGTTTATCCCTAATAAAACTAATTTTGAAACACAATGTGCACATAGTATTAAAAAAGAGAATAAAACATTAAACAAGGTACGCTTCACACGAAACATTTTTATAAATTACATTTTAAAAACATGGAATTCTATTTTATTTGAATGACATTGTATTTACAAATAGTTTTTATATCATTACAAGAAATATGCTTTTCATTAAATATTAACACTGAACAACAGCAGTATACACAAAAAAAAAACTAATATAAAGACAGTATTAACGTTCTAACCAAAAGATTTGCAAAATAATAAATATATACTTGTTCATCGCTTAAAAACAATCGAAAAATTGATGTTTGCCAAGCTATTTATCAATATTTAAGAGTTAAAAATTTATCATCATTTTTACATTTACAGATACCCCATGTTTAATATCAATTTGAATTAACATAAATTCATAAAATGAGTCCATCTTTTCACACATCATGCGTTTTTGTACAACAGCGAATGTATTACATTTTAAACCACTTTATAATTTGAGAAAAATAGCAAATCATATCACGAAACACTATTATAAATTCTATTTTATTTGGATGACATTGTATTTACAAATAGTTTTTATATCATTACAAGAAATATACTTTTCATTAAATATTAACCACTGAACAACAGTAGTATAATAAATACTCGCTTTCAATTATTTAATATTGAAATTACATAAAATTCAATGCAATACACTTAAAACATTTGAAAAATCATGTTTGGTAAGCCCAATATATATCAATATTAAGACAAAATTATTATTAATTTTACATCTACAGATACCCCATGTTTAATATCAATTTGAATTAACATAATTTCATAAAATGAGTCTATCTTTAAATTTAGGGGTTTTTACACAAAACATAGTTTACGCCTAATAAAACTAATTTTTGAAACACAATGTACACATAGTATTAAAAAAAAAAAAAAAAAAAAAAAAAAAGATGATAAAAACATTAAACAAGGTACGCTTCACACGAATCATTTTTATAAATTACATTTTAAAACATGGAATTCTATTTTATTTGGATGACATTGTATTTTGGTAAGCCAAATATATATCAATATTTAAGACAAAAATTATTATTAATTTTCCATCTACAGATACCCCATGTTTAATATCAATTTGAATGAACATAATTTCATAAAATGAGTCTATCTTTAAATTTTTGTCAGTTTTATCTTTATTATTTTTAATATGATTCTGTAGTTTGTTGTTTGTACGAAATGAAATTAATGTCTTTGTTGTTTTTCGTAAATATGTTTTTATTTTCATGGAAGGTGTACCTATATAAGTCACAGAGGCAAATTTTGATGAGTAAGTTTGAGGAACTATAGGATAATTCTTGGATATGATTTTTGCTTTTTGTTTTTATGAAGGAGATTATTTATTAATTCTTTTGAATAACTATTATTCTGAGCTATGGTGTAAATTCTATCTAATTCTTTATCAAAATTAATCTTATGCATAAGAACATGGATTATTTTATATAACATTGAGTGGAAAGCAGCAAGTTTATGACTAATCGGGTGGAAAGAGTTAGAATGTATCGTAATATCTGTGTGAGTAGGTTTATGGTAAATAGCGAATTCGTGTGTAGAGGTCTAGAAAATTAATGGTTTTATTTACTTCTAATTCTATGGTGAATTTAATATTAGGATGCAAAATGTTAATATGATTATGAAGTGAATTTAATTGTCTATCCGTTCCTTTAAAACACACCAAAATATCATATACATATCTCACCCAGTATATTCAATTTTTAAATAACGAATGTTTACTAATAATGTCTTCAAGGTTGTCCATAAATATTTCGGATAATAAGGGACTTAGTGGGTTTCCGTTTAACACTTCTTTTGGGGGAATAATCGTAAACAAACATCAAATGAAATGAGTTTTAAATTATCTGGTAATTTAAATTTACTAATTTTATTTATCGAAAATTTCGGTTTGAATTTAGTGTATTCTAAAATGATTTTTATAAGTTGTTTGCATAGATTCACATCTGGTGCTTTTACATACGAAACAACTGGACGAATAGGTATATTCTTTTTATGTAATTTTAGTAAACCATATAATTCTGGAGGTTGTGGGTTCATAACAGGTAGTTGGAACTTTTGTGCATTATTGAATAAACATTCGGTATTGTTTATAGCACTTTTAATTTGTTTTTGAAACCACTCTGTAGGGTTAGATTTTAGTTTTATGAACGCATTAGTACAATAGTAAAATAGAGGAGTTCCCATTGGAAGACGACCGTTTTCAACACTGAAAGCAGTTTTTTTATATCGAATCAGGGTGCATTTCTATTTGATAATAGCCCGAAGCTAGATCAAGAGTAGTAAAATAATTACACCGTCTTAGTTTATCTAAAATATCACTAATGTTTGGTATAGGGTATCGATCATCTATTGTTTTTTCGTTTAATTTTCGATAATCAACCACCATGCGCCATTTCTTTACTCCGCTGGCGTCGAGCTTTTTCGGAACTATCCATACAGGACTGGACCATGGTGAATATGATGGTCTAATGATTCCGTCTTCTAATAATTTCGATATTTGTTTATTAATTTCTTGCTTATGAACACACGGATAGCGGTATGACTTAGTATATATGTATTGAGATTTCATCGGTTGTCTTTATTTCGTGTTTAATTTGATTTGAAAATGTTAATTTTTTTTTCATTATCATGAAATAAATCTGAAAATACTGTGACAAGTTTACTTAAACAATCTTTTTCTTCCGAATTTAAATGATCTGTTCTAAATTTATTTATATTAATTTTGAATGGCTGTGTATTATTATTACAAGTGGCATATTTTCCTGAAATTGCTCTATATGAAAACATTCAAATTTGTTTCGTCAAATTTGTTCGCATATTCATTTAATAAATTTCGGTCTATGAGTATCGTTTGCGAAATTGATCTCTTATTAATTATTTCAACTGTTGCTTGATTATATTGTACATAGAGTAGCCCTGGAGGTATATAAATACTTTGATCGTCTGTGTCTATTTGGGGTATTATGATATCACAATCAGGTAAGTATTACTGAACACAAAGGGGAAATTTCAATATCTTGTGTTTCAAACTCTTTTCTGTAATAGAGCGGTACTTGAATATTGTCATTATATATAACACGGTTTTATATAACGACATTATTAGACTCATATAAACCTTCTTCGTTCGTTATAATGCTGATTACAACTAATAATATCTCCCATTCAGTTGAGTAAACCAGTACAAATAAATATACAATAATACAAATACAAATTTCATTAGGTAGGGCAATTAGTATGTTCTGATGAATTAAGCTGGCCTAGAATTTTTTTAATAATATAGCTAATATATCTCTATTCACAATTTAAATGGTTGGTTTTATAGTATTAGAAGGTCGTAACAAATAATTTGCTAATTATACATTAAAAAACATCAAAAAAAAAAAAAAAACAACTAAAAAGAATTATGATTGCATATTATTTTAATTTTGCATCAGAAACACTGAGTGGAGAAATAATTCTAGTATTATTTAAAGAGAATTGATTTATATAAAAGTAGCCTTTTCTTCAAATAAAACTTGAACTAAACCAGCAGTATTGTACAAACATATAAATCTGTCTTGACAGGGAGTATAATAGCTAATTCCATAGAATATATAAAAAAACTAATGTAAGATAGAGATCTTGTTTTTCTTAGTCGATATGTCTAGAACAATACAAGTTAAGAATATATATATATAATAAAACACAATTGTTTAGTTTCAAAAATTATAATGTTCACACAAACGTAGTTTAAAAAACCATTTCTCCTGTTTACCATTACTGACTAATTTTAAATTAATAGTCGAGGAAGGAGATACATGTTGAAACTCCATTATATATATATATATATATATAATAATTTCTTATTAAAAACCGTTAGATCTGTCTGCAAAACTGTCGAGTTGACATTTTCTATATCGTAGCCCGAATTATCGAATTTATAAAAGCTGACCCTTATCGGATTGTTTTCAAACAATTTTTCGCTAACGAGCATTTTCAAGCCACTAACACCTATAAGTTAGTCCACAAGGCCACGATACTTCTTGCATATATCAGCATGGATATCTAGAAATCTCGAAATCTGTATGCTACATACTTCAAGATAGAGATATTTCAGGGATATAGGTGTATTAAGGGGGCGTTTGAATCATAGAATACAATATAAATTTACAATTATGCAAATGTCGGTTATAAAATCATTAATTGTTTATTTTATTGTATGTAATAAGTCATAATATCCTCCTACGTATGGTATAGGGGTTTAATTTACATAAATTCTTTTTATAAAAAATTATTTCAATTTTATCAAAAGAACCCCTATACCATACGTAGGAGGATATTATGACTTATTACATACAATAAAATAAACAATTAATGATTTTATAACCGACATTTGCATAATTGTAAATTTATATTGTATTCTATGATTCAAACGCCCCCTTAATACACCTATATCCCTGAAATATCTCTATCTTGAAGTATGTAGCATACAGATTTCGAGATTTCTAGATATCCATGCTGATATATGCAAGAAGTATCGTGGCCTTGTGGACTAACTTATAGGTGTTAGTGGCTTGAAAATGCTCGTTAGCGAAAAATTGTTTGAAAACAATCCGATAAGGGTCAGCTTTTATAAATTCGATAATTCGGGCTACGATATAGAAAATGTCAACTCGACAGTTTTGCAGACAGATCTAACGGTTTTTAATAAGAAATTATTATATATATATATATATATATATATATATATATATATAATGGAGTTTCAACATGTATCTCCTTCCTCGACTATTAATTTAAAATTAGTCAGTAATGGTAAACAGGAGAAATGGTTTTTTAAACTACGTTTGTGTGAACATTATAATTTTTGAAACTAAACAATTGTGTTTTATTATATATATATATTCTTAACTTGTATTGTTCTAGACATATCGACTAAGAAAAACAAGATCTCTATCTTACATTAGTTTTTTTTATATATTCTATGGAATTAGCTATTATACTCCCTGTCAAGACAGATTTATATGTTTGTACAATACTGCTGGTTTAGTTCAAGTTTTATTTGAAGAAAAGGCTACTTTTATATAAATCAATTCTCTTTAAATAATACTAGAATTATTTCTCCACTCAGTGTTTCTGATGCAAAATTAAAATAATATGCAATCATAATTCTTTTTAGTTGTTTTTTTTTTTTTTGATGTTTTTTAATGTATAATTAGCAAATTATTTGTTACGACCTTCTAATACTATAAAACCAACCATTTAAATTGTGAATAGAGATATATTAGCTACATTATTAAAAAAATTCTAGGCCAGCTTAATTCATCAGAACATACTAATTGCCCTACCTAATGAAATTTGTATTTGTATTATTGTATATTTATTTGTACTGGTTTACTCAACTGAATGGGAGATATTATTAGTTGTAATCAGCATTATAACGAACGAAGAAGGTTTATATGAGTCTAATAATGTCGCTATATAAAACCGTGTTATATATAATGACAATATTCAAGTACCGCTCTATTACAGAAAAGAGTTCGAAACACAAGATATTGAAATTTCCCCTTTGTGTTCAGTAATACTTACCTGATTGTGATATCATAATACCCCAAATAGACACAGACGATCAAAGTATTTATATACCTCCAGGGCTACTCTATGTACAATATAATCAAGCAACAGTTGAAATAATTAATAAGAGATCAATTTCGCAAACGATACTCATAGACCGAAATTTATTAAATGAATATGCGAACAAATTTGACGAAACAAATTTGAATGTTTTCATATAGAGCAATTTCAGGAAAATATGCCACTTGTAATAATAATACACAGCCATTCAAAATTAATATAAATAAATTTAGAACAGATCATTTAAATTCGGAAGAAAAAGATTGTTTAAGTAAACTTGTCACAGTATTTTCAGATTTATTTCATGATAATGAAAAAAAAATTAACATTTTCAAATCAAATTAAACACGAAATAAAGACAACCGATGAAATCTCAATACATATATACTAAGTCATACCGCTATCCGTGTGTTCATAAGCAAGAAATTAATAAACAAATATCGAAATTATTAGAAGACGGAATCATTAGACCATCATATTCACCATGGTCCAGTCCTGTATGGATAGTTCCGAAAAAGCTCGACGCCAGCGGAGTAAAGAAATGGCGCATGGTGGTTGATTATCGAAAATTAAACGAAAAAACAATAGATGATCGATACCCTATACCAAACATTAGTGATATTTTAGATAAACTAAGACGGTGTAATTATTTTACTACTCTTGATCTAGCTTCGGGCTATTATCAAATAGAAATGCACCCTGATTCGATATAAAAAAAACTGCTTTCAGTGTTGAAAACGGTCGTCTTCCAATGGGAACTCCTCTATTTTACTATTGTACTAATGCGTTCATAAAACTAAAATCTAACCCTACAGAGTGGTTTCAAAAACAAATTAAAAGTGCTATAAACAATACCGAATGTTTATTCAATAATGCACAAAAGTTCCAACTACCTGTTATGAACCCACAACCTCCAGAATTATATGGTTTACTAAAATTACATAAAAAGAATATACCTATTCGTCCAGTTGTTTCGTATGTAAAAGCACCAGATGTGAATCTATGCAAACAACTTATAAAAATCATTTTAGAATACACTAAATTCAAACCGAAATTTTCGATAAATAAAATTAGTAAATTTAAATTACCAGATAATTTAAAACTCATTTCATTTGATGTTTGTTTACGATTATTCCCCCAAAAGAAGTGTTAAACGGAAACCCACTAAGTCCCTTATTATCCGAAATATTTATGGACAACCTTGAAGACATTATTAGTAAACATTCGTTATTTAAAAATTGAATATACTGGGTGAGATATGTAGATGATATTTTGGTGTGTTTTAAAGGAACGGATAGACAATTAAATTCACTTCATAATCATATTAACATTTTGCATCCTAATATTAAATTCACCATAGAATTAGAAGTAAATAAAACCATTAATTTTCTAGACCTCTACACACGAATTCGCTATTTACCATAAACCTACTCACACAGATATTACGATACATTCTAACTCTTTCCACCCGATTAGTCATAAACTTGCTGCTTTCCACTCAATGTTATATAAAATAATCCATGTTCTTATGCATAAGATTAATTTTGATAAAGAATTAGATAGAATTTACACCATAGCTCAGAATAATAGTTATTCAAAAGAATTAATAAATAATCTCCTTCATAAAAACAAAAAGCAAAAATCATATCCAAGAATTATCCTATAGTTCCTCAAACTTACTCATCAAAATTTGCCTCTGTGACTTATATAGGTACACCTTCCATGAAAATAAAAACATATTTACGAAAAACAACAAAGACATTAATTTCATTTCGTACAAACAACAAACTACAGAATCATATTAAAAATAATAAAGATAAAACTGACAAAAATTTAAAGATAGACTCATTTTATGAAATTATGTTCATTCAAATTGATATTAAACATGGGGTATCTGTAGATGGAAAATTAATAATAATTTTTGTCTTAAATATTGATATATATTTGGCTTACCAAAATACAATGTCATCCAAATAAAATAGAATTCCATGTTTTAAAATGTAATTTATAAAAATGATTCGTGTGAAGCGTACCTTGTTTAATGTTTTTATCATCTTTTTTTTTTTTTTTTTTTTTTTTTTTTTAATACTATGTGTACATTGTGTTTCAAAAATTAGTTTTATTAGGCGTAAACTATGTTTTGTGTAAAAACCCCTAAATTTAAAGATAGACTCATTTTATGAAATTATGTTAATTCAAATTGATATTAAACATGGGGTATCTGTAGATGTAAAATTAATAATAATTTTGTCTTAATATTGATATATATTGGGCTTACCAAACATGATTTTTCAAATGTTTTAAGTGTATTGCATTGAATTTTATGTAATTTCAATATTAAATAATTGAAAGCGAGTATTTATTATACTACTGTTGTTCAGTGGTTAATATTTAATGAAAAGTATATTTCTTGTAATGATATAAAAACTATTTGTAAATACAATGTCATCCAAATAAAATAGAATTTATAATAGTGTTTCGTGATATGATTTGCTCTTTTTCTCAAATTATAAAGTGGTTTAAAATGTAATACATTCGCTGTTGTACAAAAACGCATGATGTGTGAAAAGATGGACTCATTTTATGAATTTATGTTAATTCAAATTGATATTAAACATGGGGTATCTGTAAATGTAAAAATGATGATAAATTTTTAACTCTTAAATATTGATAAATAGCTTGGCAAACATCAATTTTTCGATTGTTTTTAAGCGATGAACAAGTATATATTTATTATTTTGCAAATCTTTTGGTTAGAACGTTAATACTGTCTTTATATTAGTTTTTTTTTTTGTGTATACTGCTGTTGTTCAGTGTTAATATTTAATGAAAAGCATATTTCTTGTAATGATATAAAAACTATTTGTAAATACAATGTCATTCAAATAAAATAGAATTCCATGTTTTTAAAATGTAATTTATAAAAATGTTTCGTGTGAAGCGTACCTTGTTTAATGTTTTATTCTCTTTTTTAATACTATGTGCACATTGTGTTTCAAAATTAGTTTTATTAGGGATAAACTATGTTTTGTGAAAAAAAAAAAAACCCTAAATTCATATTAAAAGCTGTACCTCATGCATATTTCTTCTAACGATAGTACTAAACGTGAAGTGTAAAAAGATAGCACATATTTTATCTGTTGTGGGACTTAGTATGTTTCCTTTTCAACCTTTTTAAATATTATAAGAAAGTTAACTAAATCAATTTAAGAATTTATGATATTTAAAATTGGGATTAGGCTGGGGTATCTCTAAAATGGAAATATTTAATGCTATGTCTATTTTTCATATGTGTAGTGTTTTGTCAAAAAGTTTTGATTGCTGAAAAAGTGGGTAATAAAAAATTGATAGAGCATGTATCTCAGCTCTATCGTTTTACTGCATTGTTATATTGCACTATATGGATCATCTCGAGAACATTCCTTGCCTTTGCATTTGATTGTTTTGTTTAAATTTGATATTTGTGAAATTGAAAGTATGGTTGAGGTTTGTTTGATGTGTGTAGTTGTTTTATTTTTAATAAATTGTTTTCTTGAAAATATGTTGTTCCTTTTTATTTTATAATATAGATATATTAAATAAGGTGACTATCACAGCGGTGTCGAGTTATTTCTTGTAGTGATATATATAAAAGTATGTATGTATACTTATGGATGAAAATAATTATTATAAGTCTATCAATTTATTCATATGAGGATTAGAGTGTCTATGTATTTATGTATGTGGTATTAAATATCTAGGTCTTCTATGGAGAGAATGATGTTTATTACCTATATAACTTTACCTATGGATTTATATGTCATAATTGTTTATCGTTGTATTTCGTTTAATGTTTTTCCCTATGATTGATATGCTATAATTCGCCTACAAAATGTGTTATTATTTTTTAATAAATTGTTTTTTCTTAAAATATGTTGTTCCTTTTTATTTTATGATATAGATATATTAAATAAGGCTACTATCATAGAGGTGTTGACTTATTTCTTGTAGTGATATATATAAAAGTATACTACTTCAAACCATATACTATAAAAGTATGTATGTATACTTATGGATGAAAATAATTATTATAAGTCTATCAATTTATTCATATGAGGATTAGAGTGTCTATGTATTTATGTATGTGGTATTAAATATCTAGGTTTTCTATGGAGGGAATGATGTTTATTACCTATATAACTTTACCTATGGATTTATATGTCATAATTGCTTATCATTGTAATTCGTTTAATGTTTTTCCCTATGATTGATATGCTATATTAGCTATAATTCGCATACAAAATGTGGTTATTATTTTTTAATAATTGTTTTTCTTAAAATATGTTGTTCCTTTTTATTTTATGGTATAGATATATTAAATAATGTGACTATCATAGAGGTGTTGACTTATTTCTTGTAGTGATATATATAAAAGTATGTATGTATACTTATGGATGAAAATAATTATTATAAGTCTATCAATTTATTCATATGAGGATTAGAGTGTCTATGTATTTATGTATGTGGTATTAAATATCTAGGTCTTCTATGGAGAGAATGATGTTTATTACCTATATAACTTTACCTATGGATTTATATGTCATAATTGTTTATCGTTGTAATTCGTTTAATGTTTTTCCCTATGATTGATATGCTATATATATTAGCTATAATTCACCTACAAAATGTGGTTATTATTTTTTAAAAATTGTTTTTCTTAAAATATGTTGTTCCTTTTTATTATATGGTATAGATATATTAAATAATGTGACTATCATAGAGGTGTTGATAGTGATCAAACGTTGTGGTTTCCATTAGAAACGTGTTTAGATCTGTTAGAAATATACTGGTAAGCTCGATAACAAGCTTTGAACTGCTAGGCTGCATAAATACATTTCATTTATGCATCTATCACTGAATGTATGATTTGAATGTATTGTTTTGGAATGACGGCTTTAAAAGAGAATGATTTGATAGTGGTTTTAATAGATTGATGCCTGATGCCACCGAAGTTTATTAGATTTTTGGTGGCCATCTTGCTTTTCTAAAAATCCCTACTTTGAAACGTCCTGTATATTCATAATTGGTTGCTATGTTATCCAGTATCATACTGTATATTTATTTTATGATTTGAGATGGTATGCTGATGTCAAATATAAATCCTCGGTGGTGGTGATTGAAAGTATGTTGGGTTTGACCTAGATGTATCTTCCTAAGTTGATCCGGTGTTGTGGCGTTTGAAACTATGTTGGGTGGTTGTTGTTGTGATGCGTGATACGGAGTTGGGTATTTTCTATAAGTTGAGTTTATATTTTGATCGATCATATTGATAGTCGGCTATTTCGCCTGACGTCACCTTAGTTTATTAGATTTTTGGCGGCCATCTTGGATTCTCCATCTTGCTTTTCTAAAAAATCCCTACTTTGAAGCGTCCTGTATATTAATATTTGGTTGCTATGTTATCCAGATGGATGGATGGATGGACGGATGGATGGTTGGATAGTTTTTTGAGAAAAGAGGGATTTGATAGTGGTTTGAATGTGTGGTTTTAATATAGGGGTTTCAGAATCGCTTCATGACCCGGTTGTGAGCTGATTCTAGCGATGGTTTTGAGATGATGTTTCATAGGAGTTCGAGTGCATGGTTTTGATATATTGGATGCTTGACGTGGCATTAGTTTATTAGATTTTTGGCGGCCATCTTGGATTCGTCATCTTGCTTTTCTAAAAATCCCTACCTTTGAAAACGTCCTGTATATTCATACTTGGTTGCTATCTCGTCCAGTAGCATACTGTATATTTATTTTATAATTTGAAATGGTATGCCGATCTTAGATGTAAGGTTTATATTTTTATCGACCATCTTGATGGTATGAAACTTGGTCATATTGTTAATTAATACATTGTTTTTCTAAAAATCCCTACCTTTGAAACGTCCTGTATATTCATACTTGGTTGCTATCTCGTCCAGTAGCATACTGTATATTTATTTTATAATTTGAAATGGTATGCCGATCTTAGATGTAAAGTTTATATTTTTATCGACCATCTTGATGGTATGAAGCTTGGAGATATTGTTAATTTAAAATAATATTGTTAATTTATAAATAATAATAAATAAATTGTTTTTCTTAAAAAAATATATTGTTTGTTTTATTTTATTTTATAAGTAAGATATACATTTCATGCATGCGTCTATCACAGAAGCAGACAGCCGTTGCGGTTTCCGCTGGAAACATGTTTAGACCTGTTTGAAGTACATTGAGAAGCGCGATAGCAAGTCGGGTAATTTATTCAGGAATTTTACATGTATTTATTAGCATTATGATAGCATGATCATGCTATATAATTAGTATAATTAAATATAATTACAGTATTAGTATTTAATAAAAGTTAATCATTGTTTCTATGCTAGCTGTATTATTAATCGAATAATTTGAATGTACATATGTATAAAAGTCGTGCGGTGTTCACATCTCATCTTTGTATACAGGTATATTAAACAACTCCTTCCCTATCTTTCTCTACACCTCCGAAGCTCTTACATACACACACGCACACACACACACACACACACACACCGCCGCACACACCTACGCTCGCTCGCTCGCGTATATACATATATACATACATATATATATGAAGGCCTGTAAGGATTGAATGACTTGCCTCGTGGCACGAAAGTGATTACACCTGTATAAATTGTCAATTTTGTAAAATGAACCTCCATAAGAAATAACATGGGAAATTGCGCCAGAATCCGCATAGTATTACTACTGACTTCTTTATTAACCTAACGATACGGAATCCTTACAATACCAGAAACTCAGTCATCCACAGAGATCTAGATATCCCCTTCATTCAAGATTACATTCGTAATCGAGCCGAAGACCACTTCTACAGGATCCCCGACCACGAGAACCCAACAATCTCTAGCATTAACGTTGATGCCCTCTACGGTGTTTACCGTAAAGGGCATCTCCCCTCACAACCTCCCAAGACTCATCACACAACAAGAAGAAAAGAACTAGGTTCATCTCTTTAATCATGGACAATGAAAACGAAAACGAAATTATTTTCAGTTATTTCTCGACCTTTGAAGTGGACACATCTGCATTGTTGCAACGCACTGTTATCAGTGTCTCATCCGCTCGGAATTTTGTGAAAACGATTTTTGGAATTCAGTTCCCTTTATTGAGCGTTTGTGATATGGAGATTCAAGAACAAGGTATGTATTTACAATTTTACCATATTTGATACAAATTTATTGATTGAATATTTACAGTATTTGATTGCTACGGCGTTCATCATATTGTACCAAAACCATCAAATTATTTCCCGTTATATTTTAATGTTTTTAAATAAAATGAAAACTAAATCATTTTACCTGGCTAGCTCATTTTTATCTCAGGACGCTCCAGGTAAAGAGATTTAAAAAAATAATCTTAGGGCACCAAATGGTACAATTAAAGAAAACAAAGGTATCCTAATTTAAATAACATTTGTATTAGAAACCAACATTTTGCATATATCAATACAAACTGAAAGAACATATACAAAATAATATCAAATTCAGTTAAAATAAGCACACTATTAAAATAATTTTAGAAGTCATTCAGTATTAAAAGATTATTGTAACTATTTATAATGTTATCGTCTTTACAAAATAGTACATTAAATATTATTTGTTTTCCGGTGCCCTTCATATCTATATCAACACAAACAATATAGGTATAGATTAGAAAACAAATTATGCTCAGATTTTAACATACGTACATATAATATTTTTATATTATCATCGACAAGTAATTTACAAATATCGAGATATTGCCGTATCTAAGACAAACTAATAAATAAGTTTTTTAATCTTAGATTATCATATTATTTGATAAAGTCTCTAAATTAAGACAAATTTTAAGATTTTAGGTTATTTAGCACTCACACATTAAAAACTTTTAAATAACTTTTATATATTTTCATCTTTTTTTCTTCTCTCTTTGCTGAAACAGAAGATCTCGTTGTTGGTTTGCTTCGTGAAAGACCTCCTCCGGCGGTAGAGATACCAGGAGCTTCTTCAACTGCTGTAAGCCCCTTATAAGTCACCTGTTCCTTTTCGTATAAGTGACCTTGCACTTTTTAACTATATGAACATATATTAAACTTTACACATTTAACACTTATTAGTCGGTCGAATTCTTTATATAAATAAATAACCTTTTACATTATTTTTGAGGTTTAAAAACAATCTAATACGCTGTCGGCCTATCTTACTTAAAGGTTTCCTATCGACTTCTTTATAATTAGAGAACTTTCAATATAATTTTGACGGTCTAATTAAGACAGTCTAATACTCTGTCAACCACTATGTTGGAAGGTTCTTTGCCGACTTCCTTTTCTTAAAATCCCCGTTCTCTGGGACGCACATGAAATTTCTTGTCTCTTCACCTTTATTTCAGTAATAGTTCACATGCATATTCTCACGTTCAACCGGCGACATATACAAAAGTCAGCGTCACAAGTCTTAAATATAACATAAACATTTTCTTATCTAAATACTTTATGTAGACCTACAGATGATAGCAGGATTCCTTCAGAAGTTGTAACTGACGACATTCAACCGGACACAACACACGGTACAGGGCGGCCCTAGAAAGAGTTTTTCGAACTTAGTGACCCATCAAAGCGTAGGCGAATGACAGAATTGTCT
Organism: Amphimallon solstitiale; assembly: GCA_963170755.1. Classification (NCBI taxonomy): domain Eukaryota; kingdom Metazoa; phylum Arthropoda; class Insecta; order Coleoptera; family Scarabaeidae; genus Amphimallon; species Amphimallon solstitiale. Next base: position 41,929,216 of record OY720679.1, read on the forward strand.
CAGGTTGATCAATCAACTGTGGATGCATTATTAAATACTTCTGCCCTATCTAATACCACTTTAAAAACCATCATTAGCGCGGATGAGGTTTCTCACGTTTTGTGGACGCTAAATTAATTAAGCATCAATGTTTTTTGTTTAAAATTTTTATCAATAGTAAAACTGGCAGCAGTATTTTACCATCCTACCAGAGTATATTAAAACGCAAAGAAAATATTACCTAAATAATATTTCAATATATGAATCCAAAGCGGAAATTGAACTACAAAGTTAGTTAGATTATACAGCTTCGCGGATTCTTGATTCACAAGAAAATGTCTCAGATAGTTTGCCGGTATTATTAAATATTTTAATTTTAATCGGAAAGTGGGGATTCGATGGTAGTACAAATCATAGTGAGTATGAACAATCATTTACTGATTTAATTTAGACGATAGCAGTTTGCTTGTAACGTCATACGTCCCTTTACAATTAATCACCAATTTTAATGCAGACAGCTGCAATATTTTATGGAAAAATCCTCGACCTTCTTCCACTAGATATTGTAGACTTATTCAATTTTGGTTCGTAAAAGAAAGTTTTACAGAATCTATATGCATTGAGTGAAACGGCATCCGCTAGGTGCTATATCTGTAATGCTACTACAAAAGAGATGGACAATATAGATCTCTGGCAAGGGTGATTTACACAATACAAAATATTTTCATGGTGCAGCACTACATAATTTATGTGTACAACTATGTAGATACTGTTACATTGTTGATTCACTCTGTATTAATATTACTTTAAAATAAATTGCTGAAAGAATATTGTCATTCTCGCAAATTAAATAAAATACTTAAAATTGATAATTGAACAATAATATTGGGCTTGTACGATATACATTTTTCATGTTATTTTTATTTATTCGATAATTTCACAGCACACTCTCATCTTAGTATCGAATCATTAATGGAAACTGTGTTTACTTAAATAATAGAGATAACCGTGCGATGTACTACTACACATATTATAATTGCAATAACGTCTATTTTGTGTTTTCATGTTGCCAACTGTACACACGTACATGCAACAAGTGTATTTGTGTTGACTGATTAATGTGAGTAAAGAAATTTATGTGTATGTAAGGTATTTAATAACACAAGTACGTATTATTGCTAATAAAGAAGTAGTCCATATTGTTGTTTTGACCAATTAATGTTACGTGTCCATATTATAATCGCTCATTTAGTTTTCAAAATACTGTACATTATGCACTCGAATAGAAGAAAACTTTTGTTATATTTTCTTTCATGTATGAATATTTTACATATCGATTTTTATAATCCATTCTTGGAACTAACCTGTTTTTTTTTTGATTATCATGAAGATTTATGAAATATTTATTCCCTTGCAATGATTTGGTAGGTACTTGGTAAATATTTGCTTTATAATTATTCTCTTATCATCACTTTTATCATTTTTTTGTTAGTAGTATATTATCGCTCAGAAACTGATGGCAAATATTTTTTTAAGGTGACGAGGATGAAAAACGCTAAATATTAATTGTCATAACTTTTATATATGAAAATGTATATACTGTTCGATTTCGTTTTAGGATCTCTGCCACATATTTCATTTGTTATGAGAGATAAAAATGTTTAAATGGGCAAGAACTTACCAAGAAGATTTAGTAGTTGTATATTTAGTTGTATATTTAAACCTAGTAAAGCAGTTTTATAAGATAAATAATTTTATAGCTAGATGCAAAACATATTCTTATGTTTGTGTAAATATTCCTTTGTTATACTGCAATTTTGAATGGTCAACACGACAGTTTATTTTGTCAAGCTATTATGAGGATTCTTTTCTTCAAGAAGTATTTTTTGAATGGCATACATTTCAATATTAATTTTTTTATAAAACGATAATCTAATTAAAGTTTTTTGCTGTAAAGTACAGGCAAACTGCTCTGTGAAGAATATCAGTAGTGTGATTTTGTCGAATCAACGAAATTGGTTCAGTTCTCAAGCCTAACGGGTTTTATAATAATTTGTTTAAAGGTCTGATTGCTTTCTTAATTGTTGGGCATCTAAATTAACAATTATTTTCACTAACATATTTGAGATCTAGTAGTTAAGTCTTCGAACATATCATGCACTAGTTATCCTTACTGAGTTTCTCTATCTTTCCGTTCATGCTTTTGTCCTTAAGTATAATCTATCTCCTTTTGCTTTAAATACTTTGGAAACGGTTCTGTTCATCTTCTTCTGGATCTTCCTTACTTCTTCTTCTTTTTCTTATCATCATACTCATTCTATCTTATCGCAGTTAATATGTTATCACTGGCTGTCTTTCCAAATATCCCAGTTATTGTCGTCCTCTTCTTATCATGATAGCGTTTGTTGTAAGTTAATTAATTTCGCACAAACTTCTTTATTCGTTCTACTGAAAAATTCGTTCGTTTCCAACCTCATCTTTCTTCCCTAATTTCCTAAATATTTATTTACTCTTTTGCATGGAGTCCATATTTCACTCATTTCGTTACCAATGTTATTTTTAGAAATATTATAGTAAGCGAGACATGGACGTGTTTCGAGCTTACTGGTTCTCCTCGGCTTATCGTAGCCTTTGCAATGGTGATTTTAAATATTTATCGTATAGGGTGATATACTCGTGTGTATGAGATATTCTGTAATTTGAAAAATATTTAAATTATAGACACATGTGTCGATGTAGTTCCACTTTTCTTCCACAGATATGTACTAATTTATCTGCAAAAATAGTATTTTTTTGGAGTCACGACTAATGCCGGAAACTTAATATGAAACATGTATTGCCACTGCTCAATGAGACAAGGCCACAAGTATAACATTTAAGTATGTTCTACATGGTCATAGAATAATCTTAGTTTAACCTTTTTTTTCAGTTTCATGCTAAGAAGGCAGCTGCAGTTCGCAATAAAATGAACTTTCGAACAGGAGAACTGCTTTGATGTTTTTATATACCGGTTGTATAATGCAACATCAAATTGCAACGTCGCGGACTGTATCCCCGCTCCCGCTACATTTAACTGTGAAGTAACGACTGGCAATATAGCAGTTATCTCTACTCTCTCCTGTCTTTCGTCGCGCTCCCAGTACGGCCAAAGAATACGACGTTGCAATATTTAGCTGGTAATATCAAGTGTTTCATTACACAAGCTGTACTATATTCAACATGATATTCTTTTCTGTAATTGGATGTAAAATGAAGATTATATTATTGATAACGTTTGCAGTGAATGTGAATAATCTATAGTCTATAAATATGCAAAATGGGATCATGCTGTACAGAAAAAAATATTGGTGAAAGAGATAACTACTTGATAATAACTTGAAATGATTCAGTACGATACGAAATCACATCCCACGGTGATCCGGATAACAGAACACCTGACTAGTGATCAAGAGTCGTATGTTCGAATTCCACCCGTGGATTAACTTTTCTAATAAATTTACCTATTTAAATTATCAATGTAAAGCAGAAAATCGTAATCAGAAAATGCACAAAAGTTTACTAATATTTCAGTGATTCGACAGACAGTGACAATAAATGTGATATTTGAGCATTTATAAAGTCTGATTTGCATTATTTAATTATGATATTTATCAATTATCATGTTGGATTATTATAGAAATACTGAAAAAATAAAGTCGCAACTTTAAGAACTCGTATATCTCTTATTCTGTGCACCAAAATAATTATTTTTTTCGAGATATTTAACTTCTTAATAATTATATGCATGTGTTTTGCTAAATGCTAATTATATTGTTTCAGATTCAATAGAATGAGTCATTCAGAAAGCTTGCTTACTAAAGAAGACTGCCATATAATCTTAAAAGAGTATACTCAGAACGAGGATGTGATTCTGGAATCTTGTACGACAAATAAGCTACCGGGTTTGGAAGGTTATCTCGGTCAATCTCATAAAGTGAAAATCGTCTATAAAGAAGATTCAATAGAAAAAGAACTAAATTTATTTCTAAAAGATGTTGCCACACCTTTGTCGGCTTTAGAATTTATGACAAGATCAATAAAAGCTTATGAAAAAGAAGAATTCTATTTGAAAGATATACTTAAGCAAATGAAAGCATGTGGAATATCCATTGATTTTGCGCCTAGATGCTATTACGCTCGCCATCCTATTTTTATTTTAGAGGATTTATCCAGAAATGGGTACCAAAATACACCAAAGCATGATATGCTAGATATCAAACACTGTAAAATAGCATTAAAGACTACAGCGAGATTTCATGCATCCACGATTATATTCGAAAAAATTAAGTCAATTTCAGACGACAGCTACACTAATTTAGAAAAGATGTATCCTGATATTCTAGAAAATTTATTCTATAATGTAAGAAAGACTGCTGGAACGGATTGGATTGATCGCACTTTTAAAGGGGTATTTTGTTTGATAGATTTACTTCCTGAAAGTGATATAAGTGTGAACTCGTATAAAAACAAGTTGAGCGAAATACTAGAAGTAGCAAAATATCCTCTCAAAACATCCAACAATTGTATACGTTCTGTTTTACATGGTGATCTATGGTCAAATAATTTTATGTTCAAATATGAGAATGGCGTCCCTGTTGACAGTATTTTGATTGATTACCAAATACTGAAATATGGACCAATTGCTTTGGATGTTGTTCATATGATTTTTGTCAATCTGCGACGTAATATTAGAAGTGACAATGTCGAGGAACTATTGAGCTATTACTATTATCAATTTGCAGAGGTTTGTGATTTGTATGGTTACGAAGCTCACGACTTCATTTCATATATTGATTTCATAGATTCCTGTGAAGAAGTCAAAATTCGTGCCAAAATAGAATGCATTGCAGATCATTCGGTGTCATTTTTAACGGAAGCAATTGTTGAGGAAGCTATGAAAAAAGAGGAAGATTATAATAACTTTGTTTTTGGTGATAGAAGTGAAAGTATGACAAGAGCGTTTAAAACAGATGATCTTTATCGGGAAGTAATGTCTGAGGATTTAATAGAATTACGTGACTTACTATTTAAATGAAAGTGAAAGAATATTTATTGTTATTCAATGTCAATTAATATTTTGTGTATTGTAATAAGCTGTGGAGGGATAAATTGTAGGATTGGTTCAGCTGTAAACAAAAAATAGTAAATCTGCTGATAAATGGCAATAATTTACTATAATTGTTGTTATGTAAAATAATTTTAATGTAAACATATATTTAAAAAAAGATAATTTAAAATAAATAATTAAATCAACTACAACGCCACTTTATAGTCATTAGAACACTGCAAAATGCTTTTCTGGGTCCACAAATAGAAGGACGGGAAGCTAGCCTTGTAAATTCCTGTGTGTCCATTTCCATGCATGCATCATGCACGCCTTTATTACTTAAAGGCGCGTTTATACGTGCATGGATTCAGTGGCGTCAGTCGCTACTGGTAATTAAATTTGAGAAGCATTTTATTAAAAAAGTTTTTCGAAATTCCTACCGGAAATAGGTCTTTTACTCTTATCTAAAATCAGTTTCTTGCGATAATTTCGCAAGTTATGCTCTTTATACAGGTACGTTACGAGTATAAAAGAATTTAGGAACTTAATTTTCAATACCTTTTGTAAAAAGAAAATTTCAAAATTTGGGCCGGAAGAAACACTTTTATTCTTATCGACTAACGATTTTTTACCAATATGTCGTAAATTATGCATTTTATGTATATTTGTCAAGAGTACAAAAGTATTTAGAGCTGGATTTGCAATGTTTTTAAAAATGTGAGTGTCACACCAATATGTATGTCATTGCATAATTATAATAGACCGGACGTACGGGCCGAAATTACGACGGACAAAAGAAATAATGTGTAACATCACACAGTTACTGAATAGCACTATTCATATAGTGAACTGCAACATCTGTTGTCGCAAAAACAGCCAGCAAAAAAGACGATTTTACTCGTAAATTCCTTTCTTCATGGGCGTAGTTAGAAGCTTAAGGAGTTTTTAAAATTCATTCTATTTATCTTATATTTGGGTAAATTCCTGTGTGTCCATTTGCATGCATGCATCATGCACGCCTTTATTACTTAAAGGCGCGTTTATACGTGCATGGATTCAGTGGCGTCAGTCGCTACTGGTACGCCAGTTCCCAAATAATTGCAAGTGTAAACCTTTACTGGCACGCCAGTACATCCATACGTGCATTTATATCAAAAGTTAGTTGCCTTCTAACTTTTCCATGCGCCAGTGAAGACTGGCGAGTACTAAAAAATATTATGTGTTGTTCATCTTTAAAGTTAATAATTAGGGGACGGACATGGCCGAGTTAAACTACGACGGAGTTACAACGGAGCAAAGAAATAATGTAAACAACACACATTTACTGAATAGCACTAATTCATATGGTGAACTGCAACATCTGTTTACGCTCGAGAAGAGCCCGAGAATGAGAGCAAAAATTGGCCATAAAATAAGGAATTTATGAGTAAAATTCTTTCTACATCGGCGTAGATAGCCTGAGGGGTTTTTAAAATTTATTATATTTACCTTATATTTCGCAAGAGAAATAATGTAAATATGTATATACTTACTGTTATTTAGTTTCAATAACATACGCGTACATTTTTAGTTATCATTTATTTAGATCTAGAACGTTGTTCATATTACTTTTTCTGATATGAAGATGAATTGTCAGTGATTCCGAAATTTATTACAAAGTCTGTAAAATATCGTTACAGAATGCCAAAATATCGCACGTTCGTCACTTAGCTTTGCTAAAACATACACAGAAATAGTTTTTATGCAGATAATTTCGATAGTTTACAAATTTCGTTAAATGTTTAAATGACGATGCTCGAAGTAGTTCTGAGTGCAAGGAACTAACACAAATCCCAAATTTAAAAAATCAGTTGTTATTCCTGGACACTTTGGGAATTTGCCTAAACTAATCACGTATTTTGAAAATCGAATCTCAAATTAAAAAATGGATTAACCACATTAGATGTGGCTATTAGTGACTTCGGATGTGGCCTTCGGCAAAAGTTAGACGCAGTTTTTAATAGAAATCCAGATTTAATAACATTGCGGCAATTGTGTATGCTAAATACGCTGAAATAGAAGAATATTTCCAGTACGCACATATAACCAGTTGCGATGTAGAAAGGACGTTTTCTATCTACAATCTAATTCAAAGAGAACAAGTCTTACAGAAGAGAAAATGAACAAATAATAAGGTATTTTGTATTTTATAGATCACCAGCCACTTGTTATCCAATTATATAAATAAAATTAAAACCTCTTTAAAAATACATTTTAATTGTGCGCCCATGGTCGATGAGTTATGACTCGCTCGTGTCCGCGCCCTATTTATAACGATAAAAGAAAATTAATATAATGAATTCGTTCAAAAGAAAATCTAACTAAAACTAAATTTCTAATTTTGAATATAAACTACGGAATTGTGATTAGTAAGAAGTTCTTATATGCCTTACTCTCACTTATTGTCTAGGAGTTTTGTTTTATAAATTTTACCTCTTTACAATTCAAATTACCGTCGTAAGCTCTGCATGTCTTATCATGTTTCCCCCCTTATATATTCAAACAAATGACAATCGCCGCTTAAGCGCCCCCCTCATTCAATGAAATTTTAAGTGGGCATCTTTCAAAAATTATTCGTAGTAAAATTTTTCTTCAACCTTTGTTGTCACACCCATAATACTATACATGAACCACACTGACAGTTGCGCAACAATGGCGACGCTTCTAAATTGTTTGTTATTGAAGTTTACAAATTTGTTGCTATATATAAATGTACATATTGCCTTCTTCTCTGTTTATCAAATACTTCCTCTCGCCGTTTGCTAATTTTATTCTGATCCTTCTTTTATTAGCCCGTCGCAAAGGAAAGACGTTACATATAACATGAATTTTCTTTGCGAGTTCCGTCTTGTGAAGAACTGCAGCCTCCATCACTTTCTCCCTGTTCTCCAACCAGGTTCTTTCTTCAGGTAAAATATCTATTTGTAGAACGCTATAAACAAATATTAACGCTGTATTTTTCTCTTGCAGGTACCTAAATCACACATGACAATTTCCAGAGCCTTCGAAACACTTAGGTTACACATACAAAACCTAAAAAATATCTTTTACTTTCTTATACGTAGTATAAGGAAGTATTGTGATGACGAAAATTTTCGACCTCGAGATTTTTGCAGATGTCCACGTTTTGAAGTCCCCTGATACCGTAAAAATGGTTTTTAAAAAATGTCTCTCTCTCTCTCTCTCTCTCTCTCTCTCTCTCTGTGATCACGATAGCGGTCAAACCGCTGTAGAATTTTGTATTTACGTGTCTTGTCTCCCTCTTGAGATCTGATTAGTTTTTCAGTAAAATCGGTAGACCGGAAGTAGTAGTTTACTTGAGTGAAAAAATTGAATTTTGCTAATATTTCGTTAATTACTAAGTTTAAACAAATTTATAAAGAATTCAAATGTACTCAAAATTAAATTTGAGAAGAATTTTATTAAAAAAGTTTTTCGAAATTCCTACCGGAAATAGGCCTTTTCCTCTTATCGAAAATGAGTTTCTTGCGATAATTTCGCAAGTTATGCTCTTTATACAGGTACGTTACGAGTATAAAAGTATTTAGAACTTAATTTTCAATACCTTTTGTAAAAAGAAAATTTCAAAATTTGGGTCGGAAGTAACACTTTTATTCTTATCGACTAACGATTTTTTACCAATATGTCGTAAATTATGCATTTTATGTATATTTGTCAAGAGTACAAAAGTATTTAGAGTTGGATTTGCAATGTTTTTTGTATACATGAAATTTCAAAATTAGGACCTGAAGTATAACTTTTATATAATTCATATTATCGCATTTAACATATCTTATCTTTTAGATAAAATAAAGTCTATTGATTTATTTTGCATTTGCATTATACCTAATATTTACATTTACTTAAATAAAGTATACCAACAATTTATATATTTATTCTTATGTGTGTATATATATATATATGTATAATTTTCATTTAAGGAATTTGTTCTTGGATGTTGGCAACCTATTCTACTTATATGTATACTTTCTAAACTTATAACCTAACTTTAAATACATTTTTTAAAATAAATTAGTACTTTAAATAATAAATGTCCATTTGTAAAGTTGTAAATGAAGCAAAAACACAAAAATAATGATGGATCCTCTTTATTCTTTACAATAGTTTCTAATATACTCTAAGGGACTAGTTTCGACATTATGTCATCATCAACCTAGAATCTAAGCAAAAATAACCGTTACAAAACTTACCACGAATAAGTATGTATAAAAATATCAAAAATGAAAAAATATATATGTATAATACTCACAGTCAAATAATTTTTCAAAGTATCTCGTGTCATAAGTAGATGTATGCAGATACAAATACTGGTTTTATAGTATCTTTCAAAAATATTCGATGGGTAGTTTTCATGTTAAAATAAGATGATGATAGATAAAATTTAGATAAAATTCAAACGTAAAATATCAACAAACTAGTCCCTTAGAGTATATTAGAAACTATTGTAAAGAATGAAGAGGATTCATCATTATTTTTGTGTTTTTGCTTCTTTTTTTAATAACTAAACTAAATCTTAAGATTATTATTTTCAAAAATGTGAGTGTCCAGCAATATGTATGTCATTGCATAATTATAATAGACCGGACGTACGGGCCGAAATTACGACGGACAAAAGAAATAATGTGTAACATCACACAGTTACTGAATAGCACTATTCATATAGTGAACTGCAACATCTGTTGTCGCAAAAACAGCCAGCAAAAAAGACGATTTTACTCGTAAATTCCTTTCTTCATGGGCGTAGTTAGAAGCGTAAGGAGTTTTTAAAATTCATTCTATTTATCTTATATTTCGTAAGATAAATAAAGTACGAGGTGTTAGTTTCGTTGGTTTGACTGTGAATTACATACTTAGTAATTTTTGTAGTAGTTCCTGTTTAATACCATTTCATTGAATCTACTTCTCCCAATTATCTTGACGTAAGTGTGCACTGGGTTTCGTTAAGTATCAATAACATACGCATACATTTTTAGTTATCATTTATATAGATCTAGAATATTGTTAAGTTAGTTTTTCAGATATGATATGGAAGAACTTCGAGAATGGCATCGTGAAATAATGACGAATTGGATTAAGGGTCATACTGATTGTATGTCCCTTATGTCCTCCATTGTCAGTGATTCCGAAATTTATTGCAAAGTCTCTAAAATATCGTTACAGAATGCCAAAAAATCGCACGTACAACGTCACTTAGCATCGCTAAAACATACACAGAAATTGGACCCGTTGGAAGCTGACAATTTTAACGAAGAACTCTGTGAAACTTTAGTGGCGGCTAATATCCCATTAAATAAACTTGACAATCACACTTTGAAAACATTTCTTCAAAAATATACTGGTCGAAATGTTCCTGATGAATCCTCCTTACGAAATATTATGTTTCTAAGCGCATCACGAACGCAGTAGAAGACATCTGTCAAATCATTACCTATGGATAAGTGCCAACGAAACTGTCGATATATTAGGACGCTGTGTGGTAAATGTTGTAGCTGGTGTACTATATCCAACTATTCCATATAACGCATATGTAATATAGCATCTAAAGTTATATATACAGTTGATGCGGAAACAATTGATAAAACCATTGACGAGAATTTGCACAAAATGCTTCATTCGAACGACAGGTACGAGAAAAAATATTTTTATTTGTTAGTGACAATGCCGCATATATGTTAAAAACAGACAGACTATTAAAGGAAGCATATTAGTTGTATAGCGCATACTCTCCACAGAAACTGTGATTATATCAGAGACACCTATCCGGAAGTTGATAGATTTGTATCCGCTTTTAAAAAAGTTTTCAGAAAAGCGGCATTGAAAGTATCTCTTTAGAGTGAAAAACTTCCATCTTTGTCACTGCCTCCCTCGCCAGTAATAACTAGATGGGGACATGGTTGGAAGCTACTAGTTTTTACGCAGAGAATTTCGATAGTTTTCAAAATTTCGTTACATGTTTAAATGACGATGCTCGAAGTATTTCTGAGTGCAAAATTTAAAAAATCAGTAGTTATTCCTTTAGGAACACTTTGGAAATTTGCCTAAACTAATCGCATACTTTGAAAATCGAAATCCCAAATTAAAAGAAGGATTAACCACATTAGATTAATTAATTTCAAAAGTATTCCAAGTGACTTTGGATGTGGCCTTCGGCAAAAATTAGACACAGTTTTTAAATAAATCCAGATTTAAAGACGTTGCGATTAATAAAGGATGTTTTTTATCTACATGGATATACTTCATTCAAACGGAACAAATCTTGCAGAGGAGAACATTGCGAAAGTATTGCTAGTAAATATTAATTCTCCTTTACTCGACTTGAACTACAAAATGAACAAATAATAACGTATTTTGTATTTGATAGATCACCACCTTGAACTACAAAATGAACAAATAATAAGGTATTTTGTATTTTATGGATTATCACCCATTTGTTATCCAATTATATAAATAAAATTTAAACCTCTTAAAAATACAACATTTCAATAGTACGCCCATGGGCGATGAGTCATCGGCTTCTCGTGTCCGGTCTATAATAATTATATAATACATGAATAATATTTGGTAAACTCGTGGTATTATTTTATGTAATTTTACATTTTCAGCGATTTCATATAGGAACTTTATCGTAATATTGATTAGACTATTCTGTGTATTTACCTGACTAATCGCAGATAACTACATAACACGTTCCAAACCCTCTATCAAAAGGAATACCGGTTTAGTTTATGTTTTGACGAGTGAATGTAGACTACATTTAAATTCTGGAATTCTGTTGTTTGACTAACGTAAGTTGTATAATATATAAAATGATATAATTTAATTTATAATTTACTACCGTTTGCCGTGTTGTATGGTTTGTTTACTGTTACAAATATTTGGACGGAAATATTTACATTTTGTATCCTCTTATCCTCGCGATATTGTATATTAATATTCTTTTTTTATAGTAACGTATTATATATGTACATTTATTTTGTAGTGTTTTTAAACTGATTAGGATTATATGATAGTGATATTTATTCATCATATAGTATATGTTCTACTGTCGCGTTCTCAAGTGTTAATTAATATTTACATTGTGTAATTCTCTTTTTCTGAATTTCATAATTATGTTAACTAGAAAATATTGTTCAATAACTTTATTCAATATATTTATACAATTTCTTAAATACGCAGATATTATCTGCGTATTTAAGAAATTGCAAGACCACGAACATCTTATGCATATTATGTATGTATAAGCGATGCTCGTGGTCTTCCAGCCTCTTTAAATATAAGGAACATAAATTATTCAAAACCGATTGTTGTTAAAATTTATTCACACGTTCGCGGATAATTATAAAAGACAAGATGCTACTAGATACACCCAAAAAGTCTAATATGTTGAAATTACGTATCTCTTTGTTAATTAGCTATTAGTCTTAAAATCAAAACACAAGGGAAACAGTCTTTATTGTTTATGATGACAGTAGTCTTGCCTCATACAACATATTTTGTTTTTTGCGTGAAATTTACTGTTATAGCATCTACAGATGAATGAAAACATTTTCTTTAAGTATACAAAAAACGTATAAAACTAATACAAAATGTCATCTTGAGGTTTCATTGATAAGAAAAATAAGAAGACAGGTAGAGATTTGTAACCTTTGTCAGAAAACCCTCAATTTATTGGGGACAACAACTAACGTCGCGTCGTTTGACTAGAACACTAGGTTCCTTTCCCTGGGCAGGGTGGGAGTCCGCTCCAATATACCCTCTCAAAACCACTCTCCTGTATATTTTGCTTCAGGACTGCTTGCGCATTTTATCAATGCGGAGGTTGTTTTTCTTGCCATCTCAGTTGTTACGTAGCATGTTTCCTTTATATTCCTTCTATTTCCTCAGTTTTTAATATTCATTTCAGTCCCAGCCATTCAGCGATATACTTAGAGATTTACCTCGGTCTTCAGTTTTGGACTTGCACTTGTAATATCTCGGCAGAAATATTCCGGTATCCGCTTACAAACCTTAACAGTATTGCTCTCTGTATTTTCTCCAGCTTCTTCTTTTATTATAGGCCACCATAAGCCATGCATTTTTTTCTATGAAAATGAAATTATGAGGCAATCTTTAGACAAGCAACAATTCTTAGATTCTAACGGCGTATAGGTGATGTAACAAAACCAGTTAATTTTATGCACGCACAAGTTACAGTAGGCTGGAACATATTAGAAAAGAATTAAATAATTTTTTTCAACAGGTCTTATGAGATAGAAATACTAATACTTATTATTCATTATTGTTACAGGTTCAATAATGAATTGTTCTACAGAATTGATTAACAGAGAAGACTGCCACAAGATCATAAAAGATCTAACAAAAAACGATAACGTTGTTCTAAGATCATATTCGACGAGTAAGCTGTCAACTATTGAAGGTCTAGTAGGTGAACATCATAAGTTAAAAATTATTTACGAAGAAGATGCACAAGAAAAGGAAATTAATCTATTTGCAAAAATTGTGATTGCTCCATTTAAAGCACTGAATTATTTAACGGAATCCATAAAGGCGTATGAAAAGGAAGAATTTTATTTCAATTACTTACTGAAAGAGTTTGACGCTTGTGGGCTATCAACTACGTTTGCGCCTCAATTCTATTATTCTCGTCAACCTTTGTTAATTTTTGAGGATTTGTCAAGGAGAGATTATGTAAATGCGCCAAAGAAAGAAATGTTAGATGTGAAACATTGCAAGGTAGCATTGAAAACATTGGCGAAATTTCATGCCACCTCGATTATATACGAAAAAATCAAATCACGCTCTGATAATACATTTATTAATTTGGAAAGCAGCTTTTCTGATCTTTTAGAAGATGTTTTATATAGCGATAAAAAGAACGCAGCAACCGAATGGCTAGAGTGCAGTTTTAAAGGAATATTAGCTTTGATAGATCTTCTACCCAAAAGTGACATTAGTGCCGAAATATTTCAAGGTAAATTAATAGAAATATTCCAAACACCACAGAGCGCACCAGAAACAGCCTTAAATTGTATTAATACCGTATTACACGGTGATTTATGGTCAAACAATTTTATGTTTAAATATGAGAAAGGTGTTCCTGTTGACAGTATTTTATTCGATTACCAAATATTAAAGTATGGACCAATTGCTTCAGATGTTATGCATATGATTGTAACGAATGTAAGACGTGACTCTAGAAATGTTTACCTGGAAGAGCTCTTGAGCTATTATTATCATGAGTTTGTAGAAGCTTGTGACAAGTACGGTTTTGATGCACATAAGTTTGTTTCTTATAAAGATTTCATGAATTCTTGCGAACAACAAAAAATTGTTGCAAAAATGGAATGTATTGCTGACCATTCGATAACGTTTTTAATAGGAGAACCGATTGAGCAAGCTATGCAAACTGAAGAAACAATGTATGATGCTTTATTTGGTGACAGAGCTAAAATTATGAAATATTCTTATGAAACGGATGCTGTGTATCGTGAAATAATGACAGAGGATTTAATAGAATTGCGGGACTTATTATTTGAAAATAATTAGAATTTTTTGTTAATATTATTTTTTTATATATATATTTCTTGTATTAAATTATTGATAAAAGCAAAAATGTGTCTTTTTTATTAACTACTATTTAAATTATTATATCATTTGTAAGTATCTGTTCTTCTGAATTCTTACGTCAGTTTGTGTTACTATAATATACAAACGATTTTCAACCCTGCTCACATAAATTCAAATTACTGGAACATGATAAAGCATACGCAAGTTAAGAAAAATATATTAACTTTAAATTCAAAATGAACATTCCAAATTTTACTGCGTTAATTGATATTTTTGATTATTCTGTCAACACTATCTCCTTGCTTGGGTATTTTATATCTAATATTTCAAATAATATGACAGTTACATTACATTACATATTAAGGTAGTAATTAGTATAGACCGGAGGTACGTTTAAATTAAAACGGAGCAAAGAAATAATGTAAACAACACGCAGTTACTGAATAGCAGTATTCATATGATGAAATGCAACGTGTGTTGTTGTCGCGAAAACGACTACAAAAAAGTGGATTTTACTGGTAAATCCCTTTATTCATCGGCGTAAGTAGAAGCGTGAGGGGTTTTTAAAATTTATTATATTTACCTTATATTTCGTAAGATAAATAAAGTACGGGGAGTTAGTTTCGTTTTTTCATTGTTTTGACTGTTAATTCATACTTCGTAATTTTTGTAATAGTTCCTGTTTAATACCGTTTCATTGAATCTACTTCTCCTAATTATCTTGACGTAAGTGTGCATTGGATTTCGTTAAGTTTCAATAACATACGCATACATTTTTTAGTTATCATTTATTTAGATCTAGAACGTTCTTTATGTCACTTTTTCAGATATGATATGGAAGAACGTCGAGAATGACATTGTGAAACAATGGCGAGTTGGATTAATACTGATTGTATGTCCATTGTCAGTGATTCCGAAATTTATTGCAACGTCTGTAAAATATCCTTACAGAATGCCCAAAAAGCGAACGTACAACGTCACTTAGCATCGCTAAAACATACACAGAAATTGGACCCGTTGAAAGCTGACAATTTTAACGAAGAACTCTGTGAAGCTCTAATCCCATTAAATAAACTTGACAATCCCACTGCCAAAACATTTCTTCAAAAATATACTGCCCGAAATGTGCCTAATGGTTCCACCTTACGCAAATATTGTATTCCTAAGTGCTTCAAGAAAACAATAGAATGAATTAGAAGACATCTTTCAGATCAGTAACTATGGATAAGTGCCAACGAAACTGTCGATATATTAGGACGCTGTGTGGTAAATGTTATAGCTGGTGTACTACTTCCAACTATTCCATATAACGCATATGTAATAGTTACCATCTAATGTTATAAATAAAGTTGATGCGGAAAGTTGCTAAAAGCGTTGACGAGAATTTGTACAAAATGCTTAAATATTAAATATTTCCAGTATGCACCTATAACCAGTTGCGATGTAAAAAGAACGTTTTCTATCTACAAGGATGTACTTCATTCAAAGAGAACAAATTTTACAGAAGAGAAACTTGAGAAAGTATTGCTAGTAAATATTAATACTCCTTTACTCGACTTGAACTACAATATGAACAAATAATAAGGTATTTTGTATTTTATAGATTACCACCCGTTTGTTATCCAATTATATAAATAAAATTTAAACTCTTGAAAAATAGAAAATTTTAATAGTGCGCCCATGGGCGATGAGTGATCAACCTCTAGCGTCCGGTCTAAAGTAATGAGTATATTACGCATACTCATAAAAACCCTGTAATATACTTTAAGTAAATAATCAGCTATGTGAATATTAGTTTTTATAGATATTTCAATAAATCGTAATAATCAATACATAAATATGAAAAGGGATATTAAAATGATACGAAGGAAATTTGTACGATAACGAAGGTTGAAATTAAAGCATAATTTACTTTTAATATAATATATATGTGTTGGACTAAGATGATAAGAGGTAAGAGGATATTTTCCAAACATTGCGTTTTTTTATATCAGATTGCTTTTTCTTACTACCACGGGGTCATTGACCTGGGTATAGAAATGCAAAATATAGCCGCCTAAAAAGGAATATTGAAGTTATGTAGTATTCAACATTTATTTTTAAACAGAGATTTAATGATTTATAAAAACAATAATTTTAAATGCTATCCTTAATTGGTTAAAATTTTAGTAAATGAAAACAATGTAAAACACACATTGTGAGGAGATTTTTGAAGTGTAATCAGAAAATAAAAATGGCATACACTTTGAATACAGAGTATTCAAGGGAAGTTATCCAAAAGTTAAAATTAATAATCGACGAAGGAGATACATGTTGAAACTCCATTATATATATATAATAAAACACAAGTGTATAGTTTTAAAATTATTGTAATGTTTAACGCACTACATATGTTTCGCCACACTGTGGCTTCATCAGGTGGATGAAAATACAATTTCAAAATACAAATTAGCTCCTATATATATCAATACAAATTACAAAAATAATCTCATTCTAAGAGGGGGTGGACATGTTTAAATTTTAGATTTAGTAGGGGGGAGTTATTTAAATCTAGTTGATCATTCAATATTATACCTAATTTATTACATTTATTAATTTCTAAACTTTCTAACATATTAAGTTTTTTACTTTTTCCTAAAACATGTAACGTTGTAAAATTAGTGTTGAATTTATGATTATGTTCTAAGCAATGATTAGCAAAAGTTGAGTCTGTCTTCTGTTATAGAGATAAGAAGACAGACTCAACTTTTGCTAATCATTGCTTAGAACATAATCATAAATTCAACACTAATTTTACAACGTTACATGTTTTAGGAAAAAGTAAAAAACTTAATATGTTAGAAAGTTTAGAAATTAATAAATGTAATAAATTAGGTATAATATTGAATGATCAACTAGATTTAAATAACTCTCCCCTACTAAATCTAAAATTTAAACATGTCCACCCCCTCTTAGAATGAGATTATTTTTGTAATTTGTATTGATATATATAGGAGCTAATTTGTATTTTGAAATTGTATTTTCATCCACCTGATGAAGCCACAGTGTGGCGAAACATATGTAGTGCGTTAAACATTACAATAATTTTGAAACTATACACTTGTGTTTTATTATATATATACAAAAGTTAAAACACTAAATACTAAATACTTTTGAGACATACCTGTTTTAAAAACTATCAAGAGATTCTTGAAAACCCTATCTTTATTCAATAACCTGCATGAGTTTTGCTGAGACCGATTTCCCAGAACACCAGAATTGGGTGAATTAAGAAAACTGATACTACTATAGAAACCTTTTCTAAATAGAATGCCTACAGCAACTTATTGTTTCAAAAATTTTGTCGATCAGTCGACTTCTGATTCTAAATACAGGTCGTATTTTATTTCTAATTTCTTTGCAAAAGTTGTGGGTTATTGTTAAAAAAGATACGCTCTATATGAGAATACCCATTAGCAATGGCTTAAAAATTTTGTTTTATAGGTTTTCAAATTCTTGATGAATTTAATTTTTATTCCCATATTAGACAAGTGTTGAGCAAAACGTTAATGTTACACATTATTTATAATATTTTGAACATGATGTAATAAAATCAAAGTACGTACAGTATTTTTATCATTCGATTATAAAGATTACCTTATCATTAGTGAAACGATGAAAAGGATTATATTCTTGATCTATAAAGCAAATATCTCTCTCACGTATTAATAATTGCGTTGACATAGCTGAAATAGAATTCAAGTTTTACAACATTTATTTACAATTATAAATTTTATACTTATGAAACTCGAATGTTGTCTCTTTTATTAATAGTTAATTATTTTTCTCTTATTGAATAAGTAATTGTCTGTGGTTTAGTGAGCGCGAGCTGGGCATCAACTAGTGAACTATATAAAAAGTTTTGTGCGGATATTCTATATAAAACACTTCTAACTCATGACGTGTAGATATTAACGATGGTCTATAATTTGTTATGTTGCTTGTCCTATTTCCGTCCTTTGGAGTTTGAAAGATAACCAACGTTTCGGGGGACACTCCTGCTGTCGTCTCCCGGGTAGTCCCAAAAAGGGCAGTTTCTTGCTAAAAAAACTAAATTAAGTTAGCGTTTGTGAGGGTAATTGTGAAAAACGCTTATGACTGATACATTAGAAATGCTATAAGTGTGTTTCAAAAATTCCACTCCACAAACACAAATTTAATTTGTTTTTTTTTGGCAAGAAACAGCTCTTTATAGGGTTATCTGGAAAACGGCAGACCTAATGTCCTCAAAAAAGTCGGCTTTCTTGCATAATCCAAACGATGGCAATAGAACAAGCAACATATCAAAATAACACATCTACGAGTACTATTTCAAAGGATGTCAATATAAAAAAGAGTGACTCAGAATGAAATTCGATTTTTAAAATAAAATAGCTCATTGGGTTTTGAACATTTTAATAAATTGTATTTAGAAATATAATTACTATCATCTCGAAATTAAACTTTAAAAGCAATGTCATCTAAATATTGCACTTGACGTCTTATGCACTCATCTAAACTATGTCATGCATTTAGTGCTACAGGGATGGCGGTATTCAGTCTTTAAGTTCATTTAAATTCGCCGGAGGATTTCCAGACATCTTACTTTTAAGGTAGCCCCACAAGAAGAAATCTAGTGGTGTCAAATCATACCTTCTTGCAGGTCAATCAATGTTACCTCTACGCGAAATTAATTTTTTATGAAAGAACATTCTTACTGCTTCTAAAGCTTCATTCGTAGTATGGCTTGTGGCGCCATCCTGCTAGAACGACGTGCGATTATCAAACCCTTCAAATGCTTGTAATATTGGTTCGACAAAATTGCGGATCATCGAAAAATATTGTTTTGGATTTATTGTGATTGATTGGAACAATAATGCCTTTTGAAGACATTGCTGCCCATACAGTACTTTTGGAGTGTGCAAAGCGACTATATGTTTTTCTCTTGGGCTATCGCAGGTCAGTACCGACAATTCTGTTTGTTCACGTACCTGTTCAAATAAAAGTGTGCTTCGTCACTTAAAAGAATCTTTTCAATATCATTGAATTCGTGCATCAAAGTAGCAAAATTAAGACGGCTACGGTGATCATCATTCTTCGATCTTGAACCAACTGAATCTTATCAGGAAGGTAATGCAAATCCTTTTTCTAAATTCTTTGAACACTGCACCGGTTTAAATATAAAGCAAACGCATGGGGTCCTAACGAACGATGTGAATTTTAGATTACGGCAGCAGATTCGATGTTGATTTTATTTCTAAGAAATTTTTTGCGGCCGCGGGGCTTAGAACAAACTGTAGTACCACTTACTTGAAATTTGCGTATCCATTGCTTAATTAAATTACCAGATGGACCTTGATGAGCATACCGCAAATTGTAGTGATTTCCAAACCCTCTCTGGACTTACGTACGAATGAGCATTTTCGTAGATGCTTTTACACAAAAAGCACGATGTTCACCAATAAAGTATTCCATTGGGATAAAATTCCACAAAACGATAATTCGAATGGTAGTAGTAAAAATAATCTGACACTGACAGCTTGCCCTAGATACAAAAAACAAAATCGAATTTCATTCTGAGTCACCCTATATAATCGATAGTAACTTGGTTTCAACTGTACAATGTACTAAACCGACAAATCCTTGACAATGTTTTGTTTGACATACACGAAGATTAGTCTCATATTTTACATGAATATAGTAGAAGAAACATATAGTAATAGCACATTTGTAAGGACGCCATTATATTCACATTCAATTACCGTTTTTCAAAAATTAATATTACGATTCAAATTGACATATAATTATCCAATTCCTTCTCAGATTTCAATTCTAATTTAGTAAGTCCACTATGCCAATTATCGGTCAAAGGTAGGTTACATACACGGTCGACAGGTCCGCACCATAACAATATGTACTTACATAACGATATGTATTTATACAGAATATATAGAGAAGACGTTTAAATTTCAACCACTTTCTTTAAAGTAAGTGACCGTAATTGTGTCTACAGACAATGCGTAGCTTAAAATTAACGGGATAAAGAAATAGATTATAAATATATATCAAAAGGTGCCATGTGCTTTAGGGCGTGCAATATCTAGTAATATAATGTAATACATATTCGAAATTATTTTTCAATACATTATACTAATAAACTGGAGAGTTCCTGCTGTGGTAACTCCGAAAAGACCAAACTTCATTGAATTTATTACTGTATGTGTTCTTCAGTCTCGTATTACGAATGAAGATATGTAAGTCTTTATACTTACTTGTTAAATGTTAAGTTATTGAGAGTATTCCAGAATATTACATAGTGTTTTGATAATAAATATATTAACATACTAGCTTTAAATGTTTTGGTGGAATTCCTCATTGCACAATATTAGACTTTATACAATTTATATTCGTCCTCCTTTTACATATATTTTTATGAACTGCACAGTTTCATTTGTGAACTTAGTAGTGAACAAGTATGCAGAATGAAAGCTTTGGACTTAACCGTTCTGTAAGTTGAAATTAAAAATGTTATTGCCCAAGTATATACATTAAATACATTTTCATTTGTCAATTTGCAATCCAAAACTTCAATCTTCATATTCTGCAAATGAATAGTTTTAGTGTTTCAATGAGTTCAAGGCAGGTATAATACACGTCGGTGTGCCCTATTGTAATTTAACTTCGTAAATTGGAGTAAAGTATTTTTAATTTTCAAATCTTTATTACTTGCTGTGATATTTGCTCATGTTAAACCCAAATATTTGATACCCAACATTGTTATTTTAAGCGGCGATCTATTTTTACCAACCTGTTATTTCACTTAATACACATCACAAAACCTTAGATGATCATTTTCAGGTGGATACTACAGCCATTTAAAACGCGTTTGATCGTGTGCGATATTCCAATATTTTAAAATGTTTGATCTTTTCGGAGTTAGCCACAAGATAATATAGTCAATCTTTTGGAGTTTTATCTCAGAGAAAAAAATTAATTTTGTTTATTACATAGGATGAAAATCAACTCCATGTCAGTCAAGGAGCGAAGTTCCTCTGGGCTCGATGCCCGGATTCCTCTAAGTTTTGGTATTTATTGATGATGTAAATTCTGGTGTACAATATAATCATTTTTTATATGCTAATGATTTAAAATTACTTTCTAGGGTGTGTTTTATTGATGATTGCGATAAATTGCAGAACGATCTGAATTACCGTCATGAATAGAGTCTTGAAATCTCTCTAAACATGAGTATTGTCAGGTAATGCAAGTTCATGAAATTCACTCGGAAACGTCATTTTATCTTTTACTATTATAATATAGTGGGCATACCTCTGAATGTAGGTAATTGTAAAGGTTTAGATGTTTACTCTGATACAAGGATAACATATGCTACACATATTCAGACTATCTCAAATTATATACTTGACCTGTTTAGAGATTATTATATTGAGAAGAAGAAATACATGTTTTCGCCCTTGAGAAGGATCTTGTGGACACTGCATAATCTGGACTATTGAAATGCTACGTTGCTAAACCCACGATTCTTGCAGAAGCGTTATACTTTTATCTCGGTTTAGTACAAGACTAACCTACCAGGATGTGTGGGCACTTTTCTTGTTCAATTTAGTAAATTTAATTTGTACTTTAAGAAAACCAAGCTCACCGCAATATGTTATTGATGTAAATATCATTATTTTTGCAGGTGTTCATTTTCTAATGATGCTACATTGCTAAACCCACGTTTCTTGCAGAAGCGTTATACTTTTATCTTGGTTTAGTACAAGACTAACCTACCAGGATGCGTGGGCACTTTTTTGTGCAAGTTAGTAAGTTTAATTTTTCTTTAAGAAAACCAAGCTCAGCGCAATATGTTATTGATGTATATATCATTATTTTTGCAGGTGTTTATCTTCTAATGATGAAAACGCGTTTTTTGTAATAACATATCGCTCTCTGTCTTTCTTTCTCTATTACTACTCCTCTTTTTTCAGACGTCAGACGGTTAAAGCTATAAGAACCAAACTTTATATTTAATAGAGTAATTTTTTTCTTATGATTTGATTAAATTCTCACTGACATTGGTAGATCAGAAGTTCACCAACTTCTGAAGAATACAAAAGTGTATCTGAAGGGAATTTGAAAGCACCTCCTACCGAGATTCAGCCATATTCTAGTATTGGTGAAACAGTTTTCGTCCTGATAATTCTTGAAAAATTCCTTCTATTTTTTTGACAATATTACCACCAATATTACGTGGAAGAAAGTCGTGTAGTGACCATATACCAGTTTATTTTATGTGTAAGTAATTCGACTTATCGTCTATAGTTACAACCATTTACTTTTCCGAGAAAGATGGACTTGAAGAATGTATAACCTCTACTATCAAATTAGTAATGTTTCCAATTGCCAAAACATGTTCGATGAAGTTGCTTAAAACAAGTTAGCAATGTTATTAAAGTGTTTGAATCTTTAAATTAATTATGCAGGGTATATTGTTCAAATAGCATTTTAATATGATGTATGAAGAACGACAACTTAATATAAGTTGATATTCTGTTGAATGTTAAACCCACATTTTATAAGAAAGGATAACATGTATGTATTTGAATTGCTTTGAAATTTCCAAGTCGAATGGTACTTAAGAATTACGTCAATTGGAAATGAAGTTAGCGTTAACTACAGAAATTCATTTCTAATTGTAATTGCTGAATTTAATACCACGTACAAGCGAATACCATTAGTGATATAATAAAGGTAATTAATATTAATAGGCGATGTGACAAAAGTTATTTGTTACTGGAGAAACTCGTCTGTCGGGTTTAATTTTGTAATCAATATAATTTCATATATCTTAATTAAGCGAAGATTAGCGTAGCTTTAATTTCAAATGTCTATTTAAAAATTATGTATACATACATAAATTATATTTTACTTTTGCGTATTTTGTAAGCAAAATATTTGATTTTGGATATCAATAAATATAGATTCTGTTTACTATTACCTTTTTATCGCTTTATTTTGCAATTGATACAACTCACATATTATACCGTACAAATACATCTGCGGACTTTAATTTCGCATTCCAACCAATCGACACGACGGAATTTACGAGGTAGGCGCCATAAATTCTCGCCCTGACAGGCTTATACAGGTTCAAACGTGTTCAACCTCCGTCACGCCATGCATGCACATACGCGAGGTGTACACTATAAATATGACGGTTCGAATCCTAGTAGTTTTTAGTAACCAGCCAACCAACGTGACTAGCGCACGAAAATGTCTGAAGTAACGAAAATTGAGTACCGCGCAGTCATTAAATTTTTAACAAAAGAAGGGCATACACCTTATCACATTAAACAACGTTTAGACCGCATTTACGGTGATTCACCTCCTTCGTATTCAACTGAAAAAAGTGGGCAAAATCTTTCTGTTTGGGACAAGAATCCCTGGAAGATGCTGATCGGTCGGGTCGAGCAATTAAAGTGCTAGAAGATCGCCGTTTGAAAGTGAAGGAATTAGCAGTGACTACAAACATTTCCGAAACAAGTGCTCGCCGAATTCTCCATGACCATTTGGGTATGAATAAAATTAGTGCTAGATGGGTAGCGCGACTTCTTTCTGCTCTCCAACGTGAACGTCGAGTCGAATGTGAGCAGTCGTTTTTAAACATGTGTGGAGACGACCCAAAACCGATTTTGCAGTCCATTGTCACAGGGGATGAAACAATGGTTCTGTTTTACAATCCTCTATCGAAAAGGGAGTCCATGGAATGGCGGCGACCTCGTCCCAGAAAGGCGAAAGTCGTTCAATCAACGAAAAGGTAATGGACACAATATTCTGGGATTGTGAGGGCATTTTGCTAATTGACTTTAAAGAGCGTCTTTATTGCATAAACTAAGGGACAGTATTCGTGCAAAACGTCGTGGAAAATTGACAAAAGGTGTACGATTATTGCACGACAATGCTCCCGTCCATACTGCCGCCATTTCACAAGCTGCCATCCGCGAATGCGGCTTTCAAGATTGGAACATCCACCGTATAGTCCGGATATGGCTCCTTGTGATTTTTTTTGTTTTCTAATTTAAAAAGACCTTAGGAGACGTAGTTTTAAGGATAACAGTGAGTTGCAAGCAGCTGTTATAGAACATTTTGACGAAAAAACTTCAAATTATTTTTACAAGGGTATCGAATTATTAATTAGTCATTGTAATAAATGTATAGAAGTTAGGGGAGATTACATTGGAAAATACAAATTCTTATATTGTTTCAAGTTTCTTTTTGTATATCAGGCCGAGAATGTATGGCGCCTACCTCGTACACATGTGTCTACTGGGTATGATTAATATTAATATGTTGAAAATGCATTGAACTACAGTGTCACCATATTTAACTCATATCATTGAATCGTGTATACTTGGTTTTGATTTGCTATAATGATGGAGGTATTAGGTTCGTTCCTTGCCACCACGGTAGTTTGAATCAATTCACTTTATGTCGAATTTAGTGTTCATATAGCATGTTTTCGTTATTTTTATAATTAAAGGAGATACTCACACATTTCTAACTAATGTTCATTAAATAACAAGAAGATTCTCCTTCTTATAGAACGGTTGTATACCAGAAGTCCTTCATTTACATGATTTACTAGAATTGTAACTGACTACCTTCAGAAATGGAGTTGCCTGCTTTGTCGGAATTCAAGCGTCATCTGGTGTCCAATTATATCGTTAACGCATGTTCATCTAGTATATATACTTTATAATTATTTTTTTCTGGGCTGCTTAAAAGGCATTGAATTAGTTTAGGCTTTATTGCAGCATTGTCTAATTGATTAATTTGCGTATGTATTATAATAATTATAGGGATTCTCTATGATTTAGATATGTCCTCTATATTGTTAATATTATTAATTGCGACTGAGATATATGCATATTGTATCACTGTACTTAATAAAAATATATTACTATTATTTTTCAGAAAGAAAGTAATTAAATATTAGTTTTGTGTGGAAAAAACTGTTGTCGGTAAATAGTAATTTTACTTTCTTATACGTAGTATAAGGAATAATTGTGATGACGAAAATTTTCGACCTCGAGATTTTTGCAGATGTCCACGTTTTGAAGTCCCCTGATACCAAAAAAAGTGGTTTTTAAAAAATGTTTGTGTGGCTGTGTGTTTCTGTGTGTCTGTGTGTGACCACGATAGCGGTCAAACCGCTGTAGATATCAATTCCAAATTTTGTATTTACGTGTATAATCTCCCTCTTGAGATCTGATTAGTTTTTCAGTAAAATCGGTTGACCGGAAGTAGCAGTTTACTTCGGTGAAATAATCGAATTTTGCCAATATTTCGTCAAATACTAAGTTTAAACAAATTTATAAAGAATTCATATGTACTTATAATTAAAATTGAGAACAATTTTATTTAAAAAGTTTTTCGAAATTCCTACCGGAAGTATGTCTTTTACTCTTATCAAAAATCGGTTTTTTGCGAATATTTCGCAAGTCAAGCTTTTTAGACAGGTACGTTACGGGTATAAAAGTAATTAAAACATACTTTTCAATATCTTTTGTATAAAAAAAATTTCAAAATTCGGACCGGAAGTAACAGTTTTACTCTTACCGAATAGCGATTTTTTGCAAATATGTCGTAAATTATGCATTCTATATATATTTATTAAGAGTACAAAAGTATTTATAGTTAGATTTGCAATATTTTCTGTATACATTAAATTTCAAAATTCGGACTGGAAGTAGCACTTTTACTCTTAGCGAGTAGCACTTTCTTTCGAATATCTTGCAAAGTATGCATTCTATAGAGATTTATTAAGAGAATGAAAGTACTTAGAATAGGATTTTGAATAAGTTTTGTATAAAAAAATTCTTAAAATTGTACAGTTTGAAACGCTCATACGTATAAGAAGGTCGTGTGGTGGCCACACCTCATTTTTTACTTTCTTATACGTAGTATAAGGAAGTATTGTGATGATGAAAATTTTCGACCTCGAGATTTTTGCAGATGTCCACGTTTTAAAGTCCCCTGATACCGAAAAAGTGGTTTTTAAAAAATGTCTCTCTCTCTCTCTCTGTGTGTGTGTGTCTCTCTCTCTCTGTGTGTGACCACGATAGCGGTCAAACCGCTGTAGGTATCAATTCCAAATATTGTATTTACGTGTATAATCTCCCTCTTGAGATCTGATTAGTTTTTCAGTAAAATCGGTAGACCGGAAGTAGCAGTTTACTTCAGCGAAAAAATCGAATTTTGCCAATATTTCGTCAACTACTAAATTTAAACAAATTTATAAAGAATTCATATATACTTAAAATTAAAATTGAGAATAATTTTATTTAAAAGGTTTTTCGAAATTCCTACCGGAAGTAGGTCTTTTACTCTTATCGAAAATCAGTTTTTTGCGAATATTTCGCAATTCATGCTTTTTAGACAAGTACGTTACGGGTATAAAAGTATTTAGAACATAATTTTCAATATCTTTTGTATAAAAAAAATTTCAAAATTCAGACCGGAAGTGCCACTTTTACTCTTATCGAATAGCGATTTTTTGCAAATATGTAGTAAGTTATGCATTCTATATATATTTATCAAGAGTACATAAGTATTTAAAACTGGATTTGCAATATTTTATATATATATGAAATTTTAAAATTCGGATCGGAAGTAGCACTTTTACTCTTAGCGAGGAGCACTTTTTTGATAATATCTGGCAAAGTATGCATTCTATAGAGATTTATTAAGAGAATAGAAGTACTTAGAATAGAATTTTGAATAATTTTTGTAAAAAAATTCTTAAAATTCTATAATTTGAAACGCTCATACGTATAAGAAAGTCGTGTGGTGGCCACAACTCATTTTTTAAGATTGTCTTTAATTAGCACTTCGATCATCTCTTACTCTTTATTTATGTCAAATTATTAAAGAATGAGTCTCTAATTAACAATTAAACGATAGTGATTTATATACATTTTTGTCAAAGTTTTATTATGGTATTTTGAAAATGAAGTTATTGTATCTTCTTAATTTGTATATTTTTTTGTGCTTGTAATACCAGCTTTGCCTCTTATAAAATATAGTATTAATATATTAATGATGTGCTTTGTATATAACTTCTGCACAAACCTCATTACAAGTGAACGATATCTGCTTTCTCATAACAGTAAAGACAATGAAAAAGTGAACAGTTAAGGCATAATATAAAAATGAAGTGTGGGCACTACACGACTTTCACGTATCGTTTTACGTATCTGCGTTCCGAAATGTGTATAACAAAGTTATTTCAAATTGAGTTTTAAATATATCTTTTTAATAAAGTAAACCTATGAATAAAAGTGTTTCTCTCTCTTCGAATTTTCTACATAAATTATCTCAAATCCAGCTCAAAGTACATTTATTCTCTTAATAAATTTCTATAGAATGCATAATTTGAGAAATATTTGCAAAACAGTTATTCGATATGAGTAAAAGTGTTACTTCCGGTCAAAATTTAATTTTTTTTTATACAAAAATTATTCCAAATGAAAAAGTGAACAGTTAAGGCATAATATAAAAATGAAGTGTGGGCACTACACGACTTTCACGTATCGTTTTACGTATCTGCGTTCCGAAATGTGTATAACAAAGTTATTTCAAATTGAGTTTTAAATATATCTTTTTAATAAAGTAAACCTATGAATAAAAGTGTTTCTCTCTCTTCGAATTTTCTACATAAATTATCTCAAATCCAGCTCAAAGTATATTTATTCTCTTAATAAATTTCTATAGAATGCATAATTTGAGAAATATTTGCAAAACAGTTATTCGATATGAGTAAAAGTGTTACTTCCGGTCAAAATTTAATTTTTTTTTATACAAAAATTATTCCAAATGCAGCTCTAAATACTTTTGTTTTCTTAATAAATATATATAGAATGCAAAATTTACGTGATACATATTTACTGTACTTGATCAGAGTAAATGTGTTATTTAAGTTTATAATCAGAAATTGTTCCAATTCAGGCTCTAAATACTTTTGAATTCTAGATAAATCTATGTAATGCATAATTTGTCAGATATTTGCAAAAAAATGTTTTTCGCTAAGACAAAAAAGTCTAATTGGGATAGCAATTTAGAAAAACCCTTTCCTTTAGAAATCAATCTAAACTTAGTAGTTAACAAGATATTAGAACATTTTGATTATTTTACTGAAAACTGAAACTACTACATCCGGTCTACCGACTTTACTGAAAATTTAATAAGATTTTACAAGGAAGATACTCTTAAATATAAAGGTTGGTAACTACAGCTGCAGCTGTTTGGCCGTTATCGTTGTCACACAAACACACACACACACACACCCACATAGAGAGAGAGAGAGAGAGAGAGAGAGAGAGAGAGAGAGAGAGAGGGAGGGAGGGAGAAAGAGAGTGAGAGAGAGAGGGAGGGAGGGAGAAGGAGAGAGAGAGAGAGAGAGAGAGAGAGGGAGGGAGGGAGAAAGAGAGAAGACCAGTTTTATACTACACTGCTGATAGAAAGTGAGGCAAATACCTGTAAATATTGTTATTCATTAGTTTAACATTATTCAACTGATGTTTTGGAAGCAGCACTGGAGAATTAAGAGCGACACAGGATTCTTAATAAAATCAACTCACAATACTGAAATATCATTCACTTATTTATAACTAAAAATATTCTTATTTTCATTAAAAAATATACATATTGAACAACGATCATGTTTGAATTTTCATGTATTGCTATTACTATAGTGAATAAACTTCCATATATTGAATTCTATATCGTATCCTATTATATGTATTGGTAGTGGAACATGTCCAGATCTCTTGTATCATATAGAGTAAGTACTTCCCGTTATCAGCTATTGAATTAAATTAAAGCTTGATATTCTGGAATATTGACATTTATTGTATTTACTGAATGAATGTAAATAGAAATTTCACCCATATTCTTGACGAAATAAGTGCGTCAGAAGTAAAATAATAAGTAGCATTTACCACTATATATTGTCATAATATTTATTAAATATACTAAAAATTGAAAATCTAGTTCGGTTAAAGATACAGAAGTATACTAATTTTGTATACAGAAGAGAAGAAATTTGTTTAATTAATATTTATTGATAATGTTCTTCGTTGTGTACACTTTTCAATTTGGAAATAGCAGTTACTTATTTCTTTATATCAAAACATATTTTTTAAATATTCTTGTTAAGAGGTCTTTGTTGTAAAAAGGATATAATATGGGTATTATTGAAGTCATTTAGTAAGTTAACGAGAACTTTCATTTATAATCCTCCCCGTTTGAATAAGATACGGCTATTGTATCAGTGACTTATGAAAATGTTGGGTAGTAAATTCTCTACAACATCAACGATTGAAGTAAAACTGCTCTAGGATTAAAATGCACTCCTTATTTTTCAGTCCGCTGACGCACTTGACGTTTGAAGTTTTTAATTACGGAAACCGAAATCTCAACTTAGGAAAATGTCGGCGTTGTACGTACCTAAAAATGAAATGTAAAGGAATTAAGGGTTGCCGTGACGCCACACAAAAATATTGCCGAGGATCTGGAGAGAGTAGAAGAATAGAAGAAATTGCGGTCTACTTTTTACAGCGTGCTTTTTATATAAAATAAAACTGAAATATCAAATTTTAAAATCAAGTAGATTGTATGTTGTTTACTTTATGTATTGATATAGACTTGAAATCTATAACTCCTTAGAGGCTTAATGTTATATGATATATGAACTAAAAACTCTACAATACGTGTCTCAAAAGGAAGCCCCCCCTGCAATAAAATGTTTTGACAATAAAAGTGACAGAATATTGGGCGCCAGTTACTCTTTCTTTGAAAAAAAAAAGGTAATTGACTTCACTTGTGGATATATGAGGTAAAAGAAAAATAAACACAATTAAGATTAGCAAATAATTGTACAATAAAAACCTACGAGGAAAGAATAGACCAGGAGAGATAATAAACTGGTGGGGGGAATAGGTATTATTTAGACGGAGTTACCACTTTAAGGCAGGTCAGTTATGGCAATATTGACCAATCATAATTTATAAAATGAGTATTTGGAATAACTTGTCATATATCTGACATGTTTGATTATGTGTTCAGTGGTGTAACATACATATTCTATGCATTGAGGCGGCCATATTGAGTTACCATTTTGGACAAATATTATTTTTAAGGAGACTCTCTCCTGTTCTATTCTTCCCTCGTAGATAAAAACATACAGGTAAAAGAAATTGAAAAGTACTTGGAACATTTCTAAGACGCGATTTCTGTCTATTTTCGTCGAACGTGAATTGTTACGTTTGTGAAAGATGGTTTAGCAATGGCAACGGCACAGCTGACAGCTTTTAGGAAGAGTGATAAGTCTAGAGGGGAGCTCCTTTCTCTGTTATATGCAAGGGGCAGCGAGCAATCATTCCTTAGGCATAAACAAGGAAAATTAATATAAGGGTATTCAGAAGGTGCCTAATCAAAATCAAGTTTCAATTAAAAAGAAAAAGCAATCGCAGAAGCGTGTTTTAGAGTCGTTGATCATCTTCAGTACAGAAAAGCCGACGGATAGGGTGAGCTATCTTTGGAAATAGAAGCAATAAACAAAAAACCTTCAGGATGACAGACCGCCATCACAGTGTACGATTTGATTAATCTAGGGAGACGAAACTCGGGAACCTATACATAGGACTATATATTACATTTATTGTATAAATTAGCACGTTACAGTAAATAAAAGACAAAACTTAATGTATAACATGTCATTTATTAATCTTTTAATAAAATTCTTATATCTATGTCATGTTTAGGTATTCGCTTCAGAGGAAGTGTTCTTAACAATGTTATATAGGGATCCAACAAGTGTTTAATTAAATCATAAGTGGTTCTGTGTATTGTTGTTTTCAATGTATGCCACAACCTGGCTTTCCTAATTTCTTTATCCTGGCCTCGGAAGCGTCCTCGGACATTTGTCCTATCGGTATTACCGAATTTTTTATTGTCTGCTCCGTGTACCCAAATTTTATGAACTGTCGGTATTGATTTCATAGCCTGAAGCTATAGCTCCAAGAATTGTCCCAAAACGACGAATAAAATTGTCGTTGACCCCAGTAATCAGCGCCGTTGTGGCTTAATTATAAAAAATTCTCATGTAAACTAGAGATTTCAAATCGGTACATATTATC
This sequence comes from Amphimallon solstitiale, assembly GCA_963170755.1. Classification (NCBI taxonomy): domain Eukaryota; kingdom Metazoa; phylum Arthropoda; class Insecta; order Coleoptera; family Scarabaeidae; genus Amphimallon; species Amphimallon solstitiale. The sequence continues at coordinate 41,961,127 of OY720679.1, forward strand.
GTCCGGCTCTCTAACCACTGATGCCGAATTCCTCTCCTTTTATGTTGCCTTGCAGATGAAACACTTTTGAGTCGATTTATTTTCGGTTAAAATGTTACAACTTTACTTTAACCATGGAAAAAATCATTTGGTGAGTGATCGAGATATGGTTACGCCTCTGACTTCCACGAGAGTTGGCACTAACGTCTGTATTTGGTTTTCAACGACATTACATTCTTCTTTGATCAATGCTTTGCATTCCTTTTTATAAATGAATTTGATAATTCTACAGAATCTTGGTGAATATGGCAGAGGACTTTTCCATATGATTTTCTGTGCATTGTTTATTAGTCTTCTTGGAACTAACGATACGACAAACATATATTCACCTGTGCTATCTGGATTTTCAAATGGTTGCTTGTTCAAGCTATGACCATCACATCCCCAAATGTATATTAGAGTGCAATATTTTTGAATATTATCAATACAGTGTGGCTCAGAAAAGCATCCAGTCTTACTTCGGCTGATATTTCGCATACTGTTATATTTTCAACAGGAGGATAGCACTGCTTCTTCACCTGTGCTAAGTGATTATAGCAAGGGTATGCATTATATGAAAAAGGCCAACGCTTCTTCAGGAGTGTATGGTCTTTGCTTTTTTTCTTCTAGCACCAATTCTTCGAGCTTTCTTATAGGTGGTGGCTCGTTTTGGTGAGGCTGTAGACAATTCTTGAATCAATTTAGCAGCATCACGTTTACCACTGGCTCTCACACTTAACTAGTACAGCGAAAGTCAGTTGATCTTTACTGAAGGCTTTTAATAAGTGTTGAATTTTCTTATTCTTCGATTTCTTTGTATTTTCCATAAAAGTTTTCTGCGGTCTGACACCAGTACTTGGTTTTGGAGAATTATCTGCTACCGCAACCATGCCGAAAGTCTATCAGCCAATGTTCATAATCCTCTAAAAATAAATACACACCTTAGCGTCAACGGTCGCACTGAGCGGTCGTCGGTCTGCTGATTGATTACCTGCATGGTTTTGCCAACTCTTTAAAAAAGGTTGGTTTATTTGTTTTGTATTATCCAATAACGGATGTATTCAAAAGTGTAATAAAAGTACAAAAAAGTGGTTCTAAGCATTTCATTTAAATAAGTTTTTCCTTCCTAGATTAGTCAAACCGCACACTGCCCCATTTGCAAAAATCTGTAAGAAGATAGTCAGATTTGAGCACAACATCCGGCACCTGCGCGAGGCCACATTGTCAAACCCGTGTGTCATCTGAACTGAGAATAAATAAATCATAACAGAAATTATCGCGGATACATAAAAAACAAGAAAAAGGATATTGGAAAAATCCGCAGTTAAGTAACCACAAACATGTATTTCAGACTCGTTGGTCATCGTCCGAACGATACAGCCAAGGAATAAGGTAGGGTATCTTTGAAGATAGAAGCAATAAACGGAAGACCATCAGGATGATAGAACTAAATTTGCAGCTCCTGTCAGAAGATACTTAGCTCTGAGCACAACATCCGACACTCGCCGCGAAGCAGACATTCTTATTCATGACCATTAAAAAGAACTTTGGTCGTTTAAATTAAACCTTATTTTAAACGACCAACTAGAAGTGAATAATTCACCGTTGTTAAATTTAAATACATATTTAAAATCAACTTAATAATTCTTATAGTTATATATTATTTATAAATTTTGTAATTTTATAATATCAGTAAACAATCAGTTTTCAAATTTTTTTTAATATTCTTAATTATATTGTTATGTATATACAATATATTAAATATTACATTAAATATATAAGTTACTCCCGCTCTTAAAGTAATGTCACAAACTCCCCCCTCTTCATTTAGGAAAAGACATAAATATGAACGTTTACAAATATTTGTATTATAATGTTCATCACCTGATGAATATTATAATAATTCGAACCGGAAGTAACACTTTTAATTTTAGCGAGTAGCACTTTTTTCCGAATATCTCGCAAAGTATGTATTCTATAGATTAATTAAGAGAATAGAAGTACTTAGAACAGGATTTTGAATAATTTTTGTACGAAACAGTCTTAAAATTTGGACTTGAAATAACACACTTACCCACAGGTTTATTTTTTTAAGAAGATAAAAGTATTTAAAACTTAATTTTTAACAACTTTTATATAATTTGAAATGCTCATACGTACAAGAAAATCATGCGGTGGCCACACATCATTTTTTAAAATATATTTTGCATTTACAAAACAACGTAAATAAATATATAATACTGTATAATAGAGTCTTCATTATTCTCATATCATAGGACTATACAATTTTTCCTGAATGAAAACTGTTATTTTCTGATTCCTTATCTGATATAAGCTCTCAAAACAGCCCTAGTTTTATTTCATCAGGGTACATTTTTTCAGAAATTGCTGTTTTAGAAATTAACACTTTTAATAATAGAAGTCTACAAAAAATATTTTTCGTGCTTTCCTTTAATTTTTCACGTATATGTATATAATATGAATACTTTAAATTCAAATCTGTTGTTAGTCTGCTCCTATCGGGCTTCGTTTTCATACAAAACTAGATCAAATGTAATAATGTACCTATCTTATAATAAAATATTACAAATTATTATACGCAAAGATAAGGATAAAAGCGGTTCTGCGGCATAATGAAAATTTACTATCTTACGCTCCAGTAGGTTAATTTAAAAGAATCTTACTATACTATAAAAGCTTTGCTAGAGATGATGAGGTATGTGGAAAATAAATAGAGTGTTAATGGTGATCTAAAAGAGATCCCTATTCTCCTAGGCCAGCAAGCTGGATTCACTAAATATCCCTGCTTTCTTTGTGAAAGGGACAGTAAGCTTAGACCAGAGCATTGGACCAGAAGGGCAGTTTTGTTCCTGGAGTATGAACCATTGGTTTCTCTATCTAATGTCCTTCTTCCACCACTCCATATCAAATTAGACTTGATAAAATAATATGTAACTGCTCTGAATTAGGACAGTGATCGTTTCAAATTTCTTGTTACAAAATTCCCACAGAAGTGAAACTAAAATAGCAGCAGGTATTTTCGAGCGGCCCCAGATTATTTAAGTAAGTAGGATGAGACTTTTCCTTTTTGCCAATGTCCGAGTTACAAAACTCAGCATGGTTGGCATTTAAACGAGAGACAGAAAACTTTCTTGGCAACAAAAAGTTTGAAAACTATAAGGAAATTGTGGAGGAAATGTTACAACATTTTAGAAATCTAGGTTGCAGAAAGAGTGAAGAACAAGGCGAGCAGTTTCACAAAGACATTGAACAATGGAATCTCGCTACTAAGGCCATTGGGGTGTGTCAACGACGGCTGTCTACAGTTGGTGTTTGAAAAGAGATACTAGTAACGGACATATGAAAACTTCGAAAAAATGAAGTTTTCCTTTCCCCAATAATGAAAAAATGTAGACATTCTTAATTATTAACACATATTTATCTTTTTTCAATATATTCATTACTATATTTCAGTTAATTAAACCTGCAGAAACAGTTTTGTATTAGCTTTACGTGTTTAATGTATTTGTAATATTTCTTTGAAAACATTACATGTACATTATTACATCTGATTTGATTTTGTATGCCATAGCCTGATAGAGGAACACTGAAAACAGATTTGAATTTAGGGTTTTAATATTATATATATGTATATACATATATATTATATATATATATACTCATAATAATGTAATATATTTATTTTATATACTCAGTTATTAGCAGTCATCTTCATAATTAAATAATAAAGACACTGAATTTGAAATATCACCCATTAATTTCAATTTCTTTCGACAAGAAAATGTTACAAATTTGGAGAGCCGCTGGGCAGTTGTTTCGAAGTTCTTTTACATTTTATTTTATAATGCAACTTTAGTTAATTTTAGTTAATTTATTTTATACGTGTCATTCTAAAAGGTATTCTTATCTGGCCTTATTAACTTTAAAATATTATAATGAATACAAATGGGAGAGAATTTTAAAAATTGTTTAAAATCTGGAGAACTTTTATTGTCTTTTAATTAAGCGTTGTTTATGTAGACATGTAGTAATGCACTAGTGAAAATTATAGCGTGCAATGGAGTATTTTCTGAAAACTAAGCTTCTAAAGTTTTCAATTAAAATGAAACGACATAAATTGCGAACTTTTTGAAGTTGATACATTAAGTACTATAAGTACTGAAGTTTTAATTAAAATTCGTGAGTGAAAAACAAAATTACGATTTGCCACATGTTGATATATACCGTCTAAATACCCATTACTATCGATTTAATTTACGTAGTGACATAGTTTAGTACTAAGTATAAGGAAAGTATCAGTATATCATTTATACTTATCTATATTGCCCGTTTGATTACATAAATATGGTATTATTAATTCCACTAGATAATAAAAATTCCGAAATTTATTTTAAAATACACTTATCTAAACAATGAGATTTCATTATTAAGATATTAATACAATTTGAATTAGGCCCTCATAAAAATTAAATATCTTCTTTTTAAGTAAATTTTAAAAACTTCCCATGTGCAAAACAAATTTCGCGTTTGTGAGGAATCTTCTCAAGGAGAAATTCTTTCTTTTGCTCAAGAATGCGACAAAGCAACTATACTAAAATTTGTTTTTCTTTGTCAGCTGCCTAGGATAAAATACTTCATACTTTATCCAGGTTTAAGATTTCTTATTTACATATCTTATACATATATACCATAAGACCGCGTGCGTCTGCATTATCGCGATACCTATAGAGCAAGCGAAACAGATAGAGATGTCTGTGTATTAGAACGGTAAACAAGTAGACGCAGTGTTATACTGGATTACAACAGAGCTAGTATTTCGCATATGCCTATGATGCACTCGTATTTGTCCAAAATATCAACATTTATACGGTATAGTCGGGCAGTTTCATTCGCCGTCGCTTCCACATATGGGCGTCAGTTCGAGTTTTATTATTGCTTAAGAATAACATTTTTTTAGCTAATTACAGGTTAATTGCAATGTTGAATTACAATTCTGTTTTAAGAAGTAAATATTTTATGTTTCAGTATTTTATTATAGTTGAGTTTTTAGATTATAATATTTGTTGAAAAATATTATTTTAGTTAAGAAGTTTTTTTTATTTTAAAGTCTAGGAGTTATTTATTATTTATTTTTGCTCTTTTATGTTGTTTATGAAGCTGTGATGAGTTACTTCACTGACATATTATCAGTGATTATCTGATGCTTCAAACAACTACAAATAATTACTTACAACGGGAACGCAATACCTATTACACTGCTCTTCACTTGATTTGCCTACGAATACATTTATACGTATAACTTATACGCCCGCTGTCGGTGTGGCAATTCAAGTTGGCACGCCCATTTATAGTCGACCAGTAGTTACTAATACATGCATCGCGCTATGAACGGCGGCCACACGGTATAATCGTTGGTGCGTCTCCTGTATTCAATAGTTTTTAGTGGCTCAACCAATCTTCTTGATAGCCTCAGACCAAATTTATATCACTATCACAAGTATACATATATACATTTATACGTAAGCGTATATGCACATATGTACGAATTGGGAATTTGGGATACACAGCATACACCTAGGTGTTATTACCAACAGCGAGGTCTGTTGAGTGTACGTGGTATTTCCCATTTTACCGAGTCCAGTCTCTTCTAAAAAGAAAAAATTAAGGATTATGTTAGTGAATGGGAGAAGGAAGTGTCTAACAAATGATGAAAAAGGCAACGAGTTTATAAACAAATACAAGGAGGCATTGTATTAAGAAGAATATACCTACCTCGAAGATACCGAATAGTTTATGGAAAAGACTTTTCAATAAGCAAATGGTTTAAGGTGTTGACAACTTGAAGAAAATGAAGGGCGGAGATTTCACAGATGATGCAGGGTGACAAGCTAAATTTTAGTTCGGTGGATGGCGTAACAAGCGTTACATATTTTTTTTCGGGTATAAATTCAAGAACAGGGATGAACAAGAGGAGATTCTGATTTCGACTTCGAAAAATAAAGACTTTTTGAAAAAGCTGTTAAAGGTATAAGCGTACGACTATATATATTTATTCATTTTGTATTAGTATATTAATTTCACTTTCATTTTAATTTCATTTATAATAATAATTTTTCTTTTTGATATTTTTTTTGTATTTCAAAATGGAGATGCCTAAGGCAGAATTTGAAGAAATGTTTAATGAAACAAAGTGAGTTTTTCAATTATAAAAAAAATATCAATGCTGCAATGCGTTTGTTGGAATACTATGTGAAAATATTTATTCCAGAATAACGTTGAGCAGTAAGGATAAAATAGATATTGTCCTGTAAATAATAATTCCTTAGTTTTTTTATATTATATAACACAGAAAGGATTATTAATGGTGTTGGGTAATAAGAAAATACAACGTGCGAATATTTATTTTCAAATACCTTTATCAGGCATCATTAATTCTCGCAATTCATTTTTTATTTCAAATTGAAAATAAAATATACAATTAGAAAAGGGAAATGTTTCTATGTGGCGGGTTTTGAGACGCTGGTTGCAATACGTGCGAATGGTTGTTGCGAGTGATCAATTCAAGCTTATCTTCGAAAATGGACCATTGCGAAGTTTTGAAATTATCGGGGCATTACGTGCAAATATAATGTTTCTGATAAAATAGAATTAGCACAATATTTACAGATTATCGACATTCAATTGAGTTTCTTTGTTTTAAAACAGGATAATATAATTTTTTTTTGATTAGCATTATCGATATATTTATTCTATGAAACATTACAACCGAGAATACGGTACAAATGTTTTGTTTTAATTATGTGCTTTTTATATTTTTTGTGGTGAATATAGTATAGCGATGCTATCTATTATTAATATTTGAATAAAATATACAAGTATGATTTTATATAGACTTAGATTTTTCTTTAATACAAATTATAACCTTATCCCTATTTAAAAATAAGCAAGATATTTACCAGGAGAAAAGAAAGCTGAATACACTGCCAGAACTCACGCATACTTGCAAAGTACGTGCTGTTTAAAAAAATAGGTGAATATATCAAATATAATGAAAATTATCATTATTTTTATAATTATGTTGCTGGTACAGCACACAGCAATATGTACGAATTTGGATACACAGCATACACTAGGTGTCACTACCAACAGCGAATGCACAGACACGTGTTTCGGCCTTTAAGGCCTCTTCAGTGCACGTGGTGCTGTTAGCAATGATCAACAACTAAGATTGTATCTTATGTCGGCTTGACCGCAAAATGCCCGTGAGAATATGTCAGCGACATGTGCCATCCAAGCGCGACATCGAACACGACAGTTTCATCTTGCACACTGTGCTAAAGAGAAAACCTGTATGCTAAATGTGTATCTCCGCATATTAAGGCATATGCGTTTGCTGTTAGTAATGACACCTAGGTGTGGGCTGTGTATCCCAATTTGTACATATGTGCATATACGTTTACGTATAAATGTATATATGTATACTTGTGATAGTAATTATCCGCTATTATATTCCATTTCAAATTTATATCATCAATGTGCATAAATTCGCTAACAAAACATTCGGTAGGTGGCACTGAAGTGTAGTTATTAGCAAATTCTGTATTGATGGACTAACGTGACTCATATTCACAATATATACTCAGTGACATTAGAAGAGTTACATCTAGAAGGAATAATTTGTTCAATTTAATTTTTTGCCATCAGAATGAATATCTTTAAAGCATGCTACGGTAACAATGTGAACTGTTTATCTCTGATATTTTGTTGCGATAAAAGAATGTTGTCTCTCTTTCTTTAAGAAACCTGTTTATGCGAGCTAAATAGTACAGAAATGTTTAGTTATTGCGCCTCCGTCTACTAGTGTTAAGCGTAAAAAAATGCCTCGAATCAGAAGACGTCAAAATTATCACCATGTTAATGACTTTGACAGGGGTAGAATTGTTGCCTAGCGAGATGTTGGTTTGTCCTATCGCGAAATTGGCTGCCGTGTTAATTGTACTGCAATGACGGTAATGTGTGTGTGTCGTGTGTGGGCAGAAGAAGGTAGAGGATCACGAAGAAGACCAACGGTCAATTGAGGCGTATCACATAGAATCAGGATAAGCGTTTCAGACAACTAGCTTTACGAGACCATTTTACTACTATGCGTCAAATCGCTGACCAATGTGGTTTGGAGAAGAAAGTATCGCTGTTACTATGCGTACATTATATCGCCGCATTCGAGTCTTTGGACTTTTCTCATACCGTCCACGATTACTGATTCCTTTGACTGCTGACCACTGTCATCAACGTTTGAAATGGTGCAGAGAACGGCAGCATTGGGAGACAGAATGGCATAATGTTCGAATCGCGATTCTGTCAAGGTATGCACAATGGCCGTAGAAGGGTAAGATGTCGGCACAAAGAGCGACATGACATTGGATTTGCTGTTGAGAGGCATATACACAGGACAGTTGGATTAATGGTTTGGGGGGCTATTGCCTATGGTAGCCGATCACACTTGTCTTTATTCGAGCGAACATGACAGCTGCGCGTTATGTTGATGACGTCCTACAAACCACTTTATTACCTTATCTAGATGGCTGTCTACACGTCCTTTTTCAGCAAAACAACGCACGTCCTCATATTGCTCGTCGAACTTTGGACTTCCTCCAAAAAGCCCTCGTTCATGTTTTGCTGTGGTCACCCCGTTCGCCGGACTTAAAGATGCCGAGCATATTACCAATAATAAACGAATCACTCTTGTCTATGTACGTGCTCCACCAAAACGTACTCACTAGCCGCCACTGCTTAAACCCCATCAAACATGTGTGGGATATCATGGGGAGGAGACTGTCTATTTTGCACCATCCTCCACAGACTCTGGCACAGTTAATCCACGAAGTTCAAGTTGTTTGGAACGAGATGCCACAAGCAGATATTGACCAACTCATTTTGTCGATGCCTAGACGTGTACAGGTGTTAGCTACGGGGTCGTCAAATACATTATTAATTTTTTTTCGTATTACATGTTTATAAAATTTTTTGCAAATGTTATCGTTTCATTTATGATGTGAAACTATCATATTGTCAAAAAATAAAGGTGAACAAATTATTTCTTCTAGGTGTAACGCTTCTAATGTCACTGAGTATATGTTGCTTTAGTGACAATAAGAAAATCACAAAATCTGGACACGATACGTGACGCTGTGGCCGAGATATTAATAAATTTTATATTTATAAACAGAAATGATTTATATGTACCTATACAATATGTTTGTGTGGCCAATAAAATTGTTTTGGTGTATGCCGCCCATTTGTTGAACTGTTTGTTGTGGAACGTTTCAGATGTGGAATTTTTCATAGTGAATTGTTGTCAGGAAAATGTAATCTATAATTAATCTATCTAAGCAATGCTTAAATTTATTTTTTTTAATTAAGAGTAGAGACTAGACCGGCGATCATAAACTAATAAATACTGGCAACTGGCAGCAATTTCTAAATCGCGAAGCGTAAGTCAATTACAGACAGGAATTATGACTGATGCGGCAAGCAGGACACACTGTAAAAGTTTGGTAAGCGGCTTAGTGGTGTCAACGACTGCTGAAGTACTGTTGCTAAGCAGAAGTCAGTTCAAGTACGTATATTAAAGGACTTCTAAAAGGACATTGTATCATGAAAGCTCATGAACAATATAGTAATCTTTAGAGATAAATTTATGTATGTATGTAAATGACTTATTGACTCCTATACAGAGAGAAATGTTGTGGCACAGAGAACAAAATATTTGTAGTAAATGTACTGTTGTAATAGCTCTTACAATTATAGTATATGGTGCAAGCGCGAGCATTAAATTTTACTAATGTAAGTATCAGGAAAAACTACAATACTACAATAATATTGAGTTTTATACTACATCTCGATAGTTGTCACTATAGTAACTATCTTTTGTAGTAAAATTAGCAACACATTTTTCTATGTATAATAATCTAACATTTAAGTACAATACAAACAAAAACATGTTGCTGTTGATCGCAAGCTAAGCCATGGATATGAGATTATTTTTAGAAGTATGAAAATTATACAAAATGTGGAAGGTGTTTAAACTCCATTAAAAAGTAATTCTTCCAACATATTTTTTCTGATAATCACATGTAAAGTTTACATACTCTTTTTTTGAACTGAATATACAGCTATAAATATGTAAAGAATATAATGATAATTCAGATTTAAATCTATAATATATAAGTCCTATTGTCCTGTCGCAATAATGATTGCCAGTTCTTTTATTTTGCATAGATATATATCATTCTAACTGCATAACTCTTAACTGAAACTTGTAAATATTCTTACAAAAAATCGTATAATTACCACATTAAATTCAAAACGAATGTATTCAATTGTGACAAGAACAATTTCAGTATAATTATTACGATTGGCTTACTTAAAGTTTACCAACTTGAGAACAATTAAATTATCGTTACCGAGGCGTAGCCAGTCGTATGTAGTTTAATGACGTTTAGAATTACAAAACTAGTCCTGTGACTTTGACAAATTTAACCGTGTGCCTGTGTGCCTCCAATACTCTAATGTGCTTTGCTAAAATGCATCTACGTCTAGCATATACAGCTATACACGTACCTAAATCTGCCTTTTCCGCTAAAACCCTCCGTCTTGTGTAGAAAATTAAATCAACTTTGCAGTTGGAGGATTTCATTTTAATGAAGGATGCATGGAAAGCGTTGTTAATTAACTCTTCTTGAAACGCCTCTGACGAATTACTACATTTCATGCAAATGCTAGTAATTTGATTGATACACATTTAGTTTTTAGTAACCGTCGACGCTGTCTGATTGGCAGCAAAGGAACCCTGATAGATTAATTACTCCTGAAAGTTCATGTAATCCTGCAACGTGCGATTGATAGTGTTTTTTTAAACCGATACTTTAATACCAAATAATGACGAAAGTGACTTTTGATCAAATCTAACGCTATTCATCGGCTTTCCTTCTTTTTTGTCCTCAAATTGGAGAGTTATATTTACTATAGAAATTAAATTAGCTAAAAGCTTCGTTAATTAACTTAATAGTATTGATGGTCGAAATTAAAACGTGTAGTCTTAATTTTAAAAATCTACTCTTGTATGTACGTGACAAACAAAAGTAGTACACACTAATAGGATATATCTTTAGCCAAATTTTCTACAAGTGCGTCCTGCGTTAAAGATTCATTACATATTTTTTAAATTATAATTAATTTTTAACATATGGGATGATTAGTTTTATACTTGAAAATTAAGTTCCTTTAAAAGTAAGTCGACGAAACAAATGTTTAAAATCGATTAGCTTTTCAGTTATACTTAGAACAAAGTCAATGAGATGAATATTTTTATAAACGCATGATTGTATGATATAAATATTCTTATGATTTCCAAAATTTTGATGTGTCATTCTGAACTTATAGTATTTGTTGCTTGTCGTTTGCGCACATTTCAAATTTAGGGTATCTTTCTGTAGCTTTAAGTATTTAAGTGTTAAAGGAGACTGTGTGGAAGTTGAAAATTAATGCTTTATTCAGTGTTGATTAGACGTTATAAAAGCATTTATAATGAATCCTTTTAGTGTAATTATAATAGTTATTTTATGGAAAGAATAATTTTTTCCGACCCCAATATGTGCGTGCGGTATCAAGGGAATGGTGGGAGCATAGGTTCAAAATATTGCATTTGGCCGGTGGTCACTAACTTCTCTCTAACTCTTGCTTGGGTGGTAATCACACCATCCACGACACTAGTTGTGGAATTTAAGTCGTATGTGTAAGTCAAAGTGCTCCGTAATTAGTTGCAGTGTTGCGGATGTTGAGTTATGAGAGCCCTTCGGGATCGAAGTGCTATGATAAAATATTATTGTTTGCCTAGAGTAAGTCCTTGTTCACAATGGACATAAGACATAAGCTGTACGTAACATAAACGTAACGCGTAAAGTTAAACGTATGAAAAACCAATGCAGCTATCCACAGTGGCCGTAGTGCTTATGTCACCTTATGTTATGTTTACGTATTCCTTACGTGTGAACGTAAGAAATACATAAAGTTGAAATAAATTCAACTTTATGTTTTTCTTATGTATTTCTTACGTATAATTTTAGTAAAATAAGCTTTTTGAGGTTTCACAACTTAAACCGATTGGTAACGATATTATAAAAAACGCGGGAAGCCTGTATAATCCCATACTTTCGAATCCTGTCAATTTGAATTGCGACGATTTTGTTCTGATAACGTGAAAAATACAAAGGCTTTATCGAGTTTAAATAATATAATTTAATATACATATGTATCTACTACAAATTACTGCAATAAGTTGTAATTACTCCATATGAGTAAATATTTGTTGGTGCCATTTACATATTGAGTAAAAAAAGTAAATGTGATTTAGATGATCGAAAAGGGGCAAGTAGATATAGAACTTCTTTTATTTCAGTTGGTCAGAGCTGAAGCGTATTTATATCTAACAAGGCACATCGGAGCTACAAAGATGTGATATACTGGAAAGGAATAGCCGAAACACCAGACATCACAAGTATTTTAAACATTAGTTATAGCACTGGTTTACAAAGGCGTATTGAATATTACCAATGAGTGATATATGCGAAAGAGCATGGCATGGAATGATTGATGAAAGTTACACATGAGAAATTGTTAATTCCAAAGTGCTGTTTGAAATATGTGTGGAAAATGACTGGAATTGTGCTATGTCAAATACCTCCACATACTACTTGTGAAGCATCTCAAGGCATACAGCAATACAAAAAATAACCTACACTAAGTATTTTTACTTTAGTACTGAAACCACCACCAAAGCCGAGCACCATGGTGCAGCATATAATGCTTTTGCTGTCTTTATAACCTTTCCTAAATGTAACAGTGAACCAAATATTCTTGAAGTGTGATTATAACATTCATTGAATTAATGTGCATTGTCTAATGCATGAATGCGATTAAAAAGCTAATCAGCATATAACATGGAAATGGTTAAGGATTACAATGTTAGTAATTTCATTATCTGAGGACGTAATAGTACATTGTAATGTAGAAAAAATGAATTAAAAACAAGTTACAAGCCTAAGATAGAGCATTTAATATTTGTGTATGTGTGAAAAAAAATTGTATGTATAAATAAAACACAATGGTAAAATAAAAAACGAAGGGTTGTATTTCAAATTAAGAAACCTGTATTTGTAAAATACAGATACAATGATTCTTAAAGACTTTATAATGTAATTTAAATAGATGAGATTTTAATTTGTGTGATTAAATGAAGTTCATTTGATATATTGGAGAATACATATTATAAATTAAATAGGTTTTACAGACTGGATTTACTCTTCTTGTTTTTACCGGCTAAACCCACTTGTTTTCATTTGACATTTATTTTTGTTACTTTTCGTTAATAACAATAAGGGTAATATGCAGATTATTATCCATTCTAACAGAAATTCAAGTATTGTCAGAATTTTTAGAAATTACTAACCTTAAAACGTCAAAATAAATAAACAAAATACCACTATAGCGCATGCGCAAATCCTTACGTTTATGTATTCTTTATGTTCATTGTGAACAGTACTTGAATTTTACGCATTATGTATCTCTTATGTAAATCTTACGTCTTATGGGTTTCTTATGTCTTATGTTTCTTATGTCCATTGTGAACAAGGACTAAGGCCCCGTACGTCAAACAAGAACACATATTCCGTGACGAGGTATGTATAAGCTCGAATAATGAAACGCTATGGCTAGAGGCACGCGAGCGTGCCGCTTAGTTTGGAATTATAGGCACGTAGCTGACGTCACTGCTGTTATGACGATATCATTTAACGTGCCCTGAAATCTGAAATTAAAAGCACGTGGATAAAAAACGGGGAAAATATGCATTTTCTAGTTTGTGGTGCGGATTTCTGTTAGTTTTAGTGGATTACTGCAGTTGATAACGACATAAACTATTAAATATGGACGGTCTAACAGGTAAACGCTGTATTTAATAATTTCTATATAATAATAGTTAAATCACTAAACAGAGCGTACTCTGATTTTGTATTATGCAAACATAATGCTAATACAAAATTAATGCTTGAGGAATTGGGGTTAAGAAATAATTTACCCTGACTAGATTTACGTCATAAACAATACTTCATAAGGTATCTTATTATACATGGGTGAGATAGGGAAATACTACGGTTCAGTTTCACTCAGACTAGACCGACTCGTGTTTTGTCAGCTCTCGGGGAAACCTAACTAAAGAAATATTTAGAAATCTATGAACAAGACAAAAACAAAAAATTTATAAAAAAAAAGTCGTACAATAAACTCCTCTGTTAAATACATACAAAGACCGTTGAAGTCCTCTCTTGAATTTTATATGTCATAATTTTCAGCACGCTACGCTTAGGATGTATTGCGAATTTCAAACTACGTATTTGTCCAGCAGGCCAATATTTAAAAGTATATAGTTGTAATAGAACATACAAAACATGAACTTTCGATTGTAAGCAAATGGTTTTATTTTCTAGAAAGTTTTTGATCATTTCCCTCAAAATCGTATATTAAATGAAACAGACCCTAATAGGCTGCGAGAAGTAGAATATTTCTAAAGAGGATCGAGATTTATCTTTAGAATACCTTCAAAAATTAGTCTTTTGTAAGAATGAGGCTGAATATGATATCATATATACTCAATTTAAGGAATGCGTTCCTCAAAGCGTATGTGATTATTTTGATAAAAATTGGCATACTATTCTAAACACATTTTGAAGCGACCACTGCACCGATTTCAAAACCATGAAAAAGATTTATTGCAGTGTGTGAATATTTTAACAGGTTACAATTTCAAGTACATATATCCAGAAACGGATAGATTTAATCACTAAAGTAAAAATATTAAAGGAATATAATGACGGTATGTTTCAAACTACTTGTGTCACATACGATGGACAAAAAATTATTATTTATCAAAACATAGAATTGCAACAACCAAGTCAGATATTGTGGCAAAAGCAAAACATGTAGTAAGCGAAAAGCCTAACGTGATGACGTTAACCGAAAACCGAAAATCAGCCACTTTAATTACGAATTCTTTAATCAACTTAATTAGCATTTCCAGCAATAGTGAATTCAACTATAGATTAGATTTATTGAAGAAAATGGAACACTAGTGGAGAACTAGAAACGAAGTGGCAATTATTAAGTGGGAATTATAATACAACAGGTGAGGCAAATTGTGATCTGATCGATACAGAAACAAGTACTGAGGCATACGATAATAATTAAGAAACGATCTCACAACAAAATAGTGTTAGAATAGTATTGTCTGATGGAAATATTAGTGAATTGACAGATAATACAAGTAATTTAGCAAACATGCCACACATTACATTTATTGATGAACCCTTTGGTGATAATGAAGATAACAGTAATAACAATAATAATAATGAAAATATTGAAACTGATTTATTAAAATCATTAGTGTTGCCCTCAAAAATTAAGAAAAGGGGCGACCCGAGGGACATGATTCTACGACAGTAATAAATCTTAATAAACGCAATAAAAATAGTAAAAGCAAGACATTCTCACATTTATTTTAAATAATCAATTAGACGCTATAAGCAAAGCATCCTTTGATACAGAATGTTCTACTAAAACTTTCCAATAATATTTTATTTATCATTTGTAAGAGTTTTGTTAATTTGATGTTTTGAATTTTGTAATAAAAAGACTTATTTTGACTCTAATTGTTATTTATTCCTTAAAAAAAATTAATAATGAAAACTATTATTAATTATTCTCATAACTTATAGATTGGCGCAGAATAAACTAATGATTTGACGTACCTCTAATTTCAAATTTAGGTGCACGTTAAATGATAATGTCATAACAGCAGTGACGTCAGCCACGTGCCTATAATTCCAAATTAATCGGCACGCTCGCGTGCCCCTAGCCACAGCGATAATGAAAACAACTCCGTATTACTAAGGCCAGAGTATTCTTTAAAGTAAAACTAACACTTAACCCGCCGAACTATGTTTAGTCTGGTAACATAGGGGTTGTGTTATTTTTCGAGACCTTCCTGTCGTCAAAAACTTTAATGTTTACTTCATCATTATTTGTAATTTGTAATCAATAATTTCTTTTTATTGTTGAACGTTATGTTCGTGACGCATCGGCCCTCAAAAAAAGCACGCAAGGTAAGTTTTCTTATTGACAATCTTGCAGGACAAAAATATTTCTCCAATGGTATGATTTATTTTTTGCTGTTCCATTATTTCTTATCACTAAATTACAAAATTACTTAACAATATTTTTACAGATATTTAATAATTGTTTCTTCTAATAACTCCGAATCTTCGGAGGAAATTTCCAATATTTCGTCTTGTGGTGTTCCTTGTATAGAGTTTTCGATATTACCTATTATTCTTGGCTTATTGTGATTCTTCGGATGACTGGCCTATAGGCAAGATATTGGCGGCTATTATATCTTTTCCGTGGCAAAGTACTCTGTGTACGCTGACAGGAATTAAGTGTCATGAATATCCTTTGATATATAGTTCTCCAGTTTGTTAGGCCTACATATCAAATTTTCTGCATTTATTGGAAATCCAGAACTTAAGCATTTCAGTATATTGCCAAAGCGGCCTTTTTCTGTATTTATAAAAAATGCACCAGCAGTATTGCCGTCACTGGCGCTATCACTTTGTTACTTAGGCATGTTCACTAATAAACCAAGTTCGGTTTGAACTTACACTGTAAAAACTTCTTCCTTTCGTCTACTTTTGCTTTCTTCTCTACCTCTTGTACCTGCTAGAATTTGACCTCAAGACTTTAAGACACTCTAAAAAAAATATATCCACGAATGCAAATCTGAAAATAACAATTGACAGAAAATTTTTATCTACTATTTTATGTGAAATCACATCTGGATTTGTTTAATCCATATGTGTATATATTTGACACACCCAAAGATAGAGCATTCATTACAACCTTTGACATCCACCATACACAAAACCATCAAAGGTTTGGTCACTAAATCCATATTTTTTATTTAATTTGCGTAGAAAGCAAACCTAATATTTGTTCCCCTATTGCTTGACTTCCGTAATCGTCTCTACGGTTTCTTTGGCAAAAATTAATTTAGAATCGCTTTCGCTATAAATCTGTCGTGGACAGATGGAGATGTAAACTGTCGTTGGTATATTTGGCTCCAGTAAATTTCTGTCGATATCTATGTTGTTCTGCACCGTCACAGCTCGATGGTGTCTAAAAGCAGACCTTGTACATTCGTACATAAAGAGAAGGAAATAATACTGAAAAAATGTTACATACATGTCATCGTTTGTCTGAAATATTTTTTCACCTTTTGAATACACAAATGATCTGTGTTTAAATGAAAGAAAAGGGTAATGCTATATAAAACGGTATAAAAACAAGAACCTCTCTACTTACTGTTTTCTAAATTTATACAAATAAGCAACTTACGTTAAAGAGAAAAGGATGTTGCAAGTATACACTAAATAAGTGTAATTAATAAAGAAGATTATCAAGAGTTGATATATTACCTTATTGTAATTACTCGAAAAGTTCGAAAAAATTCTTTTGTCCTGCTAGATTTACAATATATCACTCTGTGGACTATCTGTTTACAAGAAAGAATTACATACACATACGATACACATGTATGTCAATAAATCCATTACATACATGTGTATCGTATTTTCAGTCAAATGTACTCGGAATTGAATCTATAATATATTGTATTTTTTTAATAACGTACATTTATTGGATTTTATTGAAGTGTAAACTTCTTAAGGCGCGTTGCTCTGATTGTAGGCACTGAACAAGACTGACTGCAACGCTCGGATATGTAACGCTCGTTCGGGTAAAGTCGACTAAGGGAACAAGATAAATAAATATATCATATAGAGGTATTTAATTTCAATTAAATTGAAATTTAAATGAATAAATAAATTCATGTTCCAGAACAGATTCGATCCCGAGCCGCACGTATGAAGTTACTATGAAGCCGACACGTTACCATCAGACCAAGCGCGGGACCGCAAGTGAGTATTTATATCGTCTATTTATACATACACATACGTCCGAACCGACCAAACGAAATGTCCGCTCGCGTAAATGTAATAAATGTGCGAATATATATTTATTTAATACGTTACTGAATATTATACGCGTGTATTTCGTATTATTGAAAATTGACGTATGAAAGTGAAATTTTAGATACGAGGGTGTCTTAGGTCGCCGATCACCAATCCATAGTCAAAATGTCAAAAAAAAACGAAATGGCGGAAGATTTCTTTGAAAATTGACGTATGAATGTGAAATTTTAGATACGGGGGTGCCAGGTCGCCGATCACGATTCCAAAGTCAAAATGTCAAAAAAAATCAAAATGGCGGACGGGTTTTTTGGAAATTGACATATGAATGTGAAATTTTAGATACGGGGGTTTTGAGGGTCGCCGATCACAATTCCAAAGTCAAAATGTCAAAAAAAACGAAATGGCGGAAGAATTTTATGAAAATTGACGTATAAATGTGAAATTTTAGATACGGGGATGGTTGAGGTTTACTTTTTATTTAATACGTTACTGAATATTATACGCGTGTGTAGATGTGTAAATGTAATAAATGTGCGAATACGTTTTATTTAATACGTTACTGAATATTATACGCGTGTATTTCGTATTATTAACCTCGCCTATATGAAGTTTTCACTTCGGCCGTGTGGTTTTAAGCACACTCATTCTTCTTGTTAGATACTGTTAATGTTTTTATGAAACCTTATGAACTAAAATACCTCATAAGGAAATAAATATAATCAAGTAACAGTTTGCAATACATCTACTAAACATTCTAATGTAATTTTCATAAACCTTATTTTGACCGAATACATTCCCAACGACTGTTTGTAGATACTTTTAATGAACAGTTCCAGTATTTTGTTTAATTATGTTATTGTGATGAACTTTTACAATTTCATCTATAAAACATTTTCAGTCTACTTTATATAAGGAGACTGACTTGCTTTAATTTGATTTTCATAAGTATATATTGATCTCATGGACAATTCGCGTTTTAAGTTCTTTATTTCAAGTATCTCGGATCAGTATATTCAATCAATTCATGATTGGAAAAATATAATAGTTACTACTAAGTTTCTTCTCTTTCTTCTCCTGTTTCTTATCTAGTTTACGGCTGTTTCTTGTTATTAAACTAGAAATAGTACCAATAATTATTTGTAACTAATTACTTTTAATGTCTTGGAGAGTTCGGTACTTTGTAAATAACTTTTGTTTGTACATTTACTCTTTTGTCCCTGTAAACTTACATAGACTACACTGAGTTTTTCTTTGGTCTATTACCTGACATAAGTTCAAAATTATTTCTGGGTCATATGTTTGACGTGTTATAGGTAATATTTTGTGTAAAATAGAAAATATTTTATTATTGAGAACAATACTTATAAATTATAGTCAAAAAAAGCTATTAAAGTTTAGGTCTTTTTTAGTTTGTGCATTACTAATCTGGTTATTTTGTTACATACAACGTAACTACACTTTTATTATTTATTTGTTGCTATTCAACTGATTTGCTTAAATCTCCTCTTCCTTTTTTTATACAAGTTGATTCTATATTGCCACAGAATTTGTCGATTTTATAAGGTGGCGCATTTTAACATCCCTAAGGACCCACGACATCTGAGCAGGTGGATATTTTCCGGACAAAGGCAACTCCAATACTGCAGGTAAGGTAATAATATAGCAAGCAGTAAAGGCGAACCAATACATGTAAATTTAGTAGTTATGTCATCTTGAATTCGAGTAATTAATTAATTTTTTTTTGTTATATATAATTAATAACTCCATTTTGAATTGTGTTCCGAGTGCTACCAGCGCCCGACTTTTTCTAAGCGTCATACATTATTCTGAAATAGGGAAAAAAGTTTCTAATAATTGACTTGAAAAATCGCGAAGTAAACCAATAAACAAGGATTACGATTCAAATTAGAATACGCTGTTTTAAGTGATATTAAGAAACTGTTGTACAACATATAAATCCCTATTCTAAATAAAAAATACATTTATTCAGCACTAGTGCCTCTGCGAAGCAACACCAGAACATTGAAAAAGTGATGGATTACTTTTTCGATTATAATTTTAAATTAGTTTGAATAGTGTATAAAACAAGGAATGAAAAAGTTTGTCTGTGCTATTGTGGCCTTTTTTCTGCTGTGTTTAGATGTTTTGTTTCACAAACCGGCAATGCAAAGTTGCAAAATTGCAAGATGTTTCATGATTTATGTATACATGTACGGTTAAATATGAACCGTTTGAGGATTACGTCGTAAATACACTTATAAATTATTCATTTCAGTTGACAGAATTGAGAGATGAAGTTTTCCTTCGCTGTAAATTTTCTGCAGACTTTTTATATTTTTATTTCGTGGCTTGTGTATCAACTCATTATTTTCTGCACGTTTATGTAAATTACATAAGTAGCATTAAGAGAATGCGAAAGGGGCACAATAGTTTAAAGTGCACATTATTATTAATGCAATGTATATCACGATAATTACATATAATAAACATATTAAATACTTAAGATGTAAATAAACAATAACAATATACTTTAACACATTCAATACATGTTGTGTGTGATACTCTTTTCATTACATTTAGCTTCTGATACCTTTTGATAGAATAGAATAATTTATTGCTCCACAAGTTATACATACTGAGTAATCAGAATCATAGGATTACATGCATCAACTAATGGAATCAATCCATTAGTTAATGCATAATGAATTATGTTTGACAATGTGCGGTGCATTGTAGTGATCTTATCAGTTATTGTAATAGCCCAATTACTTTTTTAGTTAAGATGGTAAATTTTTCTTCAAACGGTTATCAATATACTGACTAGATATATCTTATGTAATTCTTCTTAGATTCACTGGTTTAATAATATCGTACCTCAACTTAGACAATACTTTATTCTGGAAGATAATATGAGAAGTCGTTTCTTCTTCTGAATAAGATAACAAAGGCACAGCTAAATTAGGACAATAACACTCAACCCTCATGTGTATTTATACATAAGTATTCAATTACACGCTAATAACACCAATAACGTAGTCGCAAGCCTGCATAAACCTTACAGAAAATTTAAAAACTGTCACTTATCATTCATAAGTCATAACCAAAATAACTGAATACACCAGCAGATTTAAAGTAATTAATTATATTTCAATTGTATTCATAAGATCCATGTTATTAACCAGTGAAACAAACTATTGCGCTTGGATGGCAGATGTCGCTGAGATATTCTCACGGGCATTTCGCGGTCCAATTGACATAAGATACGATTTTAGTTGTGGATCATTGCCAACAGCACCACGTACACTGAAGAGGCTCTAAAGGCCGAAACACGTGTCTGTGCGTTCGCTGTTGGTAATGACACCTAAGTGTATGCTGTCTATCCCATCTCGTACATATGTGCATATACGTTTGCGTATTAATCTATATACGTATACTTGTATAGTATTATTCGTTAATGTACGTTACACATTTAAGTATTTTATATTCCATATACATATAACAATTGGATATCTTACATTCATTGTTTTAATTATCACATTTATCAAACGACTAAGGTGCAGATTAATATTAATAGTACATGATATATTAAATTAATTAATTATATCATGGAAGAGATGATCTTCTGTCCAATAAAAGCAACATTGTTAAAAACTTGAATACGGAAATTCATTGATAAATATTAGTACTCATTCTATATAAATTTTGTTACTTACGATTTAAATATATATGCAGCTTGTATGGTACAGTATTACATACTGTAATCCAAAATTAAGTTAGAGATAAATAATAAGAAAATTTTGATAATTTAAATTTTAAATCGGCGACACCTTAAATGTATGTACGTATTAATAATAATTTTTCCGTTTTCTAATTTTGTCTTTAAATTGCATTAAAGAATAAACTAAAACGTAACAAAACTTTAATGAATCTGCGAAAAAGGACTGTGGTGTTTGAAAACTGTTCAGACAAAAGAAATGAGCATTCTTTTTCATATTAACAGATGTCAAAACACTAGCATATAAGCCTATCGTAATTCTTTTCGACTATTTCTTTCTTTCTTATTTTCCATATGTAATAGTGATCTTATATTACACATTTGAAACCCACTATATGTGTTGGTGTTGATATAAACAAACTTGTCTATAAAAAAGCTTTCAGAGGCGAAGTATAAAGAATAATGGAAAACTGTAACATTATGACATATAGAGATATTTTATATCTCTATGTCATCTATCTATTGTATACCTGCTCGCTTACATACTTTTTATAAACAATGTGTCCATAACTATGAATGTCGTTCATGTTAGCGGAATGACAGCCTGCGTAAAAGAACGTAAAAAGAAAACGACATTGAATCCATAACTGAAGTATTGCAGTAGGACTTTGATAATAATGTAAACATATTGAATTTCCAAGCGTATATTGGATTTCTTATAAACAGATGAGCACGTGTCTCTATACGTAAGATAGACAATATTTAATATGGTACTTATTCTATGTACCGTTGAAAATAGAAAATATTAATGCAATATTAGAAATGGTTCTGAAAACACCACAAATTTGCTAGACGTGTTTTGAGCAAATAATAATGGATTATAAAATACAGTATACAATCAATATTTAAACTTCTGTGTTTCTAAATTAAAATTATACCTAATATTTTTCTTTTATTGAAAATTATTTCAATTTGTTGCCACCATTTACGAAATTTTGTAAAATTCCACGTGACTGTGTAGAATTTATAAGCATTAAGTAAATTCTAAATATCGCAAAAGTTTACAAATTTCTTTGATACTACTTTTCACGTGATAATTTTAGAAGACGACTTTAAACAGCGATTTAATTTGCAAGGACGCTTCAGTGAGCTCGTACATATGTTTTAGGTGTAAAATGTTGATTACTTATCACGTGATTTATTGAAGAATCTATCAGGCTATTGCTTCGGTACATATCACATGTCTATATATCCCTCTGTGTGTCTGGATTCACCAGGAGAGTAGCTGAAGAGTTAATACAATCAATATAAAACTTTATATTTAAGGGGATGATGTTCCTGAGACTTGATTATATATTTAAGGGGATGATCTTTCTGAGATTTGATTATATTTTCATTCAAATCGATAAATCGGTGCACAATCCGATATCTCGTCAACTAATAAATTTGTACAAATTTCTAAAGAATGCAAAAGTATTAAGAAGTAAACTTAAGAAAAGCTTTATATAAAAAGTTTTTCATAATTTTTGCTCGATGTAGGTCTTTTGCTCCGAAGGCAGCAACGTTTTAATGTACTAAGTTACATAATTACTAAGAAAAAATATTAATGTGGCGTATGCGGTTGTTTCTCAGACACTAGGCTTCTCCAGCGGCCTCATTTTATATGGCAATGATCCGGTTTCTGGAAAGGAAATCCTAGTTTCAACATTCCATCACTTGATATTTGAATGGTTTTTTCATGTTTGTTGGAATTTTAGCATGTTGAATGGAAATGTTTAAAAAGGGATTCAGTGTCCATCTCTAATTGTCAAAAATACTGAAATTAACATGCATGTGTAACAAACTTGCTCAGAATTTATCATAATATATTACTTAGCTAGATCTTCAATGAATTCTTGAACAGATGAAGTTCTCCATAAGTCAAGTTATTCATACTCCATTAATTTTGTCTGTGGTTATTATTATATTAACATCACGGCCTTGCAAATCACTATTCATGACATTTAGATGTTCGAAACTATCCCCAAGAAAAGCCTAAGATCCAAAGAGTATTGAAAAAGAAGCATTCATATTCTGATTTCCCATTTTGTAAGTACATCAAATGTTCTTCTTTAACTGACAAACTCTTTCCAAAGGTTACCTCTCTAAATCCTTCTTACTTCTGTGTATAATGAAGATTTACATGTAAGAAATCCTTGTCTTTAAAATTTGTTTTAAATATACGAGTTTGTAATGCTCTTCCTTTGATAGTATTGGCAACAATAATGTAACTTCTCATAACACAATCCATTTCAGATGATAAAGGCTGTGAGCAAGAGCTTCTCGGTGTAAAAAACAGTGCAGCAATTTAGCATTTGGCATTACTTCTTGTAATATGACTATAAGACCAGATTTATTTCATTGTTATAGCCTTAACGTCATCGACGCATATAGCAACGCATTTTACCCAGTCAGTATCTTATTTGTTCTAAACGTACAAGTTTGTAATGCTCTTCCTTTGATAGTATTGACAACAATAATGTAACTTCTCATAACACAATACATTTCAGATGATAAAGGCTGTGAAGCAAGAGCTTCTCGGCGTAAAAAACAGTTCAGCAATTTAGCATTTGGCATTACTTCTTGTAATATGACAATAAGACCAGATTCATTTATTGTCATAGCCTTAACGTCATCGACGCATATAGCAAGGCATTTTACCCAGTCAGTATCTTATTTGTTCCAAAAGTACGAGTTTGTAATGCTCTTCCTTTGATAGTATTGACAACAATAATGTAACTTCTCATAACACAATCCATTTCAGATGATAAAGGCTGTGAAGCAAGAGCTTCTCGGCGTAAAAAACAGTTCAGCAATTTAGCATTTGGCATTACTTTTTGTAATATGACAATAAGACCAGATTCATTTATTGTCATAGCCTTAACGTCATCGACGCATATAGCAAGGCATTTTACCCAGTCAGTATCTTATTTGTTCCAAAAGTACGAGTTTGTAATGCTCTTCCTTTGATAGTATTGACGACAATAATGTAACTTCTCATAACACAATCCATTTCAGATGATAAAGGCTGTGAGGCAAGAGCTTCTCGGCGTAAAAAACAGTCCAGCAATTTAGCATTTGGCATTACTTCTTGTAATATGACAATAAGACCAGATTCATTTATTGTCATAGCCTTAACGTCATCGACGCATATAGCAAGGCATTTTACCCAGTCAGTATCTTATTTGTTCCAAAAGTACGAGTTTGTAATGCTCTTCCTTTGATAGTATTGACAACAATAATGTAACTTCTCATAACACAATCCATTTCAGATGATAAAGGCTGTGAGGCAAGAGCTTCTCGGCGTAAAAAACAGTCCAGCAATTTAGCATTTGGCATTACTTCTTGTAATATGACAATAAGACCAGATTCATTTATTGTCATAGCCTTAACGTCATCGACGCATATAGCAAGGCATTTTACCCGGTCAGTATCTTATTTGTTCTAAATGTATATAGTAGTTTGTAATGCTCTTCCTTTGATAGTATTGACAACAATAATGTAACTTCTCATAACACAATCCATTTCAGATGGTAAATGCTGTGAAGCAAGAGCTTCTCGGTGTAAAAAGCAGTGCAGCAATTTAGTATTTGGCATTACTTCTTGTAATATGATAATAAGAGCAGCTTCATTTCATTGTTAAAGCCTTAACGTCATCGACGCATATAGCAACGTATTTTACCCAGTCAGTATCTTATTTGTTCTAAACGTACGAGTTTGTAATGCTCTTCCTTTGATAGTATTGACAACAATAATGTAACTTCTCATAACACAATCCGTTTCAGATGATAAAGGCTGTGAAGCAAGAGCTTCTCGGTGTAAAAAACAGTGCAGCAATTTAGCATTTGGCATTACTTCTTGTAATATGACAATAAGACCAGATTCATTTATTGTCATAGCTTTAACGTCATCGACGCATATAGCAACGCATTTTACCCAGTCGGTATCTTATTTGTTCTAAATGTACGAGTTTGTAATGATATTCCTTTGATAGTATTGACAACAATAATATAACTTCTCCTAACACAATCCGTTTCAGATGATAAAGGCTGTGAAGCAAGAGCTTCTCGGTGTAAAAAACAGTTCAGCAATTTAGCATTTGGCATTACTTATTGTAATATGACAATAAGACCAGATTCATTTCCTGTCATAGCCTTAACGTTATCGACGCATATAACAACGCATTTTACCCAGTCAGTATCTTATTTGTTCTAAATGTAAGTCATCGACGCATATAGCATCTTATTTGTTCTAAATGTACGAGTTTGTAATGCTCTTCCATTGATAGTATTGACAACAATAATGTAACTTCTCATAACACAATCCGTTTCAGAAGATAAAGGCTGTGAAGCAAGAGCTTCTCGGCGTAAAAAATATTGCAGCAATTTAGCATTTAGCATTACTTCTTGTAATATGACAATAAGACCAGATTCATTTATTGTCATAGCCTTAACGTCATCGACACATATAGCAAAAGATTTTACCCAGTCAGTATCTTATTGAGAAATATAATGCATAAAAGTATAAAAGTATTTTTCTCTAATCGTGTATAGAATAAAATGTCTTCTTTAATATCAATGCGTGTGTGGTTTCTTACGGATGCTATAACCTGGGTACAATTTGAGATATCTCTAGATTCGTCTATCTGTAGAGAGAAGTACGTGATTTCTTAATATTTTTAAGAGTTACTGTTCGAATATCTCATGACATGTCACTAATTCTTTTTTGGATATTGTTATGAGGGACAAGTAATGTTTTTAATTTTGTATCTTTCTTTCTACTAATCAATATTTCCACCGCTCAATAGCTGTTGGTATAATTAAATCTTTAGCAACTGAATGTGGTTTATTGGTTTTTGCAATACGACATACCCTTTCTATTGGTTGTTGATGAGGTCAAAGTGCCTTGCTGCTTATGGAGGGAGCTTACTTTTTACTTTCTTATACGTAGTATAAGGAAGTACTGTGAGGATGAAAAATTTTGACCCCGAGATTTTTGCTGACGTCAACCGAAAAAGTGGTTTTCAAAAAATGTCTGTGTGTATCTGTGTCTCTGTATGTGTGTGTGTGACCACGATAGCGGTCAAGATGCTATAGACATCTTTTCCAAATTTTGTATTTACGAATATAAACTCCCTCTTGAGATCTGATTAGTTTTTCAGTAAAACCGGTATACCAGAAGTAGTAGCTTATTTCAGCGAAAAAGTCGATTTTTGCCAATATTTTGTCAATTACTAAGTTTAAACAATTTATAAAGAATTCAAATGTACTTAAAATTAAATTTTAGAAAAAATGTATTGAAAAAGTTTTTAGAAATTTTTACCGGAAGTAGGTTTTTTCCTCTTATTGAAAATCAGTTTTTTTTTGCAAATATCTGCAAGTCAAGCTCTCTAGGCAGGTACTTTATGAATGTAAAAGTATTTAAAACATAATTTTCAATACCTTTTGTATGAAAAAAAAATTCAAAATTCGGACCGGAAAGTAACACTTTTACTTTTATCGACTTTAGTGACTTTTTGCAAATATGTCGTCAATTATGCATTCTAATATTTATAAGCAGTACAGAAGTATTTAGAGCTGGATTTGCAATGTTTTTGTATACATGAGAATCCTAAATTCGGTCAGGAAGTAACACTTTTACTCTTAACGAGTAATACTTTTTTTCGAATATCTTGCAAAGTATGCATTCTGTAGAGATTTAGTTAGAGAATGGAAGTACTTAGAATAGGATTCTGAATAATTTTTGCATTAAAAAAATTCTTAAAATTCAATAATGTGAAACGCTCAGACGTTTAGGAAAGTAGTGTGGTGGACACACCTCTTTATTTACAATGAATTTTACCGGCTTATCTTTTTCTGAATGTTTGTTATTTAAATGCTGAAATAGCTTTGATGGTTTCGTCCTTTTATAAAACTTCTCCACAAACTATGCACTGCCTTTTACTGGCAATAAGTATAACTCTATATTTTTGATATTCACCACCATATTTAGCGAAACAATCAATATCAATGAACGAATATAACACTCATAAATAAACTTGAAATATTTGATATTGCACTGAACACAACTTGCACATGACTCGTCAGAGAGCGTTCTGATGATTAGATATATAAAAATAAAAGGATGATTTCAGAGAGTCCAGAAAAATCTAGTACTGTAGCGACCTTTCTTGATCATACTGAAAGATCTGGAAAATAGAGAACAAAGGACTATTTGGTCACATATATCGCAAGTAATAAACACATTTTGTATAATGAATTTAAAACAGTTTTATGATATTTCTTACCTATTTATAATATACTCTGAAGAGTTCATGATAATAAATTATTCGTATTCATTGTTAATTATATGTATTTAGGTCGGATGCGTTTATATTAGAGTTTCAGTCTAAAAAGAGAAGAGAAAATATGTCAATGTAGTTGATAGATACTGATGAATGATCAATGCAAAGTTAACACGACATGGGCTGATATGAAGGCGTGAAAATTCCCTAAATAACTTGTCGCTCATTTTTGAATGACATCCTAATAAAATCTTTACTTTAGGAAAGCGTATTTTTACTGTTCTTTTTTTAAAGCGTATTACAAAATATCGACGTGCTATTCACACAGGTTTTTTTTTACAGAAAATGGTAAGTACAAATAAATATATTATCAGTACGAATATAGCCTGATTTAGGGCAGATATATATTTTTATATACATATCCAGCTAAGCATTTTAAAAATGCAGACATTTAGATTTAATTATTACATATCCACATAAATGATATAGATGAATTAATGTTTCATTATAAAAACATAACTTTTTTTTTCTACACTGTATATTATACAAATTACAAAGTAATTTGTATAATTTAAATGTATGACGTACTTTCTACTAGACTACTATTAATTTCATAATATTTATTGTGGTGTGACTGAAAATGCCCTTTTATATTTAGCAAAGAAAAGTACATGAACAACATCCCAATAGTTGTGCCAAATATAAATGAGATAGTGTGGTGACCACAATTTTTATTTATACATAATTCAATTGATTCGAATATTCTAAATCAGAAATTTTGAAAAACTACCTGCATGAAATTTGTTGCATTTCGGCTTTTTAATACTTTTACTTACTTTGCAAACCTACCTACCTCTTACGATTTCACCGATATTAGCCAATGCCTGATAGACGATAAAAGTAAAAGATCTATGTATATTCGGCACAAATTTTGAAATTTCTTTTGTATAAAGTTATTCTCAAATTCACTTCTGAGTGTATTCTTCGAAAATTTGTCTAAACTTAGTAGTTGACAAGATATTGGCAAAATTGTTCCCCTCACTGAGGTAAACTACTACGTCCGGCATAATCATGTCACTAAAAATCTGATTAAATCTTGAGAGGAAGATTATATTCTCAGATATAAAGTTTGGCATCGATAGCTTTAACCGATTGGCCTGATTGTTTGGATTTTTTTTGTTATCAGTGAACTTTTTTTATCATTTACTATACTTCCATACAAAAAATGTAAAAAAAGGGGTTGACACCACAATATTTCTTTATGCATTTGTTTGCTACGACATTATTCGTACCCCCCTATATACAAGAAATTGTTAAATAGAAGTTTTTCTAAATTAAGTTTTATTGCTATAACCATGTAGTTAATAAGAGCAAGCGTGACACTATTACGAAAATGACTATCTTATATAAAATACAGTAAGTAGCACTTAATCATGAATACTCTACCTACATTAGCCTTGCTTCTTACTGCCTTTAAGGGGGCTTACGTAGAGGTGCCGACTAACTGCTACGAGGTAGGACGAAAGGGGGTGGCGCCATATGCGCTAATGTAAATTCCGCCGTTGTAAGGTATTCGTTAAAATAAAACAAACAGCAGAAATTTTTGTTTTTTTAACTTTGTTTTTGCATTAAATTGAATACAAAGGATTAATTAAGGTTTCGTTGGGAGTGCTTTCTTAAAATTCAAATTATTTACTTCTACATTGTACTCTCAAAGTTTGCAAAATTTACAACAACATAACACAGTTTCAGAAACTGTATTTTAAAAACTAATTCCAGTCGAACATGCATTGAGCCTTTGTTTACTTGTGCTTGAAATTTCGTTTTGATATTTCGCAAATCAAAGCGGTACTATTGTTTGTACGAAACCTTCTAAAGTCCAGAATTTACATTAGCGCATATGGCGCTAACCCCTTACGTCCTACCTCACGGCAGTTAGTCGGCACCTCTGCGTAAGCCTCCTTAATATCAATGCCTTCTTAATTGTGAACGGAGGTATGGTCAAGCCTCTATGATCAGCTGAAGAAGGCTAGGTTCTAGATCTACTAAATCCCATGGTCAATGAAGTGCCACCTACATATGATAGTATATATTTAACACCTTGTATGCGGATGATGAACAAGAACTGCTATATAAAGGCAACGACGTATTGAGAACTATCGCTAGATGGATGCGAAGACAAAACCTGGCGTTAGCCCCAGAAAAAACAGAGGCAGTAGTACTCAAAGGAAGGAGGAACAGGAATAAAGTGCAGTTTAGACTGCTGGGTCAAGACATCCTCACCAAAAGAAGCATTAAATATTTGGGAGTGATCATTGACGACAGACTGACGTTTGGGGAACACGTGAAGTACAGTGTCGCAAATGCCGAAAAACGCATGTTTGCTCTGGCCAGGATAATGCCCAACGTGGGGGGACCAAGTGTCCCTAAGCAAATGGTCCTAAACGGCGTAATTAGCTCTGTGCTCCTTTATGGAGCACCTGCATGGGCAAATGTCCTAAACATAAATAAATATAGGCCCCTACTTGAGTCGGTCCAAAGAAAGATGCTGATACGCGTAGTGAGTGGATATAGAACCATTTCCGGAAGTGCTGTACAGGTAATTGCAGGGACACCACCTATATCTCTGCTCATCGAAGAAAGGGCAGAATCATACATCGAGAGCAGATAGTCCGAGGGATAGCATAAGGAAGATTACAGGGAGCAAACGATGGTAAAATGGCAACGAGCGTGGGACGAATACAGAGTTACAGGTCAGTGGATGAAATCACTGATACCAAACATTGCGGAGTGGGTGAAGTGTAGGTTCAGAAAAACAAACTACCACCTTACACAATTCCTCACCGGCCATGCTCATTTCGGAGCCTATACTAAAAGGATGGGGATTACAACAACCGATGGACGCATATACTGTGGGGTCACAGACATGCCGGAGCATACAGTCATGTCCTGCGAAAGGTGGAGCTCCCCCAGGAGTAAGGTTGAACGAGAGATAGAAACTAAGCTTGAAGTTGGTAACATAGTCAGTATTATGACAAGTAACAAAATGAAATTTCAAGTCGTAAGCGAATACATAGGAGAAGTGTTGCCTACCAAAGAACGCGAAGAGAGAGAGCGAGCGAGAATTTAAAACACCAACTGACATGTCTGAAGAAAAAACAGACAATGTAGATTCCGGCATCTCAGGGAGGCAAGAAGGAGGTGGTTTTGGTGGGTAAGGCAACTGTGAGAGAATGCAGTTGAGTCCCACACTGCCTTGAGCAAGATCTAGCTAAGGCGAGCAGGAGCTTTACACCTCAATAAAAAAAACACCTTGTATACCCTAATCAATATTAAACGGGGATGGTAAGATTTAAATACAGGGATTGAACACAAATGTAAGTAAAACGCAAATTAACATTCAAGACACAAAGTTAATTTTCAATGTTCAAATTGGAAAGAAAACAACTACCAAGTGGTGCG
Source organism: Amphimallon solstitiale (assembly GCA_963170755.1). NCBI lineage: Eukaryota > Metazoa > Arthropoda > Insecta > Coleoptera > Scarabaeidae > Amphimallon > Amphimallon solstitiale. The sequence goes on from OY720679.1 coordinate 41,992,802, forward strand.
AGAATTTAATTAGACAGATTGTAACATTAAGATGCAAAGTTGAGATTATTCAAGCATAAGGATGTGTTCCATGTACAGGGAGAAGTGTCTCGTTACCTTCAAAATTGGCAATTAAAATTTGGACAACAACACCGAGCCATATGCAACACAATTCCATACTTAAAGATTAGAAAAACTTAAAGCAATTGGTCAGGTACTACAGTACAACAAAACTCTGCAATTAATTAATATAGTGAAAACAGGTGCATCAATAAAGAAAGAAACAATGTGATATGAAGTAGTATGTGCTGGCACTTGTCAGTTAGCACATAGTAGTATTAAGTTTGAGGACAACAAAATAAAAATAAAACTTTGCCTATAAATTACTTAATGGTAGATTAATCAAAAGCTTTCGAATAACCTTTACATTTAAAAAACTATATTCGCACAAACTAAACTGTGCGTTACAATAAACTGGAGAACATTAAACGTGAACTAATAGCGATTATAATCTTAGGTTATCTGCAATCAGAAAAATGCAGCTCAAAGCAAGCAATTATACTGATTCTAATGACAGATTTACTGAGAAGAAATGTTAAAAATGGTGGTAAAAAATGCAGGTTGTAAATTAAAATCCAAATACTTTTATATTCTTAATAGATTTGTATAGAAAGCAACATTTGCAAGATACTTGCAAAAAATTGCTTTTTAGTAAAAGTAAAAGTTTTTCCAAATTAAGGTTTAATAATTTCATACTCTCACTATATGTCTGTTAAACTTGTAATTATTTTTTGGATAAGACTAAAAAATGTACTTCTGGATGGAATTTTGATGAATTACACCCCGATCTACTTCCGGTCTACGTATTTCAGTTTTGAAGTTTTTTTTTTATAAAAAAATTAATCAAAATCCAACTCCAAATACTTCTGTACTCTAGATAAATCTGTATAGAATACATAACTTGCGAGATATTTCCAAAAAAAAAAAACACTGTTATTCGCAGTAAAATTGTTAAAATTTTCTTTTTTATAAAAAAAAATTTCCAACTCGAGCTTTAAATATGTGTAAACCGTAGATAAATCTATGTATATAGAATGCATAATTTGCAAGCTATTTACGAATTTTAAAATTTATTTTATTCAAAAATTGTTTCAAATCTATCTATGAAATTGTTTCAAATTCTTCTACTTTTTGCACTTAAATAAAGTTGTACAGAATTCATAATTTGCGAAATATTTGCAAAATACTGTTTGTAGATGAAATAAAAAGATGTAATATTTTATTTAATTCAGGTTAGAAGCAACTTAAATTTGTCGTCATATAACTTGTGTATCAGAATGCACTATTTAAGTCGACTGTGCTTCAGGAATCAGTTTTATTTGGTGGTATTGAAAGCCCAATAGTTAGTTATATTGCGTTACTTTTTATTTTATCTTAAAACTTGAAAAACATTACTATTAGAATAAAGACAAAATAAATTGTTTGCCAATAGTAGAGAAGAAATAAAAACGTAAAATAATACTATTACGTATGTTAACAAATATATGCCTGTTAATTAAATATCTTGGATTCTTAAAGATAAATAGCTTTTATTTAAGTTAGTTTTGAATTTCAGTATCATATTAGTATTCTAAATTTTATGACTAAATCCATAAGAGCTGAGGCATAGCTGAGGTTATGTTATAAATTTAGTAGAAAGGCGGTAGTCGATGCAAAATTCGTGGATTCGATAGACGTGTCAGGTTGACGCGGTACAATTAACGAACGCAATCAGGGAGATGTATTTGAATTAGAGGACGGTGTAGCTAGTAGCTATATGCCAATATAGGGCGCACCAATTATCCTAAATGCCCATAATTTTAACATGAATGTCAAACTGGAAAATTGGCATGTTTATGTATTATTAGAAAACAAGTTTCACAAAGTAGGGAATAAATCTTTCCTTAAATTATTATTTAACCCAAAATATCTATTTAAGTATATTTGAAGCTTTTGCTCATAAAGTAGGTATTTGATAATTTTAGGATTTACGTTATTCAGATTTCTACTAAGAAAATACTATGACGTAAATGGCGCTCAGAGATCATCGTTCAGTTTCTTTAAAAAGACTTTGTAAAATACTAGTTACTTAAATATGTTTACTATAGTAATTAAATAAAAGATTGACATGTTTATTCTTTAGACGTTGACATTGAGTTAATTTAGAAATAAATAAAAGTAAATAATAATTCATGCATCAGAATGTTCCTAATCTTAATTCTAGTTATGGAGATATTTGTCAGCCATAAGATATTATTACGTGCCTGTGTTGTGACTTAAGTTGCTGTCTCCGGAAAATAGCCAACTAATATAAATTAAAAAATACTATTAAAACAACCACAACAATAACCAAGTCAGACAATGTGATTCAAACAACAAAAAACTGAACATACAAGGTGCCATGTTGCTATGACTTCTATACATAGGAAAACTTGAAGGCCCCTAAACGTCAAAATCAAACAACACAAAAAACTGGTTTGCCTACAAGAATTTGACAAATTCGGGTTGGTCCAACATGCTTGGGACTCTGACTAAATATCAAATGCAATGACGAGAATTTCTAACGAGGAGAACATGATAAAAGGAAGATAAAAGAAGTGGCAACCAAGCCTGGAGATCAAATGTGTCTGGATTTTAATTATTTGTGAGAGCGTAAGCCCGTATATTATATAATATTATTGTTATTCGTAAACTGTTTACGAATAACAAGAAGCAGAAGCAGACAGTTATCGCAGACCTGAAGATGGCAAGTGTGATTTTGCCGAAACGTCGTCAAGAAACCAGCATCAGTCTTTCCAAAGACCAAGCAGTGGAAACGCGGAAGAAAACCCGGAATCCAGTGACAACACATACTACTACCCGCGGAAACCTGAAAGAGAACATATATATATATATATATATATATATATATATAATCAATAGTATGTATTCTTGGGTATGTGGTTTTTAGGTTAAAATTAAAAAAACGTGATTACTGCTGACGTTTCGATGTTTATTCACATCTTTTTCAAAACTTATGCATATTAAAATAATTAAACGGTTACAGCACGTCACAAATTAAAAATAACTGGCTAAACATTAGCCAGTTGTATTGCAAATTATTACGAATTAAAAACAATAAATTTAATTTAATTTTTAATTTTAACCTAAAAACCACATACCCAAGAATACATACTATTGATTATTATTAAAAGTGGTTAAGAAAAATAAACACACAATATATATATATATATATATATATATATAAATAAATGTATTCTTAGGGGGGATCCAGCATCAAAAGATAAAACTTTATGTGAAGTTCTTTATTTTTTGCCAATATTTCGTATTATAATCTAATACTTCTTCAGGGCCAAAAATGCGAACTTATCGAGAGAAACACGTGCACATAACTAGTAAACATCACTTTTTTTGGATGGATGAATTAAATTGATATTGTTTGATAATTTAAAACTACAGTCAAACGTTTTACAGTCACATTAATAAAATAACAAAAATTGAAAATTTTAAGGAACTTCCTGGAAGGACCTCTAAAAATTTAAAAACTACATGCTAACACTTTAAACACAGTTTATGTTTATGTGTTTTTTTTGAATTACTTAAAGAATTGTCTAGAGCGCGTGACTTTTCGAACAACCCTCGTACATCTTACAGTATCTTGGAAGGCAATGACCATTAATTGTTTATCTGAGCGTGTCTTATACATGATTGTTTGCTCTCGGAACTTTGAGTTATGTGAAATGCCTTTGACAGCTGCGTGTGCTGTGTTCTCGGTTAAAAAACCCTCTTTGTGAGTGTGTTTTTGTATCTTATGTCACGTAAACTAATTATCTTAATTCTAACTTATTTTATCCTACCTGTGACAACATCCTTGTTGTATGAGTTACTTTTACATGCCTGTTCGGGCCTTGTTTACAACTATTTATTTATATCTTCCGATGCCTGAGAAGTGCCTTTAACCTGTGGCATTTACGGGACCGCTGTAGTTGCCATAGATTTACATTCGTTGAGACAACAGTCCGGCTTTATTGTGTTCTCTGTCGTTTGTATTTATACGTCTTGTAGAACACGCACATGTGCTTCGGCCGAACGATGTTTTCCTATCATCCATTCATCTCTAAAAATGTAATAGATGTTAGATAGGGAATACCTCAAAATCTTGGGCATACTATTAATTGTCTTGCAGTTCGCTCTATTGCTTTAGCATCGAAATTCTATGTGATGTAAACATCTGTTGGTTTATCCCCGGTACAGCTGAAGAGGGGTTATGTGTTGTTGTTATTCTGAAATATATGTTCAGATCGGTTTTACTAACCGTCTTCTCGTAGCATATTAAGAGCTTGGAACTTCTATGTATATTTACCTGCAGTCTCCGATGATCTTTTAAAATCAAGTTGGACTTTATCTAAGTTTGTTGACATAGTCGCCCAATGTTCGTGTTGTAGATTTGCTGGGGCAATGCCGCCAACCGTACAACTGCGTACGTAACTATTCGTTTTTGAATCACATGGTTTCGGATCACTGTGACAGGCTAAGTTTGCTTCCATCGCGGTCATTGTTGTAAATTGAGAGGTTTTAGTAATTAGGAACTTCGAGATCTATTAGAGACACGTTACTGACAATCTTCCCTCGGGATACGTTTTGTGGTTATTTGAAGGTCCAAATCGTTCGTGCGGTTCTAGGGTAATTTTCGTTGTTTCGGTTTTGAGGGCCTGCGCAAAGATAATATCCGTCGGCGTTCGAAAACCACGTTTTTGATTTCACTTATGCAAGTCAATCTCTAGTGAGAACATTAGCGCTTTTCTGCTTATTTTCCGTTGAGTATTAATTACTTTGTCCAAGTGGACATTTCGCATTATTGCGGCTTTAAATAAATAAGCGGTGTTTGTCGATACCTAAATGTAGGTGAATTTCGTGAGATTTATCGATTTATCGTTTTTTTTTTGGATCTACGATACACCCTCTTGGAGGGCTATAATTACTTTAAATTTTGTGCTTCTGTACGACTTGTGGAGTCGATTCCGTCATCCCCATTAACTAGGGGTAAGTGAATAAATTTCTGTTAATTTACGGTATTCTAACTTTGGGTTTTTTTTTGTCTTGAATTTAATAGGATGTTAGTACAGGGCTAAGCCTTCAGACTTTATACGCTGGTTTGGCCGCTGTAGATGCCGTTTTGATCTATGTAAGAGTTGTGCCTACCTTTTCACTTTGGATTTTGGGTGGAATTACAACGTACAATTAGAAGACCTCCACCATCTTAACTCCAGTTGGCGTGCCTCCGCCATTTTGAGATTTCAGATAAGTACAACAAAGTACCTAATTTACCGAAGTGTATTTCGGCTATTTTGATGGAAATGTAGAGCCAGAGTACTGGACATTTTACAGATTTAATTTTCTTATAACCTTGAATTGAGACTTTTAGAGTGCTTATAAGATACTTGTCGTACCACTTATTACATGTGTGGACACATTAATTTCATTATTAATTTTTTTTGCTGTATTGTAAATTTGTTTTGCCGTATACCGAGTGACCCTAAGAAGCAGTTTTATGGAGGGCTCTCGTTGATGTAATTAAATTTTGTTGTGCTTAATTACTAGAGAATTTTGTCGTTATAACACTAACTCTTCTTGCAGACTTTTGTCTAAATTTCTGAGCTAGTTAAATTCATCCCTGCAAGTGTAAATTTTGTTCAGGAAGCTCAGTGTTTTTTTTGTATATTATAAAATTTCCTTTCCAATTTTATCTTTAATTATTTGACATTTGATAATAAGAAACCTTCATTTAAATTAATTATGATCATGTAATCAAACCTTGTGTTTGGCAATTTAACGAATTTTTCACTTTGTTAGTCTAAGTCTTAAGTACTAGTTGATATTAATTTTCTTGCGTACATGTTAAATCACATTTTGTGTTAACATTGCCGTAGTGGCGTTTTCATGATATTACTTTGTAAATATATTATGTGAGGTAATGAAACGTTTCTGCTACCAACCATCTTCTGCCGAAACGCAGAGATTATGATTTAGTGTTAACACTTGTTATTTTCTTTTATATTTCATTACTATTACCTAACGCTTTGTTTACTAAATTATCAAACTGTCTAGTTATCATTTCTTCTTTTCTTTGTATTTCAATTTTTTTTTACTCAACGTCTGTTAACTTTTAAAACTGTTCAGACAGATTCGTGTCACTTTGTAATTTTCTATTATACTTAACTTCTTCATTTTCTTAAAAAAAATAAACATAAACAACTTTCTAAATTTTAATTAAATCTTGCTACATTTCGTAATACCTTTCTTTTATTTTACCTCTACATATCTCATATAATTTGGTTGACAAGCACGTGCGTAAGGTTAGGTGCATTGCCTATACAGGGTGATCGATAGGAACCCGCTGGAGGGACACAGCCAGTGGAAGCTCATAGGAGGCGCAGGTAGGTTATCGTTAAGGTAACATAGTGTCCTGGTGCCCGGACAACGTCGCTCGCGTCGTTGCCGACCGACGCTCTACTTTTGGTGTAAGTTTATCTGAACCGTCACGCCGTCTGCGACAGAGTTAGCTCGGCCCTGCGTTTTCCAGATTCAATCATCGCCTATTGTGATTCTCCGTTATCTTTAACTAAATTTAATCTGCTATCTTAGTGCGACGTAGTTCCGGCGTAACAATATATATATATATATATATATATATATATATATATATATATGTAATATTACTGACTCCGAAAGGTCAGAATGTATGGGCTGGGTAATTAAACAACTTTCGGAGTCAGCAATATTACATATCAATATAGGAATTATCATGGATACATAAAATAAAACAAGAAAAAGTGAATATTGGGTAAATTCCGCTGTAGTGCAACCGTAGTTACTACAGCGGAATTTACTCAATATTCCCTTTTTCTTGTTTTATTTTATATATCCGCGATAATTCCTATATTGATTATCTCTCCTAGGTTCGGATGGCACGCAGGTTGACAATGTCTTCCTCGTGGCTATGTTAGTTGTTGTCTTAAAAACAGAAGATCTTCTAACTGAAGCTGCAAATGGCAGTCTGTCACCTGATGGTCTTCCGTAAATGTTTACATCTCCAAGGTTATCTTACCTTATTCCTTGGCTACACCGTACTGATGATGACCAATTATTCAGAAACACGTGTCTACAGTTGCACTACAGCGGAATTTACCCAATATTCTCTTTTTCTTGTTTTATTTTATGTATCCGCGATAATTCCTATATTGATTATCTCTCCTGGGTTCGGATGGCACGCAGCTTGACAATGTCTTCCTCGTGGCGACGTTAGTTGTCTTCAAAACCGAAGATCTAGCTGAAGCTGCAAATGGCAGTCTGTCACCTGATGGTCTTCCGTAAATGCTTACATCTCCAAGGTTATCCCACCTTATTCGTTGGCTACACCGTACTGATGACGACCAATTAGTCAGAAACACGTGTCTACGGTTGCACTACAGCGGAATTTACCCAATATTCTATTTTTCTTGTGTTGATGTCAATTGAAATTTCAATACTAATATAATGTAAATGTAAAAATTTTTGAACTGTAGAAAATGAAAATGTACACAGTCAATAATAGAACTATCGCTATTATTAATGTAGTATTACTAAACGTATTGATTTATCAATACATGAGGAATTCAGCAACACAACACAATAATATCGATACAAACTGTAAAATTAAAAGAATAGGTGTTGTAATAATATGAATAGGGATGTAGAAATTGAAAATGTACACAGTTAATAATTAACTGTGTACATTTTCAATTTCTACATCATGTTTCTTTTTTTTTGTACCTGTCATGTAGTTTCATACGAATATACCTATATATAGAATTATTTTCTATATCTAAGAAAAACATAAATAATATAAAAAAATAAAATTTTGTAGGGAAGTTTTAAATCAAAGTTTAAATTATCAGTTTTAGATATAACCTTAATTTGTACTTGGTCACGAGCCTAGAGGCGGCAACCTAGCATATATCCCTCGCGCTTTCTAGAAACGGCCGTTATTTCCCGTTGGGGTATCGGAAAGCTGCTTTTAACGGGTCTCAAAAATAATCTTGGGGCACGTTGATAAAGCACTAATAGTTACCCATGGGACGATAAGAATCGGAAAATTATGAGCAAACATCTTGAAACAAAAGATTTAACTTATCTATATCCATATAATAGTGGCCGCAGTAGTAACATTAATATGAACGTCTGCTAGACCGACGAGCCGATCGAAATCTAATCAAAACAGCTCTACAAGCTTACATAAACATTTCAAAATCTTATGACAATTTAGTCGATATATTATCTCACGAAGTACGGTACAATGATTTAAACTGAAGAGCACATTTCTAATACATACGTTTTCAATTGATCGAATCAGAAGAAAGAAATCATTCGAACAATCGAAAGCACAGACTTTACAAAACACTAACGCGTTTCAAATAAGATGCACAAAACCATAAACACTTTAGCATTATTACCGTAATATATACTAACGAGAAATGAATAATAGATGTAGCAACATGCCTAAACTATAAATGACAGTGCGAATTAATAAAAGTAGGGATTAAAATTAAAAACAATAATTAACAGGTAACAAGTATTTGTAAACGCAAGATCTATATCAAGAAATAGAAAAATATGTGGTTTTACAAAACTTTCAATTTAGGTTCGCAGCGATTCAAATTCCATTTTAGTTTAGTATGCTACTTCAGACATCAGTTCTAGCTGTCCGTATAAATATACTAATTTAGACTTTATTGTGGTATAAATTTAGTTTTTGCGTTTTAAGTTAACATTTTCAAACGCGCTAATCGCTGACAGGTTTAGAAAACAATACATTCCGGTACGCTCATATATCTTTATATATAGTCAATCATTCCAAATATATATCGACGAAAATACGTACAAAATCATTTCCCGGGCAATAATAAATCGCAGTGAATAGACAAATCACGCGAATAGAAATTGCGCAGACGGAAAATTCGTACCCGGTTCAACTGGTTCTGTATTACGCGCGCAACCCCAAAGAGTGAGTTTGGCACAAAACATGGAACGTCTGAAAACGGCACAACAACGGTTGAAGTTTCAGTAATGCGCTGTGGTCGGACAAAGTTGGTCGCAAAGACGGACGGTTACGGTTTCTTAGCTCGCCCGCAAGAACGAATACGCAAAATTATTTCGACGGAACTTCCGCCGGAAAATATGCCTCTTTTTAGCACCTACCAAACAAGACAAGTTTTAATCGAAATATATTAATGACGCACTGTGAAATATTTAATAATATTGCGTGTTTTGAATACTATATATTGTTCCCATAAATTTCAATGATAAATGAAAAGTTGTTTTGTTTTCCGTGGTACATGGGATTGTCAATAGAAAATAATTTTAAGTAATCCATCAAATTCTCAAAGAAATAAGTTTAATATAATAACTAGACGTGTGTTATTGTGTTTGAATGAAATAATGTAGTTGGGAAATGTGTGAGGCGATTGTGTATTGTGCGTCGTCAGCATTTAGAAATCCAAGTATGTGTATCCAAGATATTGTAGCAGTGTTAATGGAGATGATGTAGCGCGGGCAAAAACGTTCGGATCTTTTTTAGGAAATACAAGGTTTGTGCTTTTGTGTCTTGGAAATGTTTCTTCGTGTGCTACTGACATATGTTTTCGTACTTTAAAGTAAATTTTTGAGGACATAGAATCAATTTATTTTAAGCTTTGATGGAAAATCCTAGAAATGTTGGTTGGTATTTTAACAGCTAGTTTTAAAATAAGTAGTTCATATTTATGTGAATTAATAAAAAAAATTTCAAAAAACTATATAAAAATGATCTTTATGAATTTGCTAATTCATGGAAGACACTAATTGTGGTATTGTACATTGTTCGGTAAATTGAAATTCTATTAATCTACGTTTTAAGAAATAGTCTTGAATTTTTTATAGAATTAAAAAATTAAAGAGTTTCTATATTTTTGTAGAATTTTTGAGTTAAAGTTTTAATAAGTGTTTTATATTGTATAATATTGAAAAATAACGACATTCCTGGTTAAAGATATGATATAGTTCATACAAAGTTGTGAGAACTTTGAACCAATGATAATGATGATTATGGTTGAGCTAAGTTTTTGACATTTTCTTGAAATGTTGGATTTATTTGCTTTCGTACGTATTATAATAATAATAATTAATGATTCTTTACCTTTACGGCTGTTTTTTATATTGAAATTAGAAATTTTCTTCAAGCATTTAGATGTACAATATTATACTCTTTTATTCCGATAAGTTAAACATTTCACTGATGATATTGTGTTCTGTAGTGCTGTTGCTCACGGCGTCTTATCTTATATAAATCTGCAGTGTTTATGTTGTTTATATTTATTGTATTCTTCTTACATAATTATATGCTGATCGGGATTGGTTAATTATGTATGTTTATCTCATCTTTGGATGTTTCTGTTTATAGTTAGATTCTGGCAAAAGTTAGATTGTATAGCCTCATTGCTTTATTGTTGAAAAAATATATATCTTCTGTTGAGGTGGTTGAGAAATTCAAAGATTGTGGGTATTATTTTTGATATTATACTGAATTTCAAGCAATACCAAAGCAAATCGGCATTTAGAATTTCTAGGTAATTAGAAACACTAAATTGTTTAACGAGTTTCATTATAGGTTTCTATCACTGTTATAAGACGGAAACTTTGGAATGTGGTAGAATAATGGTTACTTGATGTTAATTCTGTGGGTTAAGCTCTTTAATGTTTTATACTTTCGTGAACGCCTTTGCCACCTTCTGTGTTCCGAATTTGCTCTCTGCAGCTTAAAGAATGGTATGCAATTGCACGAATGCTATTTCTATTAAGACTTACTAATATCCTCACAGAAGAAAGTAGTTTTGTCTCCTTGCTAAACTACTTCATTCCGCAATTTTATAGACATTTCTTAATATAACTTTTATCTCTCAAGATCTTATTTTCTTTGCCTTTAACATTTTATTCCAACCAGGTTTTATTATTTCTAGAAATATAATCATATAGATATATTTAATTTAAATTTTTATTTATTTCCGAGATTAATAGTATCTGCATTCCAAATTATTATAAAATTATTCTCAGATTACTTTCTGTATCCTCTGTCCTTCGATTTTTATTTAAGTTATCTACTTCAGGACCTATATATATTGATTTAGTACATTTCGTAGTGATTTTTTTTAACCTTTATCTTCTTATTTGTCTTTGTGTCTGTTGAATAATAAGTGTCAGTATCTCTACCATGTTTGCACCAAAATAATATACTGAACGTGATTGTATAAAACTATATTGCACAAGGACGCACAACTAACAGCTTGTAGACCACTTACTGCGGAATAGTCAAAATATTCCTATCTACATCAAAATTAAAAAAATATTTGTTTCTAGTACAGTCTTTAGTAAGTAAACTTTTTAGGTTATATTCTTTCTCTGGCATCTAATACAGATAACTTCTCCTGTAGCACCAATAATTATAGACTAGTATGACGAGTTATAATATCTAAGGTCTGATTGTATACCAGCAGTGAAAGAATTATGTGAAGAAAAATGAAATATAGTACTGTTGTAGCAATAGCTCTAGTTATTGTGATAAAAACTTGTGTACACCTGAATATCAAAGAAGTAACTAACTAATGTATTCATAATCATCCTTTTCATGAAGGGTATATTCCAAAATCAATTTAAAATTGTAACTGATAAACATAATTCTCGAATATTAAATAAATGTTTTCAGATAAAAAAATTAAACTTTTAGCGCAAGTTAGCCCATTACCCTTTCTCTTCACTTTAAGAATTTTTCTATAAGGTTATGTTCTTCAATTTAATTTAAATTAAATAAAAAAATTCAATAATTTAAATTATACATTATTAGTTTTAGATTTAACAAATGTACATATAAAGAAAATATAGAATAGTTTAACATTCATATATGTGGGTCAATTTTTGATAGTATGTTTAACATGCAGTAAATTGAAGTCGAACAATTTATGAATAATTAATTATATTAACTTAAAAAAAATTATAAAACTGACTTCGGACATATTAATTTTTTGCAATTACTTTTACTGATCAATATTTGTAGTTAAACCGTTTCATTTTGTACTTTTTCATTATCAAAAAATCCTCTGTGTTTATATTTTCTAATTAGACTTTTTCAACCAATCCAAAAATAGGTATTCATTATTTTCACATTTTAGATTTAGTTTTGATTAATTTATTACGAATATATTTAATATTTATATCTTAGTTTCTGTATATCTAATATTTAATAACATGATAGAAAAATTGAATAAGAATTTTGTTTTCGGAAATATTGCTAGGTAGTAGCTTAACAATATTTTCTGGTGTTTCAAATCCATAAAATTATAATATATATTATAATTTTTCAGAAATATGTATATCATGCCTTCCAAAAAAATTACGATTGAAGTAGGTAGACGGTGGAATTTAAATGTACTTTAGCCACTTCCACATAAGACACTTATTATTTGACATCGAAGTTGAACGTTTGTGTTTAGACGTAAATGGTCAAGTTTTTTTTAACATATTCTTTAGTTTTATGTAAATTTTGATTATGATTTCTATATTAAATGAATTATTTGTTTCATTTTTTGTTACAGAATCAATGCGATGCTATAAACTTTGTTTACAGTAAAAATGTCAAATAAAAAATATCATTATGCGGATGTGGAAAAAGTACATTTAAATTTCCTAGTCTCCTCCATTTATGATTTTTTTCGATGGCATGTTTTATACATATACCTATTTAAATTGATTGGTATTCAATATTGGTGTTACCACTGGTATAAGCACCAAAGAAATGCTTTGTGGATTTATGTTAAATATCGATATAATTCGTCAGTCAATTATTGATGCATTATACACGGTGGCCAGAAAAATGCGGACAAACGCCAGGTAGAACGATTCTTTGTTCAATTCTGAGGCGATAATCTTAATCCAAAAAAGTTATACGGTCCTTCCTTACGGCATACGAGACCATCAAACATTAAGTTGTACGGCTAAAATTTAGCAAAATTCGTCAAATTTATCTATGTAAAATCATTGTGGTGAAATTTAGAAATGGAATTATCTCAAATGCATTGATGTAACTAATCGATTAATACCAATGGTTTACAAAAAAAAAAAAAAAAAAAAAAGCACTGTACTACTTTTTTCAATTAAGATTGTCAACTCAGAATTAAACAAAGATTTGGCCTGCGTGGCGTTTGTCCGCATTTTTCTGGCCACCGTGTATGTATAAACTATATATGACACATCACACATACACAGTAGATGTAAAATTAGTACATTATCTTTCACTTTCATTTCATAATACGTATTTATGTAAGTATGTAATAGTAGATTATGTTCATTAAATAAAAATACAAATAATTGGGAACAAAAGTGGTAGTTTTAAGAATTAGTTTATATAAAACTGTAAATATACTTTATCGGCCGGGATGGTTTTTAAATTTTCAATAATTGCATACCAAGAAATGTCAATACGAATTCAGTGTAGCGTGAATTGATGACGTGGCCATTCCAAAGTGATGAGAAAAGTACGAGTTTCTTGCCCCATTCCTTGGGCTTTACCTATCTACTAATTTTTGTTTTTAAGGACAGAATGACAACCTAAGTCATTGGCTGCCATGATTATCGTGCTCTCTGCTTACCCTACCGACGTTTTGTCAACTATTTTTGGGACGTTTTGTCAACTATCTTTTGGGACATCTTCAGGTCTCGTACTGCTACGATAACCTAAATAATGTAGACTTACATGTGTTGGCAGGGGGATGGTTTACATTATGTTTAGTGTAGTAGTTCAGTGGAGCGCTTATATTTTGGTTGAATTAAGTTTGTATCACGGATTTCCAAGTGTGATAGAGAAGGTAATCTTGGCCTCGGTTCAAGTTATTAGGATGTTTCTGAATTTTGATGGATTCCCGAATTTTGCGACTGTAATACTGGTTTTGTATGCTCACTACAGTTTATAAAGTACTTATTTACAGGGCTGAAATGGTAGACGCCAAATTATTGCGTAATAGAGATATAAAGAAATATCGGGAACTACTTTCTATAAAAAATCAAGAACAGCGACAATAAAAGACATATTTGCTCAGCTTCTTATCACGCCTCACCCTTTCATTTACATCAGAGACAGAAAATATTCCAAAACTAGTAAGAGTTTTTCTATGGAAACTTTGACCCAATTGAAAATTTCTATAAAGGATTTGTATTTAACGACATGAAAAACTCCATTTTTTAATTTTAAGTTTATATAGCAAAGCATTTTAATTTTGTGCACATTTTCGAGAATTATCCCACTGCGCGTCTGTGCTATGGTTGAGTTGAAATGAGGAGTTTTAAATAGCGGAGACTGTCTTTTTTCATGTTGTTTTTGTTGATTTTACTATTATTGAAAAGCAGTTTTTTGAAGTGAAAACTTCTATGGGCGCGTTGATGCATTGGTTGTTGGGCACTGAACGAGACTGAGCCGTCACGCTCGGAATGAAACGCTAGTTCGAGTAAAGCCGGCTCGACGTTCGGCTTTGTATTATAATATTAACTAGCGGTATTTAATTTCAATTAAATTGAAATTTAGAATAAACACGCGAAATATCGTATTTTTATTTACTGAAAAATTCCTGCCCGCGTGCAGATTCGATCTCGAGCCGCCCGAGTCTATGGCCGGCACGTTACCATTAGACCAGCGCGGGTACTCGTATGAGAATTGTAATATTTGTATATATACATGCCTACCTATGAATTTTTGAAGTAAAAACTTGATCAGACCGATCGAAATGTACTAGAGTAATGTATACACAATAATAATAAATATATATTTTTTAAATGTATTGTAGAACGAAAATGGAAAATGTAAATGTAAATGAATATAGAAAGAAAAAAGAAGTTGTATTTCGTATTATTAACTTCGCCTTGATGAAGTTTTCACTTCTGCCGTGTGGTCTAAAGCACACCCAAAATTTTTTTATTTTCTTGTTTTAAATAAAATGCAAAAGGAAAATCCCTTACCACAAAAAATATATATCAAAAAATCTAAATACGTATTTCGGCAACTAAGTTGCCATCTTCAGTAGATATCTGTATAAAACAAAAAAGAGTGTTAAACGTGGTATTTTTGGCTAAGGTGTAACCTTAGAAGATATGCTCTTCACCAAATCACCAGTGGGATAACCTTTGGTGAAGGGCATATCTTCTAAGGTTACACCTTAGCCAAAAATACCACGTTTAACACTCTTTTTTGTTTTATACAGATATCTACTGAAGATGGCAACTTAGTTGCCGAAATACGTATTTAGATTTTTTGATATATATTTTTTGTGGTAAGGGATTTTCCTTTTGCATTTTATTTCAGATTGTTAGCCACAGTCTCCACCCATTATTGGATTTCATGTTTTACTACAGTTAAAATAAACCTTTCCATCAACTTTGTATTTAACAAGCAATTAATTTATGAACATTGAAATCAGACGTTGTTATGAGCAAAATATCATTTTTCAAATATCTGGTTACCTTTCTTTATAATAGAAATATTACGAATTCGTTACACAAACGTTGGAATTTTTAATAAATTCATTTAAATGGTTGCTATAGCTTAAATGAGAAATAGTGAACAAGCTGAAGTTATGTAAGTGTAATTTGTTTGAAATTAATTTTGTTCTGAAGATGTATACAGGTAACCAATGCAACAACAATACCGATAATCTTGTTTTATATTTTCTAGTAAAGATATTTTCTTCTTTGGTTGATATTTTTTGTCAACCTTAACTGTAATCCCTACTTTCAAATACACTGTGCTGTTTTAACAATAATTTATTAAGAAGCTAGCATCTTATTTTGTAATAATTTCTAATTTCTGAAATGTATGTATACAATTTTTGTACTGTATTGTTTTTCCTGTTATTGGATTATCCGTTGGGCAATAAATTATTATTATTATTATTATTATTATAATAATAATAATAATAATTATTATTATTATTATAATTATTATTATTATTATTATTATTAAGGCCATTTAAGGTAATTAATTTTAGTTTTAAGTTACGTTGGACTTCTCTTCGTTTGTTTTGTCACGAAAACTTCGAAATAAGCCTTTGTTTATACTAATGAAATTATTTAATATTATGCTCGCTTGTAATGATAAATTGGTTTATAGCTCATTTTTCCAATGTATAGATGTGTGTAGTTTGCCAAAATTGCTCATGCCCATACATCACATCAAGCATGGGAATGTCAGTACCAACATACAAAGCTATGCATGGCAGATCATTATTGCACGAGAACCCTCAGCGTTTTCTTTGTTGAGTGTAGTATATCGACCCATTGTAATGAATTTTCTTCCAATGCATAAGTACATTTACTAAACATTCCCTTCAAAGCAATTAATCAAATATTTTGTTAAGAGAATTCTATTTTCACCATGCACTAAAACACTATTTTTCTTCTTTTATACAAGGGTATTTGCAAATAAATTAGTTTATTGAACCTTATCAGGATTTCATTCACTCATGTTTGTCATTGTAATTAACGTAAATGATTGATTATTCTCTTTAGCAGTACGTCAAATACATTATAATATATATAGTGGACAACATTGTTGATTTGTTATGTTTCTATTCAAAACTTAATCAAAGACACGTCACTGGCATGAATTTGCGACAACTGACTGAATAATTTTTATACTTAATGGTATTTTACTATTTAGAAACATAAATTATGTATACAACGCGTTTCGTCATATAAATAAAATATTAAATAGGATATGCAAATAGTACAATTTGCATAGAAAAAGGTTTGGATTTAGAAAATAAATGTTTGTAGCTGGTTTTATTGTTTATTTATTTGTGCTTCTATTTAATTTATACGGAGGAGTACGTAGATATTGTAAAAAAATATCACGTTTTCGTAATAATAAAACACTACTAGACCAAGTAGAATGATTCTTACAGCTACTGTGTAAGTATATTCTTCAGAGTCGTCTGAAACTGGCGCAAAAGGTTGCAAGAGAAAGAGTAAACGAGCATTGCAGCAGGAAAACTGCTTCACTAATTATATTTGAGTAATTATTCTTATTAATCGTATTTTTGTCAGTTTTCATAGAGCGAAAATTACATTTATATTCTGGTTATTTTATATCAAATAACTGTAAGTCTGGCATAGGTTCACTCTCGCCTTTTTTTGTCTCAAAAGATATTTCAGACATCGAAAAAAGTCGCGGAAGATGTGACGTCACTACCCACGCGGATTTTTCGCGGGACTCAGCGCACCGTAGACGAACAATTATTTTAACAAAGTACTTTTCTTGTATATAAAAGCTAGAATTTCCTAAACATCAAGTCAGTCGAACGACAACCGAACAGTTGACTGAAATTAAAAAAGTAACGATACAGTGCAAATACCATTTGATAGGTAGTAAGAGTTCAAGCGTGCTTATGTGTTCGTTCGTAATTCATTAGTGAATTCGCTCTTGAGTCATGATTTGTGTCTGAGATTCCATAACCCCCTCCCCGCTGGTCGCTTCGCTGTGGTTTGACATTTGTTGATCTATTTCTAAGTATATGATTTCTCTTAAAGCAACTGCATTCTGTGCGATACACGTACAACACGTACTAATGTTAAATAAATTTCGATTTTTGAAAAACTATTTTTGCCTTGAATTACCAATCTGGGTTACTGCTATTTGTTAAACTGAGTAATTTAGACTTAAATATTGCATCAAATTGTAAATTTTCAAGCTTGACGTCGATCTTCACCTGCAAAATCAATAAAATTGTTTCATCAAACTTATTTTGTAAAAACTAGCGGGATAGAAGTATCACAACTTGCTTAAATGAAGTCTGTAATTCATGACATGAGCTCTAATATTTATGTCATCAGGATATAAGATGTGTTTTTCATTGTGTAATGAATAGTAGGAAATTTTCTAATTTGTGTTAGTTACCAATTTCTTCTATTTTTCGATGCTATTTTTTTTCTTTCATAGATTTATATTTATTTGTAATAAATTTCATTTCTTACACAAATACGTACTGCTATGGTTTTTTTTATATATCATGGATACGTAAAATTAAATAAATTGATTTATTTCAAATTTATTTTTCTGTGGGGCAAATGTTTTGGTACACACTGTATTTTGGTTTCTGTTTAAGAATTTGGGAGGTATAGTAGTCTTTTGGTAATCTGTGTATATTAATATTTATTTTGTTATTTGAATTTAAAAGAAAAGATGCCTGAAAGATTATTTACGCTCAACTTGATATTTTAATATTGTATACATGTGCGACGTTTTAGACGTGGTAGGGATGTGTGACTTTCACTTGTCCTGTGGTGAATATGAAAGACATTAAAATTTGGTCTCCCGTCAAGTACAGTTGTATTAAAGTTATATTATATTTGAATAAAAATTGTTATAAATTTCATTATTTTACGGAGCCAAGATTTAATCAAGTTTGTGAATTAGTTTTATTGCTGTTATATAAGTTAAGTATTTACTTTTAAGAAAGAGAATGCATTCTTTATAATAATAAGAGAAAATTTTAATATTGTAAAAAGTAGACTCGTAGCCGTCATTTTGTTTCCCTGCACGTGTTTGAAAATATTTTATATTTATTGAGAAGCTATTAAAGTAGATAATTTTCTTTACTATAGCAGTTTGCTATAATTTGATGTATTTTAATTATAGGTATTTATTTTATTTATTTTAAGTAATTATTATTTTGTATAAACTTTGTGAATAATTATCAGTAATTAATAAGGTAAATTTTGTCGCGTTTGTCAGTACAAGTTTTTTTATCCTATCTGGTCAATTAGTGGGTAGGGTTTTTTCTTGAGTATTTGTTAATGAAAGTTTTTTTTTTTTTTTTTTTTTTTTTATAATAAATAAATTATATCTGATCTGTTTTTCACTTTTATTAAAGATTTTAGAAAAGATAATTAAATAATTATTTCATTTTTTTTTTCTTCAAGTAATTTGTTGTTTTTTTATACTGTTTCCTAAGATCACGATTCCTGACGTGAACATTGTACAGTTTCGCCGAGGGAACCTGAGAGAGAGAGAATTTTGTTTTATGAGCTAGATCGTAGCAACCCTATAACAATTGTACTAATATCATAGCACAATTAAATTGGCTGAATCAACGTGGGGCAGAAAAGCAATTATTTTGGCGGCAATCAAAGTGTGGCAGAAAAGCAATTATTTTGGCTGAAACAACGTGGTTTGAAAATGGAAGGAAGCAGAAATTTACAAGGCGCTCAACAAAATTTGGATGTGTTAAACAAAATGGAGGGAGAAAAGAAAATGGAATGGAGGCAACCAACAGGGTATGAGAGTGATGAGTCGCAGGAGCAGAGTCAGGGTATGGAGTCTATCTTAAAGAAAAAAGAAGAAGGAGAAAATAAAATGTTGATGGAAATGATATTGAAAATGGGAGAAAGAATGGACAAGATGGAAGAAAGGATGCAAAGAAGTTTTGAGGTAATTATGGCAAAGTTTGGACAGGTGGATGGACAAATAAAGAAAAAAGAAGAAAATAAACAAGATATTGAAGTATTAAAAATTAAAGTTGATGTAATGAAAGAAGAAATGTTAGAAAGAATGAATATTATTGAAGATAAATGCATAAAAGTGCTACAGAGAAATGTATTAAATGGAAAAGAAATGGAAAAGGTGGAAGAGAAGATAACAGCAATAAAAAATGAACAAATTCGTGGAAATGGTGAAATAACAAAATATATTCCGATGCCAGTAGCAGATGATGCTTTGCCTAAGTTTTATGGATCAACATCAATAAATCCGATGGGTTTTCTGAAGAATTTGAAGGCGTGTTTGGAGAATGTTCCAGGAGATGGTAGAAAGCTGCAGATGGTGAGAAATTGTTTGAAGGACGATGCTCTTATCTGGTGGGACATGATTTCTGATGAGGTGATGACGTTCGAGGATTTTGAAAAGAAATTCACACAGCAGGATTGGGGACAGATGGCACAAATGAGGGTGAGAAAAGATTTATTATTTGGTAATTTTAAGAAAGGAGGTTCAGATAATCGTGAGACATATATAATAAAAAAATATTCAATTTTAAAATATTTAACTCCTGCTATGCTAGAAATTGATTTGGTTACACAATTAGCATGTCATTTTGATTTTGAAGTAAGTCAGGCAGTGGCCATACAAAATATAAAGACCATTAGTCAATTTATAGAATTATTGAGGAGATTAGATGATGCTAAGTACGGAAATAGATTTCAAAGTTTTAATATGTTAAAATGTGATAGAAATGGTATAAGATATAAAGAGCAAAGAAATTTTAATGATAGAGAAAGAAATTCACACAATTATAACATGACAAATAGATTTGTGAGACCACAGGTAGAAAATAGAAATGTAAATTGGAATAGAAAGAATGATAGAGCATGTCAATTAAGAGAGGAAAATAGAAATAGTAATTATATACAGAATGAAAGAGTAAATAAAAATTTTTCGTATAATGGTACTAAACAAAAAAATAGTAGAGAAAATGTAGAGAGAGAGGAAAAGGCAAAGTGTCAGGATTTTTAGATAGGCCAACCAAAGAGATAATTAGTATGAATGCAATGATGGATAATGATTCAGATAGTTTAGATAATAAGATGTTGCCACATATAAAAGTTACTATGGGAGGAGTGAAAGTAAATTGTTTAGTTGATACGGGGAGTGAAATTTCAATCTTGGATGATCAAATAATAAAAAAATTAGAAAGTATGAATGCAGGTAAATATATACCTACAAGAAAAATTACAATTGTGTCTGCGACGAAAAAGATAATAGCAATGGTAAATAAAATTTATGTAGTTGAATTTATGGTAAAAGATAATAAGTTTTTGGGAGAATTTATGTCAGTCAAAGGTTTACAAAGAGATGGTATTATTGGAATGGACCTGTTTGAGAAAATAAAGGCTGTAATAGACATTGAAAAAAAATGTATGGTGGTGGAGAATCAAGTAGTTTCTTGGTTTCAGCAGGATGAAGTAGATGAAGAATATGAAAAGATTATAAATAATATGGAAATGGTATATGAAGTAAAAGAAGTTATAAATAGTATAAATGGTGAAAATTATGAAGAGGTTGAAGAGGTTAAAGAAATAGAGTCCAATAATATGTGTATTGAGGTGCCTGAAGATGTAGATTTACTTGAAATTAATGTTGAAGAAAAATATAAAGAAAATGTCAAAGATATGATAAAGAAGAATATTTCCTTAGTAGATAAATTTCCCTGTATTGCTAAAAATTATGTACATTCATTAGAAGTAGATGAGTCGAGACCATTTAAAATTAAAAATTATCCAATTCCCAAAAATATGCAAGAGAACGTGAGAGAAGAAGTAAGAAAGATGTTGCGAGATGGTGTTATTGAGAGAGGTGTCACGAGGTATGTCAATCCGCTGGTGGTGGTTCAAAAGAAGTGTGGAGATATTCGCTTATATTTGGATGTGAGAAGGTTGAATGATCGTACCAAGGTGCAATTTGAGACTCCTGTAACTGTGGAAACGTTATTATCTAAGTGCAACGACGCTATGATTTATACTAAGTTGGATCTAAAAAGTTCTTTTTGGTTGGTGCCTTTAGAAAGAAAGAGTAGAAAATATTGTGGTTTTGTGGTAGATGGAGCTGTATACCAATTTAAAGTGGTACCATATGGACTAAGTAGCTCGTCTGCTGCTTTAATTAGAGCAATGCAACAAATTTTAGAACCTTATGAATCGTTTGTATCCCATTATATAGATGATATTTTAATATTTAGCAAGACAATTGAAGAACACATGGAACATTTAAGGAAGGTTATAGAGGTATTAGCAAATAATGGTTTAAAAATTAATATTAAGAAATGTGAGTTTTTTAAAAAGGAAATTAAATTCCTTGGATATAATTTAAGTTTAAAATATGTCAGTGTGGATGATTCTAGGCTGGAGGTTATAAAAAATTATCCTAGACCTAAGAATGTGAAAATGTTGAGAGGGTTTCTTGGTATTGTGGGTTATTATAAAAGATTTGTTCCGTATTTGGCAAAATTACGTGCACCATTGTATGAATTATTAAGAAAGAATGAAAAATTTATTTGGTCTAAAGAAAGAATAGATGCTTTTGAAAAGGTTAAGAATGAATTTTATAATAGTTTGTTATTAGTACTGCCTGATTTTTCTAAAGAATTTTTATTAAGAGTTGATGCTAGTGATTCTGCTATAAGTGGAGTTTTAATTCAGTTAGATGATGAGGGAAATGAAGAGCCTATTTGTTTCATTTCAAGGCTATTAAAAAAATATGAATTAAGATATACAGTGGGAGAAAAAGAATTGCTTGCTGTAGTGCATACTGTAAATAAATTACGTTTTTATTTGTTGGCTAAAAAAATTTATTGTAGAATCAGATCATGCGGCGTTGACGTCACTTTTGTCAACCAGATTTTCAAATAATCGAATATATAGATGGTCATTGTTGTTATCAGAATATTCATTTCAAATTAGACATATCAGAGGTGTTCTAAATGTTACCGCTGATGCTTTAACAAGAATGTACAATATAAAAAGTAACTTCAATCATGTAGAGTTAAATGCTTATAATAGATATGCAGCTGAGGGAATGTTTGACTATGTTGAGACCCATCAGGTCCAGCAGGATGAATGTTTTGATCATATTAAAGAGGAATTGAGAAATGTGGGGAATTATAAAGATTATATTTTTCATGATGGGCTTATTAAAAAACAGATTCGTGATCAGTATAATGTGGTTGTAAATGAAATGTATGCTCGTCAAGCAATGTCCATTATTCATAATGAACTGGGACATATTGGGACTAGGAAAGTTTGGTTAACTTTTAGAGAAGCTTTTTATGCTGTTAAGGATAGAAGTATTGCGAAAAGGGTGGTAAGGAATTGTAATGAATGTTATTTTGGAAAGCATAAAAATCGCACATTGCAACATGATATAAAAAGTATAATAGTGAATAATAAATTGGATTTAGTAGCGATTGATTTCTTAGGAAATTTAATACCAGGAGATTATGGGTATAGAAATATATTTGTTATGGTGGATATTTTTACTAAATTTGTTAGGCTGTTTCCCACTACAAAATACAATTCTGAGATTGCACTTTTATGTATTAATAACTTCGTACAAAATCAAGGAAAAATGAGACGAATTTTAGCAGATAATGCTAGTTATTTTACTAATGATAGATTTATAAATGCTTTGAATGAACAAAATATTAATGTATGTTTTTCTTCGATACGCCATCCATGTGCCAATCCATGTGAGCGGTATATTCAAGAGGTAATCAAATTTTTGAGGATGAAGACCCATGAACACCATGTAGGCTGGGTCCAGTATGTCCAACAGATAGAAGATTCCATGAACAATTCGCCCAATACCCGTACTGAAGAGTGTCCAGCGACTTTGATGAATGGGATTACTCCTAGTCGGCCCTGGGATTTGCATGGAGAAGTTGTTCATAATCTAGAAGAGAGAAATAATGTTGTTCGAGGAAGACTACAAAGGCAAGGGGAGATGTATGTGCGCCGAGAAAATGAAAAAATCAAAGAAAGAACTAGGTTTAATATTGGTGATACAGTTATTGTTAGAAGATACAGGGTTGCCAGAAGAAATCAACAAAAGTGTGCTAAATTGGATCTTCCTTATTGTGGTCCGTATATTGTAACAAGAATATTTAATAACGTCACATATGAGCTTTATTCAATGGATGGACGCATTAAGAAGGGACGATATCAAATTAGTATGCTTCATCCATATTTGAACAATCCTTAAGAAGATTGTGAGGTACTATACAATTATATTCTGTGTGCGGAGAAGGGTTTTAATTTTTACATTATATTGTATTTGGAGAAAACATTAGAGATAGTAAGATGTTGTGTGCGGAAAATAAAAATTTCTGAAATCTTTGCTTTGCACAGATTTAATAAATTGTTATTTTGGAGATATGCTATGGTTTTTTTATATATCATGGATACGTAAAATTAAATAAATTGATTTATTTCAAATTTATTTTTCTGTGGGGCAAATGTTTTGGTACACACTGTATTTTGGTTTCTGTTTAAGAATTTGGGAGGTATAGTAGTCTTTTGGTAATCTGTGTATATTAATATTTATTTTGTTATTTGAATTTAAAAGAAAAGATGCCTGAAAGATTATTTACGCTCAACTTGATATTTTAATATTGTATACATGTGCGACGTTTTAGACGTGGTAGGGATGTGTGACTTTCACTTGTCCTGTGGTGAATATGAAAGACATTAAAATTTGGTCTCCCGTCAAGTACAGTTGTATTAAAGTTATATTATATTTGAATAAAAATTGTTATAAATTTCATTATTTTACGGAGCCAAGATTTAATCAAGTTTGTGAATTAGTTTTATTGCTGTTATATAAGTTAAGTATTTCCTTTTAAGAAAGAGAATGCATTCTTTATAATAATAAGAGAAAATTTTAATATTGTAAAAAGTAGACTCGTAGCCGTCATTTTCTTTCCCTGCACGTGTTTGAAAATATTTTATATTTATTGAGAAGCTATTAAAGTAGATAATTTTCTTTACTATAGCAGTTTGCTATAATTTGATGTATTTTAATTATAGGTATTTATTTTATTTATTTTAAGTAATTATTATTTTGTATAAACTTTGTGAATAATTATCAGTAATTAATAAGGTAAATTTTGTCGCGTTTGTCAGTACAAGTTTTTTTTATCCTATCTGGTCAATTAGTGGGTAGGGTTTTTTCTTGAGTATTTGTTAATGAAAGTTTTTTTTTTTTTTTTTTTTTTATAATAAATAAATTATATCTGATCTGTTTTTCACTTTTATTAAAGATTTTAGAAAAGATAATTAAATAATTATTTCATTTTTTTTTCTTCAAGTAATTTGTTGTTTTTTTATACTGTTTCCTAAGATCACGATTCCTGACGTGAACATTGTACAGTTTCGCCGAGGGAACCTGAGAGAGAGAGAATTTTGTTTTATGAGCTAGATCGTGGCAACCCTATAACAATTGTACTAATATCATAGCACAATTAAATTGGCTGAATCAACGTGGGGCAGAAAAGCAATTATTTTGGCGGCAATCAAAGTGTGGCAGAAAAGCAATTATTTTGGCTGAAACAACGTGGTTTGAAAATGGGCAGTACGTCTGAGATCATCACATCTGCCCTAATTTATTGGTGTATAAAAATACAGTGCCAGGTGAACTGTTTTTCATAGAATGAGGCTGACTTTAGTGACTTAACTAGCGAATTTATATTGATCTTTCACCAATTATTAAAAAATGTCCGAATACCGTCAATTTCGAGAGAATATTTAGGCTACAGAAGATGTGTCTGCGGAAACTCTTCCGACTTGCTCTCCAGGCATCGTGCCGGGAAACTTTCATGAGGCCGGCATTCTTAAGCTTCCAGCCCTATATATCTATGAGTTCGCATTGTTTGTGCGTCGGAACTATGCACTTTTTAGTGGTCAACATGATTCCACTATATAGCACACGTGGCGTGAGTGACGGGCATCTTCTCCCCCCCTTCCCCCAGCAGCTAAAGCGTTAGTGAATAGGAGTGTTGTAACACAATTTGTTAAGATATACAATCATCTCTCTTCTGCTATAAAAGATCTAAACATCCGGATGTTTAAAAGAACTCCATTTTTATGATTAATCTAAACAAATATTTACAGCCTAGACTCCTAGAGGATTGCTTCCTCATAAGATTTCAAATTGACTCTGATATGAGTGTGTAGGGCCATTGCTGGCTGTTTGTTCCAGTGTGCCCTTGTTGTTTTTTATACAGGGTGAGTAGCCGCTTCTCCGATTGCTCTTTTGTATTTTAAATAAAAGAAAAATCAATTAGTGAAATATCCATCGTTGCTTGTGGCGCATATTGTAAAAATACTTTAAGCTCTGACACACTTCCGGTTTCACCGGAAATGCACGGAACTTCATTTTTTTAAATGACACCCTATATATTTTTGGATTTTCTTATACTACTTTAAAATGTCTGTTCAACTGTTCTTTCTTTTTCAAAATTCAGCCAATAGCTTTTCAGTTATTAATTTTTTTGAAAATATTTGACCAAAACATGTGTTCAGAAAAAAATCATTCTCACATTGTTTTTAAAAGTAAAAACATTAACTTTGGTGGTGCTTGTAGCCAAGAAAATTCTGCATCATTTGGTAAAGTTGCACTCGACAATACCTCAAAAAAACTTTGTTTTTTTAAAGCGTACTTCTTGAATTATTCACATACCAAAAACTTATTCTTTTTAAATAGAACACCCTTTATTTTATTGAAGCATTTTGTTCCTTTTTTTATTCTCTTTAATTTTTTGTTAACAATGTGCTATTCCTATCTTTTGTAATTTTTGAAATAATCACTATAGGAGCAATTAACGGTCAATTAAAGAACTATGGGCGCTGTTCCATGCACCCAAATATTCGTCCACTAAAGGCTGGAATGCGACTGACTGCCTCAGTCAACTGTTAAAGAATGTCGGTATACATTTATGTCAAACTTATAAAAGCATCGCTATTAGTTATCATCAAATGAATTATTCTTATGAAGAGTTAATAGATATGATCGACGTTAGCATCCAGAATTTATGCACAGCGATCCCTGGTAGAAGTCAACGAAAGCCAGAAACCTTCGAAAGTATAAAGGGACCGTTTGAGTGAACAAAAAGTATTGAATATGTAAGAAAGAGCGGAAAACGCAATAACTGGTGAGGATAAGACGTTTATGGTACTTGTGAGTTTAGTCGAACACCCCCATACTAGTACTACGAAAATTAGTCAGTTAGATGTAAGTCAAATTTGGGAATCCAGAATAATTAAAAATATGAAATTTACCCGTGGCATATTCATACACATGGTTAGATAAAAGAAATTTTCAGAATAGCTTACATTTTTGTCAATTGACAACAGATAAATTCTACTGGCTTTCTCAATTTTTTGTTGTTTACCAACGAAGCCACCTTCAATACGTTCATCGTCACAATTTCCGTTATTATAACATATAAAACCCCCACTTTATCACACCTGTAAACTTTCAAAATTGTTGGTTATTGAAACTGTCGGGAGAAATAGCGGGTAGTTACAAAATGGGATCATATTTCTTTCATAAAAATGTTAATCGAAGACAGTATCCTCGCTATCTACAGACGGATTTTCAAACCTTTTTGAAGACATCTTCAAATATGTCAGTAAATATAAGCTTTATTTTATTTCGATGATAACCAACAGTGTCAAAAATGAAATACTGCAACTGGAAATTGCCGGAATTAAAAAATTGAAATGCGATGCTCTTCATTCTGTAAAATTATTACTTTTGGGATAGTTGGATGTAACATTTACTTTGTTTAACATTTGACTAAGGAAGTAGGGCGCCAGTTCTGCCTTCCATTGGTTGAACGAATATTTTGGTGCATAGAACAACAGCGCTCGTAGTTGACGCTAATTGCTCCTATTCTAGTGATTATCTCAGAAATTACAAAAGATAGGTATAGGACATTGTTAACAAAAATGAAAGAGAATAAAAAAGGAACAAAATGCCTCAATAAAATACTGGGTGTTCCATTTAAAAAAATAAGTTTTTGGTATGTGAATATTTCAAGAAGTAGGCTTTGAAAAAGAAAGTTTTTTGGGGTATTGTCGAGTGCAACTTTACCAAATGATGCAGAATTTTCTTGGCTACAAGTACCACCAAAGTTAATGTTTTTTAATTTTAAAAACAATGTGAAAATGATTTTTTTTGAACACGTGTTTCGGTCAAATATTTTGAAAAAAAATTAATAACTCAAAAACTATTGGCTCAATTTTAAAAAAGAAAGAGCAGTTGAACAGACAATTTAAAGCAGTACAAGAAATTCCAAAAATATATAGTGTGTCATTAAAAAAAAAAAGTTTCGTGCATTTCCGGTGTAACCGGAAGTGCGTCAAAGCTTGAAGTATTTTTACAATATGCGCCACAAGCAACCATGGGTCGTCCACTAATTGTTTTTATTTTATTTAAAACACAAACTAGCAATCGAAGGAGCGGCTGCTAATGACTCACCCTGTATACTCATATAATAATACCGTGCCTTCAAATACTCTGAGATGGCCATGCTTTTTTTTAATGGTTGGTGACAGTGCACGTAATAGGCCACACACGCATAATTTTAATAGTTTGCTTATGTCGTGTAAATAATAATAAGCGTCTATAATTTGAATTTAAGTATGACAACTGTCAGAATTTGAAGTTTTCAAAAGCGTAGCATGTACACCAACATTGATTACTTAAAAAGCGGTCTACTCTAATGAGGAAAGTGTTTGAAGGCACGGTATCTATCTGTGTATGTATGTTTTGTATTGACATGCTTGACCCATCTTACACTTGCATTAAATTGCGGCATGCTTTTAGTTTAGATATATTAGTAAATTTAACGTATCATTATTGACTCGTCACATACACTGTCATATGTCTTACATGATAATACTTATAGGTTATTATTATCATTTATTCTAGATTATAGATAAGAATGTGTTATTAATGATTCTGGATTAAATTCTTGGCATTGAAATCGATCTAGTTTAATATAACTGATAAGAAAAATCCAATCCTGGAGATAATATCATTCTCCTAACTTTTAATGTATTCAAAATTTATTAGGTCAACGTACGAACTTTATTGGGTTTATTCCAAGTATTGACGTTGAAATATTAAATTTAACTATGACTTGAAAACAGAAATTAATAACAGTTAATTTATAAATGTTTGATTAATTGTATTGAGTGTGATTGAAAGTTTATGGATAAATTAAATATATCTATTATTAACATGTAACATGTAATTTTTTTTCGATTTTGTTTTCTTTGAAATTGAGTTTCGTAACTGCATTTATTTGCCGATCTAGTTTAATGTAAATGGTAATTCTCTGTGGTGTTATAAATTCTGCAAAGTTTTAATGCTTATAGAGCACACATGCTGGTCCAGAAAATGTATTAAATTAGCATTAAACGCATTGTGAAATAAGTAAATATTAAAATTTATATAAAAGCAAAGGCAAGGCAATTAAACCTCAATTATTTTGGTTACCGCGAAATTAATTCTGAAGTAGTTTGTAATGTATATCTGTAAATCACGATTTTGGATGTAAAGTTATTAGTAAAGTGTGATCATTTTAAACGTATTCTATTGATATTTCGCTATGTAAAAGCGTAAAGATGTTATATCATAATTTCAGTTTTTAAATTATAAAACCATAGATAAATGAAAGTATTTGGAAATTGTAAATATTATATTTGAAAACATAAATAAATTAACAAATTATAGTGCAAGCAGCTAGGAAGTAATGAAAATTTTCAAAAAAACACTTATAATTAATTAAGTAAAATTTATAAAATTATTTAATTAATATTCATTCTTCATGAAACACTTTTGTTTTTTATATTTATTTATATATTTCACATCCATTTCAAACGAGGAAATTATTAGAGGAGTTGCATGCTATATTGACGAATATTTTGTAATGTTGGAACTTTGAATTTTGTGACTTCTGGAATAAATGTTATTTTCTATTGAAAGCTAGACTAAAAAAATCTATATAAATATTTCTATAAACTTATGATTTATATAATAATATAAATAACGTGATTTCTGGAATGTGCTAACATTTTAAATTAATAAAATAGTTCATTATCATCTACAAAATTATATTACATGTTTTAATTTAAATTTGACATGCATAAAAATATTTCTTTAGCAAAGAAATTTTATATATGAAACACCATTTGCAAATTGCTTTCGTAAACATATTTCTAAATTTTTGAGTCATGTATTCGAATTTTTAGATATTGTAATAAATAATAACATTATATATATATATACATATTTACTAATATTTGTAAAATGTCATAATATTTATCATCATCTCAATTTAATCAAATTGTAATTGAAGAGCAGATATGTAAATTTAATATTTGGATACCAACTCAACTCAAGAGATATTAGAAATATTATGTTGTCAAGTACATAACTCTGTATGATTTTTTATTATGTATTGTTTCTGTTTGTATTTGTCTTTGATTTATATTCCTAGAATAACAACACACAATGCGAATCAAGTTGTTGAAGTTAAATACTCCTTTACTGATATACTATATCAAGGAGTATATTATTAAGTGATTAGTTTCAATTAAAGTAAAATAAAATAGATTCTAATTCAAATTATCCCTTGAGATTTGATTCTACAACTTCCATGTTATGGATTTTTATTTTCCCGTACGCTTTTCTCGATATTGTTAACATATTAAGTAAATATATATTTTAATGAACTTTAATTTTGAATTACTTACCAAATAGCTAAGCCTGATTCATTTATCTATTTTTAAGAATTGATAATAATATACCAATACCGTTTCAACCATTTATAATAAAATTGTATTAATGTTTCCAATATTATTTACTTTCTTATAGTACAATGAGGAAGTATTGTGATGAACATTTTCGACCTCGAGATTTTTGCATCCCTCGATACCGAAAAAGTGATTTTTAAAAAATGTCTACGTGTGTGCCAGAGCTATCATTTTCAATTTTGTATTATGAGTATAATCTCCATCTTGAGATTTGGTTAGATTTTCAGTGAACTTTACTAATATTTCGTCTGCTACTGAGTTTAAACAAATTTACAAAGAATTTATATGTACCTACTCTAAATTTAATTTGAGAACAAGTTTTTCGAAATTCCTACCGGAAGTAGGTCTTTTACTCTTATCGAAAATCAGTTTTTTGCGAATATGTCGCAAGTCATGCTTTCTAGCCAGATACATTACGAGTATAAACGTACTTAAGGGTTGATTATCAATACCTTTTATAAAAAAAAATTTCAAAATTCGGACCAGAAGTAACACTTTTACTCTTACCGAATAGCGATTTTTTCCAAATATGTCGTAGGTATATTATGCATTCTATATATATTTATCAAGAGTACAAAAGCATTTGGAATATTTTTTATATAAATAAAACTTCAAAATTCGGACCGGAAGTAACACTTTTACTCTTAGCGAGTAGCACTTTCTTTCGAATATCAGGCAAAGTATGCATGCTATAGAGATTTATTAAGAGAATACATGTACTTATAATAAGATTTTGAATAATGTTTATATAAAAAATTCTTAAAATTTGGCTTATTTACCCCTGCTACTGTTTATATTCTGATGCATCCGATCTGTTTACTTCTGTAAGTGCCAACGACACATATTGTTCATCAATAATTTCGATATACCTTATTACCTTTATCGTGTGTTTCCAAAACATGTAGTCATATTATGACGTTACTATACCGGGCCACACAATGGTCTGACAAAGTAAATCTACTCTTTAATAGTTAATATAATAAAAAAAATTGCGAACTGCATTTGAAAGGGTGCGATTTTGCGTTAAAGTAGAAGTATTTTTTATTTTAGTTAGTTAACAGCTAAAGTTAATAGTTTTCGAGTTATTTATAATTACATTCAGAAAGTCATGATAAAACACGAAATAATTTAGTGTGGCGAACACATACGGTGTGCGAGGTGATATTTATATACTGGACTTGTTCTAATATATACTGGGTGTTATTTCAATCGACGCTTTCTTCATTTATTGCTTGCTTCATTTCATTTAAATAAGAAAGACTAGTATTCACCGTGACTATAGTGTGTTTTTAATGTGTTTATTACATTGACTAATTTATTTTGTGTAGTATACAGGATAGCCACTTTCTACCTCCTTATATGGGTAACTTTCTTACTTTTGAAGATACTAACACTTTACTCTTCGATTAAGTTAGCAAAGTTGCTGCAGTATTTCATAGGACTTTTAGGTTTGTCATTTATTGTCAACTTTTGACGATATTTGAAAAACGAGAAAGAGAGAGGGGGCGAGAGAGTTCCGCTGATGGAATCTTTACAATTGTAGGAACGTCTTCGCCAACAAAGGCAGTGTTTTGTGCACACACGGCGGAATAGGCGTATTTGTCTTGTTGATTTCCGCCGGTCGGGGCATGTTACTATACAACATGAAAATTCCATAGTTGTCGTAACGGTTATCATCACAACTTTTATTTATTTTATTTATTAATACGCGTGTGAATCTGCATCACAGGCTGCATGCTTACATAAAAATTTATTAATGGAGAGAAGAATTTAAAGGGAAATTATTAGGCGACATGCTAGCAATATCTAAATTTTGTATATTATATAAATAGAATATGATGTTGGGTTACTTTACTGAACTTGATGACAAACAATTTTTCGAAATTCTTAGATGTTTACAAGGGTAAGGGCCTTGTGAATATCTTGCAAGTTATACAATTTAGACAGATATATTGTAAAAGCATTTGCTATGGATTTTGCCAACAGCAAATTTTAAAATTCGAGCCAGATGTTACAGTTTTACTCTAATCAAAACCTGTTCCCTGCAATTATGTCGCAAATTATGTATTCGGTACTATTAATAATTAAGAGGCTAAAAGTATTTAAAATTTAAGTAGGAATAACTATTTTATAATGAATTTGTATAGCGCATACATATAAGAAAATCGTGTGGTCACCACATCTCACGTAATACCGTATGTATCAAATATTATGAGGAATAGGGAATCAATGTATAGGTACCGCGCTCTCACGTATTACATACATACTGCTGTAGCTTCTACTATTTAGAATTTGAGTAATAATAATAATTATATAATATTGGAACTTCAGCATAACAGCATATTCATAAATCTTGTGGGTTCTGCAGTGGTTTACTGCCTTCCTTACCTGTCTTTCTCTTATCTATATAACTATGTGATATGGTTTAAATTAAACACCGTATATACATTAATAATGATAACGAATGTTATTTATTTTCATGTTTATATTATTTACAATACGTATGTTTTATTCTTATTTATGTTGAACAACAACAAAAATTAATGTTATTCTTGGTGAAATTAGTTCCTACACAATATTGTTTAGGCGTGTAATGCGTCCATCAGATTCTATCTATTATTGTATGAAAGACAGATGAACTACTGATCACTATTCATCCACTAATCAATCCGAGCAAACATTCTCACGTAGTACTCAGATGGTTTAGCCTTCTGCTGTCAAGAATATTCCGAAAATGGCTTCAACTAATTATCTAGGCCAAACATTCGCACGTAGTACCCCGATAGATTAGCTGTCTACCATCAAGATATTTTTAATTTAGTCAAGCAAAATTATAAACCAAAGGTGAACGATCATTAAAGAAATCAAAAAATATTCTATTGTTATTATTCAATCAAAGCAATATTGTGTATCGCTTGCTTTTCTTGGTCATATATTTCTTTAAATTCCTTATAGTATATCCCTTCCATTTTTCGTTAATTCTTATATATTAAATCTGATATTAATCTAATAATAATATTGATAATCTAAATTAAATTATACACTTTTTAATGTGTGTATATATTCAATATAGCGGCTTCTTTTTGAATTTCAAATCTGGGCGCGATCCCGATCTCTCTCGGTTTGAATTTTAAGTTAAGGCGTCACCGGGATCTATCTTCCACTCTCTCTCTGCGTTTGCGTTCCACATTTTATAGTTACAAACAAATGAACGTTCTTTCTTCAGCGCCCCCTGTCTTAGTACCATAGGGTGGTCCTACCGTCTTCTCTTTAGTTGAATATAATTTGAAACTATTTTATGTTAGTACATCTATTTATTCTTCTTGACATTGACTTCAATGCTATTTTACGGGTGAATGGAAAAGACTTGAAAATTTTCCTCTGTCCGGCTTCTAAGCGCTTTATCTTTCTACATGTTGTGCTGTCATCTATCTTAGGTAAGTATATACAGGGTGTCTCTAAAAGGTGCGGAAAAAACGCTACCACACATTTCTGAGGGCGATCTAACCCAACTTACCTCAGTCCAAAAGTGGATGCACCATTGCATTGAATTGCCACAAGAATAACACCCAAATTACAGAAGCATATGTGTCCATATACGGAATGAATTTTTTATATCCAGATTACTCATAAACGGCTGCTCCAATCAACTCCTACCAGGTATACCTTTTCTAGGTAAAAAACATTGGAGAATAAGAATTTTTATTTAAAAGTTAAATACAGTGTGTCTCAAAAAAGTTATTACGTTTTAAATGGATACAATATGCCGCAGGTGGCGCCCTCTACATTTTGCAATGAAAATGAGAGCAGATTTAAAATTTTTGCCCCACGAAACCCCCCCTACCCAATTATTGTGACAATATACCAATTATTACAGAAATTATTTATAAAAAACTAAAACCAAATTGAACTTTTGACACTCTGTATCTCCGAAAGCATCCACTTTTGGACTGAGGTAAGTTGGGTTAGATCGTCATATTTTGCCCTCAGAAATGTGTGGTAGCGTTTTTTCCGCACCTTTTAGAGACACCCCAGTATATACTTCTTTTTGTTTTCCTATTCATGTTTATTTACTGCACCATTGCATTGAATTGCCACAAGAATAACACCCAAATTACAGAAGCATATGTGTCCATATACGGAATGAATTTTTTATATCCAGATTACTCATAAACGGCTGCTCCAATCAACTCCTACCAGGTATACCTTTTCTAGGTAAAAAACATTGGAGAATAAGAATTTTTATTTAAAAGTTAAATACAGTGTGTCTCAAAAAAGTTATTACGTTTTAAATGGATACAATATGCCGCAGGTGGCGCCCTCTACATTTTGCAATGAAAATGAGAGCAGATTTAAAATTTTTGCCCCACGAAACCCCCCCTACCCAATTATTGTGACAATATACCAATTATTACAGAAATTATTTATAAAAAACTAAAACCAAATTGAACTTTTGACACTCTGTATCTCCGAAAGCATCCACTTTTGGACTGAGGTAAGTTGGGTTAGATCGTCATATTTTGCCCTCAGAAATGTGTGGTAGCGTTTTTTCCGCACCTTTTAGAGACACCCCAGTATATACTTCTTTTTGTTTTCCTATTCATGTTTATTTACTTGATCTTAACATTTACTTAACGTTAACGTAAGCATTCATTATATTTATATATGAAATTATTACTGTTAGTGTTGTTTGGTACATATTTTCTCTCTCCATTTTTGTTTTTCTAGTTTTCTTGATGGGAAATAGAGGAAAGCCTTGCAGATACTTGTTATTTTCTTCCACGATGTTTCCTCCATGAGCGTCCGTTTTATTTTCCTTTTCTTCTCTTCAAATTGTTGCTTTGGGTGAGTTGTCAGTGCTAATGCCCTTACATTGAATTGTCAATATTTTATTTTTTAATGCTTTTTGTTTCTTTATTTTGTAGGTGTTGGGAATGTACGCGTTCATCACAGGAATGTCAAATATGTAATACTATGAATATATTAGAATACTAAATATAGTTTAACATGTGAATATATATTATTATGAAATTTATATCCTCTTTTGTCGCCACAGTATGTATTTGTTGTTTTTCTTTTATTAGTTTAAGGATAATTTCCTTTGTGAATCATTTTGTAACGTCTGCAACTTGTATTACTTGAATTCATTCTAACTTTCTTATCCTAAGACCTATTCTCTAAATTAGTTTAAATCATTCTATGTATATACTTTTACTTGATGATTATTATAACGTATACTAACTATACTTAAATAAATATTTGCTTAAACTAGAACATGTATACTACAATTAATATCATTTATTGATAAAGTATGTTTTTTGTCTATTTTTATTCATTTCTTATTTTTCTATTCTATTCAAATATAAGGTTCATGGCAATAAGTATACATCGTACGTATGCATTGATTCCCTATGCCTAATGATATTTGACACATGCGGTAGACATGAAGTGAAGCATTTATCTAATCTCTTATCTTTAACGATAACGGGGTAAACCCTCAGTTTGCAAGCTTAATTAGGTAATAAATAAGTGCCTTCTTCAAAAGCATACCAAGCCTGTTTTTACTCCTTGTCTTAAAAAATTAACTTATTATTTTTCGATAAGTCGCCTTATATACATGTATAAATTAACCTGAAACTTATCGTATTAATAACATTACCATTACCATTAATGAAGAGAAAGTATTTTTTAAGTTTTAATTTAGCGTGAACGGTATTATGTGCTCAGTGGTAGAAAAGGGATTGTAATAACCATTAAGAGTTTTATAATTTCGTTTAATCGCCAATTTATTTTCTCCTTATTTATACGATTATTTCGCCTTTAAAGTTTATTTATGGACAATTTAATTCTGTTACAATTATACACAATGTTCTAAATATAATAATTAAGGAAATTAGCATATATATCGTAAAAATAATGAACATGTCTACAAGGAATTTTTGTAATTTTGTACCTCGTATTTACTATTCTAATTTTAATGTTCTCTATACAGAAACTTTTTTTTGTGAATACTATTATGGAGCAACTGACATAATACTTTCATTTTATGTTGTACGCAATTTCTTTTATGACCTTTAATTATGCAAAAGCATCGGAATTAAAATAGGTATAATATACGAAGAATAATATTAATTACTGATTGAAGATAGTACACATTTTACACCCACTTACATGTGAATGATTAAATTTAGAATGTTCTAATTTTATTTTAGTTTTTTTTTTTTTAGTAATTTTTATTTTCGAACAAACCAATGAATTTATTTTGCATTTTACAAGGATCCGGAAGGCTCACTTACTTATATCGACGAGTCCACGACAGAAGGACACAAAGGCCACTGACAATTTACGCTACAACCTAAAATGTATTTGACAGATTACTTGCTTATTTCGTTAAAAACAAGATAACAGTCCTGCTTTTTTTACAAAATCATGAAAATAAAAGCCATGGCGCTTGTACCTTAACAAGTGTGCAATGTCGTTTGTGTCATTAATTACTAAAGGCTGTTGTGCCAAATGAAATGAAAACAATCGTTTAATATCGGAGCATATGTCCACATGTGCCATTTTACAGATTTGACTGTAATTCATTTAGATGGCACTTGTATTAAAGCAAAACAGTAAAATGTCGTTAAAAAAATGCTTTACTTTAACATTGGTAAAAAAATATTATAACATGCAAAACAAAAGTTTGTTATAAAAATACAATATTTCAGCGTCTTCATTATCACTGTTATCTAACAAATTAGGTGCATTATTTCCTAGTTTAAGTGTAAGATATTTTAGATGATATTTCGGTCACTCAAATATGCTTTTTACTTTCTTATACGTAGTATAAGGAAGTATTGTGATGATGAAAATTTTCGACCTCGAGATTTTTGCAGATGTCCACGTTTTGAAGTCTCCTGATATCGAAAAAGTGGTTTTTAACAAATGTCTGTGTGTCTGTCTCTCTCTCTCTCTGTGTGTGTGTGTGTGTGACCACGATAGCGGTCAAACCGCAGTAGATATCAATTCCAAATTTTGTATTTACGTGTATAAATACCCTCTTGAGATCTGATTAGTCTTTCAGTAAAATCGGTAGACCGGAAATAGCAGTTTACTTCAGCAATAAAATCGAATTTTGCCAATATTTCGTCAAATACTAAGTTTAAACAAATTTATAAAGAATTCATATATACTTAAAATTAAAATTGAGAATAATTTTATTTAAAAAGTTTTTCGAAATTCCTACCGGAAGTAGGTCTTTTACTCTTATCGAAAATCAGTTTCTTGCGAATATCTCGCAAGTCATGCTTTTTAGGCAGGTACATTACGAGTATAAAAGTATTTAGAACATACTTTTCAATATCTTTTGTATAAAAAAAATTTCAAAATTCGGACCGGAAGTAACAGTTTTACTCTTACCGAATAGCGATTTTTTGCAAATATGTCGTAAATTATGCATTCTATGCATATTTATTAAGA
This sequence comes from Amphimallon solstitiale, assembly GCA_963170755.1. Lineage (NCBI taxonomy): Eukaryota > Metazoa > Arthropoda > Insecta > Coleoptera > Scarabaeidae > Amphimallon > Amphimallon solstitiale. The sequence continues at coordinate 42,030,764 of OY720679.1, forward strand.
GCACACAAGTATTTAGAGTTAGATTTGCAATATTTTTTGATTACATGAAATTTCTAAATTTGGACTGGAAGTAGCACTTTTACTCTTAGCGAGTAGCACTTTTTTTCGAATATCTTGCAATGTATGCATTCTATAGAGGTTTATTAAGAGAATGAAAGTACTTAGAATAGGATTTTGAATAAGTTTTGTATAAAAAAATTCTTAAAATTGTATACATATAAGAAAGTCGTGTGGTGGCCACACCTCATTTTTTAGGTTCTGAAGATGACTCAAGTTTAAAATAGCATTCCTCCGTTGTGCGGCTCAGATACGAAGTCTGATAGATAACTTTAAAATCATCTTTATCAAAAACGGCTTTAGTTACTGAAGATATTTTCATCTTTATGTCCATGTTTTCATATTGTATGGTTCAGGTTGTAGTAGTGCATTACGTAAGATTATAGGCCACTCAGATGGAGTCTTAATTATTTTTTTCTTAAGACTGTTTTCTATGACACAATGCATAGATTCAACTGACATGTACGTGCGACCTACTATCAGATATGTCAGAATAAAATTGTTGCAGTGCGACTAGCAGCCATCCCTGTAAGTAAGAAAAAGGCATAAACGCCTTGCAACAAACTTCCTATAGTAAGTTTATTTTCATAAGAATTTACCAAATGGAAAGCTATCCCCGAGTTTATAATACCCTATCAATTCAGTGTAAACAGTGGTGCTAATGCCAAACAGATTATTTCCAATAATTCTCAAAAGGAAAATGTCACATTCCTTCTTTCATTATTAGGTTTGGCACTAGCACCACATTTACAAGCACTGTTTAAGAGTAATACGTATGGGACATTAGGTATACCTTACAAAAACAAGAAAGAAAGATAATTTTAAGTATTAGTGATTACGTACCATTAAATTTCTCCAAATCGATAATAAAATGCGCAATATTCATGAACCAATAGTAGCTAAACAGTAGCACAGTGGTAAGATGGCGTTTGTGATGCGAATTGGTTAGTATTGCTCATGCGTTTGATAGAGTGTTTGAGCTCAAGACACTGATCTGTATAATATAAATGGATGAGTAATGCAATAGGATGTGCGTGGAATTTTTATGCCAAATTGAATACTTAACTCGGGGCTTACGAGTATGCGCAGTCCCTAGTCTTTTGACATTCGAATGTGAAATCACTAAAGTTCGAAACGCCGATTTGGGGTACGTCTACCCAAGCAGCAAAATCACAATTTTAGAGAAGGATGAAAATATATATTTACTAATGTAGAACAAGTGTGCATATAGTGATTTTGCTACTAGGGGTACTAGCTTTTTGTTTATATTTTTGGAGTATTTTTATTAAGGAAAATGCGCAGACATTGAAAAGGATCAAATTATACAATTTACGACATACCATCACTGATATTGTTATCCCAAAATGTTGTTATTTCTGGTTTTGTTGTCAAACAATTGAAGCGCATTGTTGAGTGTGCTAAATGTGTGTCCGTAGGTACTAGAAGGAATCTCACAAACATCTGTCGATAATGCTAGTTTTCATCTTTTGACCAGAAAAAATCACGGTGCTTTAATACGTCCTTCACAAGATGTCTAAGTACGCTATATTCTTGTACAAAACAACAATAAACTTCCTGCAGAGGCAGTGTTTTTTGAGCTATTTGTACGTTCAATTTCTATTATCGTGTTACTAGAAAATAAGTACTTTGTATCCTTAGATACACATATGTTTGATTCATCTATTTTACATGGAAGTCACGTTTCTCTTTTAATTAAGCATGATGTGCGATGCACAGAGATGCAAAGAAACAAACAGAAGTAGAACGTGGGGAACTTCTAAGAAAAAAGCTCTCCAAATTAATACTTTTTTATAATCAGTAAATATTTCAAAAGGAATGTATTGTTTTTTAAGTATTTTTTTAAATTTCCCTTAATAAATAAGTATTTTATTATCTTCAGATGCAGATTTTAATTTTAAAGTTCACGTTCTGTTACATACTTTTCGAAGATTTTAGGCATTTCAAATTAGCGCATTTATTTTATGTTATTGCGCATGTGCGTCAGCCCCGTGCGCAGTTCGTATTTGATCACAATTTATAACATGCTATTGCTCATCCATTTATATTATACAGGTCAGTGGCTCAAGAACGCTAAGCCAATAAGGACCGCTGCACCATGTGAATTCGTCGACACACACCGTTTGGCTTGTGACGTAGTCGCGTGACCTCTTCGAGTGAATCCTCACTTAAACCTTTTGAAACTATACAAGATTACGTCAATCATATTAACGAACTTATACAAATTGAAAATAATTAGTGTTTATTATTAATTTACGTACATGAAAATTTTATCTGGGCAATGAATTAAAAAATGTAATAATCTTTAAATAAATATTTATTTGAATTTAATTAATTATTTTTCTCAGCTTTTTAATTTTTTTTTCGGTATATATCATCTGAATTTGTACTATTTTTTTTCATTGCTTTATCATGCGCTGCTTTTAGATTTCTGATAATTGTTCTGAGCTTGCAGAAATCTTTCAAAATAGTTACAAATTAAAAATCTTTGCAGTTGAACTTTTAATGACAGCGGAACTTGCGGAAAGATTCACCATGATAGATTTCAAAATAAATATTCCATTTTGTCACTTTTTTGAGACATTCCTCATTTGGTTTTATTAGTCCACCATATGACAACTGTTGTACCCACGAAGGAATATTATAGGTGTGATCTTGTTTTATTTTATAGGTAAAATCTCCCAAGACCAAATGACTGTACTTATATTTTTTGGCCAGATAACCAGCAATATATTCTAGAGAATCATCAGTGGTTTCCTGCGATGATATGCTAAAATCAGACTCCTGTGTTGAATCATTTGAGGAAAAGGAAGAGCTACTATCTTGATGTGATTCAGTAATTTCAATTAAATTTGCAGCCACCTTAACTTTTGCTGTTTCAAAAACTTTATGAATTATGTACTCATCCTGAAGTTTGTCTTCAGTATTAACTTTAGTCAAAAATACCAGGATTCTTTCCCAGCATTATCATTCTGATTCTATATATGACTGCTAGGGAATTAGGATGTTCATCAGGTCCTCCTTTACTTCTAATTTGAAAAAAAAGTGTTCAAATCTATCCTGGTTAAGTCTGTTTGTACCAATGTACTTAATATCAACTTTCTGTTTCATATCCTGAAATAAGCTTCTAAGGGATTTCATGGAAATGATCATCCTCTGGGAATAAGTCAATAACTTTACACTTTAGGCCTATACTATCTTCTTACTTTTTGACTAAAAATTATACGGGGAATACAAAAATGTAATAATATATAGCGTGTTCCATTTAAAAAACTATAACTATGGTTAGCCACCAAGTTATGGAACACTCAGTATAATACAAAATATTTGTAAAATGTGCTCCTAATGAACAGCTATCACAAGGAAAAAACCGCTTCGAAATATCTTTACTCATAAAGGCATAATCGGCCTTACCCCGTTAGATGACTCACCCTGTATATGTATTTATTTAATAGGACTTAAATTATAATAAATGAACTTAAACGACGTCAACAATACCGTTACTTAATGTAGTCTGCCTTGCATCGGGTGTGGCCCCTATTTATATTAATGTAATTCTGCTGGCATGAGATTCTGTATTATATGATGAAATCATTGTAAGTGAGGGTTGGAACAACATTCTTGTAGATAGAAAACGTCCTTTTACCTCTGCATAAAAACTAGTAGCTTCCAACCAAAGAGATTGGAATATACTAGAGGAAGTATCAAGCTGCAATGTTTGGCCGCAACAACTGCAGGTGGGGTAGGGGGAATTGATACATTGCCAAGGGATTATAGTCCTTAACGAAATCCGACGGCGTGCTCTCATTGGTCGAAATGTCGTGCTCGTACTTGGTTTGTATGATTTCGTTAAATTCTATACTCATTTGTTTTAAAATTGTTGTGCTTTGTGATATGTAATAACGCGAATGAAGCACTTTTAATGCGAAATACCTAGAAAAAATGGTGAAATTGTGTTATTTGTGAAACGTCGATACGAAAAGGCATCCAATCAGCGCTCTATATTTAAACTATGTTAAACACGTAAAGTTGAATTCTTGACCAACTTACTTATGATTTGATCGAGTTGGACACCTTGAACTACAATGAATACATGAAAGATTTATTGAGGAAAGTATCTAACTTTACATGATACACGATGTCAATCTATGTCTTAATTAATCCAGTAGTATCAACACCTAGATCAGTTATCGCACAGATTAAATGGAACTTTCTCAATAATTTCAAAATAATTTTGAAGTAAGAAGATTCCGATTTGGTTCAATTTCAATTCATTTTTTTAGTAATTATATAAATACCATCAGATACGTGTACGGGAATAAACATTAGTGATAAAAGAGATAAACAAACATATAAATAGTAATTAAATATTTAATATCCTGTTTTGAATATTATTCAGAAGAAAACAGTCTAATAACATGCACTTATGCTTCAATCTGCTTATATTAAGTTCAGGAGATTCCATAGTTTGTTTTGTCACAGTATAAACATATCCAGTAGTTGCAGTCAGTGTCGGCACCTTTGATCTTTAGAAACCAAGTTGTATGTTCGCGCATTGTAATGCGCAATGTCGCATAGCGGAGAGATCGGAAAGTTATTTAATAAGCAGGTCCGGATCTAATCCTATTTTAAAATAATCGGGGCCGGATTAACTAAATTTGTTAATAAATGAAAGTATTTGAATTAGAAATATTTAAACAATAATTATGTACGTTATGCATATCATTGTCTTAGATTTGAAACCTGTGGCCAATTTAACAAATTTTACAAAATGTTGAAAACTATTTTGGTAAAGTGTACTAGATGGAATAAAATGATTTGGACGAAAATTATACATTTAATGCTAGTTTGAATATATGAGTTACATTTAAATATTACTATATTTGATATAATTTGTAAATGTTGCAAAATAACAAAATTAAAAACTATCTTGGAAAAAAAAGCCTAATAGATGGAAAAAAATTATATATTTTAATGCTAGTTTTAATATATGAGTTACATTTAAATTTTACAATATTTGACATATTTTATAAATGTTGCAAAATAACTTAAAATTAAAAACCATCTTGGAAAAACGTCTCATAGATGGAATAACATTACATATTTTAATGCTAGTTTGAATATATGAGTTACATTTACCATAAAAAGAAAGTCATTCAACCCCACTGTTATGTTCCATTTACTGGTTAATCTGCATAAAGTTGCTTTTGATGGCAAATGGAGAGTATCAGATAAAAATCTATAAACTTTAGGGCTGAGAAAATATATAGTTAACGCAAACTGTTTAAATTCATTTGTATATCTGAAACCATGAGCCCTTTTATTTGATAATTTCAGCTGCATTTTAAACAGATTAACCGTGGCCTCATTAAAATGGCTTTCACAAAATGTAATAAAATCAGCATCAGAAATCTGATTTTCTTTCTCTGTCAGAGTAGAAACCTTCCCTTCCGCTCTCTTTAGAATACCTTTCAAATACCGAATCTCAGTTTTTAATTTGCTCTTCCTGGGACTTGTAGCTGACAGGCTTTGCGGTGTTTGCACATAAATGTTAGCTAAACATAAGAAATATAATTTAATGATATCACATAAAACATCAAAAACTGTTATTACCTGTATGAGTTTCAGTATGTTGATCGGTAATCACATTAACATCTTTACTTGTGCCTGGTAGTGGATCATCTTTTAACACAGGTGTAAGTAACATCTGTACATTCTGTAAAATAGAATTATCATATATAAAAAAAGGTGTATGTAATCTTGGTTGTTAGAAAAATCACAGAGGCATCAAAATCAAATAAATATAGCAAAGCTAGTTGCAATCAATATATTTGTGATTAATTTGATATAATCAACATTTAAAAGAATTTTTTATTAAGAAAAGATTAATTTCAAAAAATAAACAGTTGATTTTATAAGTTTATCTATCCTAGGGCTTACCTGTAAGAAATAAAGTGGGCACTGCAGTAATTTCTAGCCTGTTTTTCATTACATTTTTGAAGTAAGAGTTTTCAAAATGAATGCTACAGACTTTGGCATTTTTCTTCACAGAACTTGTTTCTCCAATTCCAGCAATCCACTCCTTACGCCTAGTGCAGAAAAAATTATTAATCATATGCAACTATTATTATGTACAAGAATGCTTGAATGATGTAGCAATTTTAACCATCAATAATTTACGCCAATATGTTTTTATATTTTACAATAACTTTTTATAAATTCTATAATCCTTTATGTCGTACTTATGTGCATGTATATCTGAATATTTATTTGAATTTTAGGTTTACCTTATTTCCTCAGATGGAAAATTAAAAAAACTAATGTCTTTTATGTCCTTTGAATACACACTTTTACACTGCGGTACACAACACTTTATACTCATTGTACTCGATTAATTTAACACACTAAATCAAATAAATCTTTTGCAATTATCCACAAAAACCTAATTCACTTTAAAAACGGTTGGTTATTTTCAAAAGCACGTACTAAGATCTGTTGACAAACAAACTATAAACAAGTCTAATTCTGTTTCTTACCGTCACTGCGACATTGCGCATTACAATGCGCAAGAAACAACCTGGTCTCAATAAATTTTGGGAGTGCAACTACTGGGAAGGTTTATACTGTGGTTTTGTCGAGGAACAATGTAATATGACGCATTGCAAAAAAGACATGACTGATATGGTCGGTGTTATTAAATTTAACTTTTATATTTTAGGAAATAAATATGTTGAGTTTTATTATACATCGATTTCACTGCATACCAAAAAATACTGTTACAGCTGTCTGACATACTTCCCATTTGGCAATTTGTGTACATATGACACAATTTCAGGCGCCAGCCAAACTTTAACAGTCTGAAAGTGTTCTGATAGTACAAAGGAGGAAATATAGGTGCTTAAAAAGCGCTCCTGAACGTATATTTGGATTTATTTTCGAAAGGAAAATATATGAAACCCAGCGGAAATCTATTTAATCGGTCTTTATACGAAAGTAATCAATAAAAAGGTTACATGTGTAAACATTAAACTCTTACACGAGGTAATTTAATTCGAAACTTTTGTAATTGTATTATTCTCTTTGTGTAGGAGAAGAGCAAATAACAGTATTAGTCGTTCAAATGTGGGTGATATTTGAAATGCTTCTATTTAACAGTTGAGAAACACGTGGCAGGTTTGAAATTAGTAATTACAAGGTTACGTACGTCATTACGAAAGTGTTGCAATATAGCTAACTTTATTTACTTGTGTTCTTTCCAATCAGTACATTCTTTTTAAATCTAACTGGATTTTTTATTGTTGAAAGTGCAAAGTAATAACGAGAAAATACATTGAGTGAATTGTATGTTTGATAATCACTACAATTCGATTTAATGGCTAGAATGTGCGTTTAATGCAAAAACTAGAAGAAATTAACATGACTAACTTAGGCCAAGTCTATACTGTGCCTTTGCAACTCATGGCAATGTGGAAAATAAAATTTAGATATTTTCGTATAGATTTTCGAAATCATTAAAATGTAAATATGAGAACCACTTGGATATTGTGCTATATCTGCGATATAACAGAAGCATAGGATAGAATAAGTATTTATATAATTTCAGAGCAACATCATACTTGTATGTACATATACAAATTATAAACAATATAAATATGTAATGTAAAAGATAAAGTATAAAGAAACAATAAGAGAGATATTTGTCAAGTGTATAAACGAGTTATCGAATAAACAATTTCTGTTTGCTGTCGTAAACACGTGTGTCAGTAAAGCTCTAACTTCGCCAGGTATCTAACACGTTGCACAGTGATGCAAAAAAAACGACGTATTTTGGGCATCTACTGGGTGATAGAGAATCTGAAGGTGGTATGGATTGCAAAATTTACCTTATTTTAGTGAACAATTGTAAGCAAAGTTAATGGCAAAATAAGCATTCTTTGTCTCTGAAGATATGGTCTTCTACTATTTACGTTTCTTAGATGGCATAACGTCCATACCAGTTGTCCAAATTCTCGCAAAAACTCGTATGTCTATCTCTAAAATACAATACTATACGAAATGAAGTGTAACCTTCTTGTAGTGCTTATACCTGTTGCTGTGACCCTTACATTTTTGAAAATGATAGTATTAAGTATTAACTTGGATATTAAATGTAATTATATTTTCATATATTAAAATATAAGTAAAATAGGTTGCAAATATTTAAGGATGAATTCCTTTATTAGAAGTAATAGTAAATAAAATAAACATATGGTTTTTAATACACTTTAATTAAGTAAACTTAAATATTAGATATATATAGACAAGAGAGATGTGATAGTTACACATCCTAAATAATTTTGGAAAGCTTTAATTTGTCAAAATGACACATTAAATGCCTCAATACGAACAAAAATAAAACATATGTGCTCGAGAAAATGACACAATCTTGAATAAAGAAGTAACAGTGAATATGAATAGTACTAATTCATGAAAGTGATTCTAGTAATAGAACTAAAATACAGAAAATACGTACATTCCATAAAAAAAGGATATAACTACGATGTTCCTCTTAAGAAATGTTAAATCGTAAATAAAATATTTTGTAAATAGTAACGTAAGATTAAAATGCATTCTTTGATTTTTGGATGTGTAGGCTTTGTGTTTCGGAGGCAACAGAAATAATCATATATGATTTAAGCACCTGCAAAAGAAAAGTACAAAGTCAATACTTTGTTTATAGCATTCTACAAATAACTATATCACCTGGGATAAAAACATGATTTGAAGACAGGGAAAAAGAAACGGTGGAGGCATTTCTTCTCGGCACGGGCTCGATAAAGAAGATCCAGGTTGTCTGCAATGTTTTCCCCTTGTTTCCAGATAGACGAACTAATAAAAGGAGAATTAGAATACAATTAGCAGACGGTAGAAGAAAATATTTGACAAATGGCGACAAGAGCAATAAATTTGTATACGTGGGGAACTATTTATATTTCGGGAATTAGCAACACTAATGTCAATAGCTAAAATCTGACAACACCATGATAAAGTTTGATATTTTTAAGCATAAAAGTACTCACAACGATTTGATGTACAAGTGCTATTTGTTTTGTTTACAGTGAGTTCAGAAAATCAATTTGACAAAATAATGGAAATTTCAAGAGAAGGTTTTCGTTGGATTATTTTTCACAACTTTCGACGTGGATTATTTCAACAAGAATGTGTCGATGAACTTGTAAGTTCTTTGTATGGCGATAAAGCACCATCAAAAACCACAGTATATCGCTGGTATAGTGAATTCAATCGTGGTCCTTGTGCCGTCGCCGACGAATTCCGTGAAGGTCGTCCGAAATCGGTTGTTGTGCCACAAAAGATCGATGCAGTGCGTGAACTGATAATGCAATATTGTCATGTGACATATTGTGAGATAGAGGCATCCTTGCACATAGGTCCACTTTAATACATTCGATTTTGCATGAACACTTAGTTGTAAAAAAAATTGTTCTCGTTGGATACCCCATACTTTATCAATCGCTCAAAAAAAGGCACATGTCAAGTGGTGTAAGGAAATGATGAAATAGTTCAATCGTGGTACTTCGAAAGACGTATATAAAATCGTGACAGCTCACGAATCATGGATATATGCTTATGAGCCGGAAACAAAACAGCAATCGACCGTGTGGGTATTCCAAGACGAGCTAAATCCAACAAAAGTTGTTCGTGGAGGAAGCACAGCGAAGCAAATGGTCGCCTGTTTCTTCGGCCGAATGGGTCATGTGGTCACTGTTCCGCTTGAGCAACGTAGAACTGTCAATTCTGAGTGGTACACGACCATTTGTTTGACGGAAGTCTTCGGAGAAATTCGTAAAACTAACCCCCGAAGACGAATCATTCTACATCATGACAATGCGAGCTCTCACACATCTCGTCAAACAGGTGAATTTTTGAGCAGTCAAAATATCGAATTGATAATTCATCCTCCGTACAGTCCTGACTTGGCACCCAATGACTTCTTCTTGTTCCCGAATATCAAAGGTAAACTGCGTGGTCAACGATTTACTAGCGCCGAAGAAGCAGTTGAAGCGTTCAAAAACCATGTTTTAAAGGTGTCTCAAGAGGAATGGAAAAACTGCTATGACAAATGGTTTGAACGAATGCAAAAGTGTATTGATCATCAAGGGGAATATTTGTCTGTAATTTGAGTGGCAAATACGCAATAATCTAATGGCGAAGCTCCGAGAGAACATTATACAGTAGGGCAAATAAGCACTGCTTGTTCCTTCATGATTTATGAATTTGTATTTGAAGATGGTATTTAATTATTTAGTTTTCATGTTCTTTTAAATCAAGAATTTCTTTTGATTGAAATTTCTTTTATCGTTATAAAATAAAATTGAAGATATTAACAAAATGGAGTTTGTACGATCAAATGAAGTGAGTTATATAAATTCACATGAGTTATAATATGAAGTTATTTTAATTTGTCTTATATCAAATGAATGTTCACTTGATTTTAAATATTTCGTTTATTCATTACGAATTATAAATGTATTTAATATTGCTGGACAGACTACAAAGGTACTATGTGCAAATGTTTGCCTTAAGTGAATTGTTGAGCATTAATAAATATTGCATAATCATTTAATAAAAATTTAAACAATTTAACACGAACATCCGAGGATGTTTTGATGGGTAAATACTAAATGGCTAGAAGTACTATGTGAAAATATTTTAGGCTAGCAGTTAGTGTGAACCAATTTGAGAACATTTAAGTAGCAAGACTCTAGATTACTCAAGTAGTAGTGACGGCATCGTGTTAATAATTTTCACAAAAATTATTCTCTCAAAAATAAAATAACGCATAGTGAACATCCACTTAAACATCATTATATCTATTTCACACATATTACAATGCAAAAAGGAGTATAGATGATTTCAATTGGGAACAAAATTTTATAAAATGTTAATGTTGTTAGTAACAATAATTTAAAATATATCTGATGTTAGTATAAAACATAGATATTGTATTTAATTTCCTCACCTTATCCCAACGTGGACTAAATAAGAGAAAGACCATCAATCAAGAAGTAAATCGCTGTATGAATCATGCTGTTATGAACAAATCGAATATGAAAGTATTACATCATTTGTATCAATTATAAAAGTAGGTATCATAGCACTATGTATTCACACAACATTATCATCCTTATTATTGACTTAATTATCCTTAGTTTGGTCTAAGATCAAAGTGTTGTTAAGACATATTTCTTAATGATATTATTTAGATAAATAAGGAATAGTCTTTTGGAAATCATGTTGTATCTTCCTGGTGTTAGATCTCATTTCCGATCATTCTACAGTCAGGCATTTATGTACAAAATAGTTTCAGTTCAACATCCCTAGTTCCAGAAAATTCGAATTTCTTTAATTTAAATATCATGATTGTAGACTATTATCATGAGATTTAAATTAAAAAAAAAAGTTGAAGTAGTCTTACTTAGATTATGTTCATTCCCACAGATATCTTCTTAAGAGGCTATGAGGTGCAAGCATTTGCAAATAGAGGAAAACGCGAGGCGGAATTTACGTTCGAGAGAAGAAAAAAGAGAGGGTAGTGCCCCTAGAATTACTAATTAATTACCTGAAATACTAAACCTATTTTTCGTTTATTTAATTCAAGTTGAATCAACCTATAAACCTACTGATCTTTTGAACATTATTTATAGTTATGTTCTCATTGTCGTATTTTGAAATTAAACTATATGCAATCTTGAGTATCCTCTTAAACTATATTTAAATGTACTTCTTATTGAGTGATTATATTTGGAAAACATTTTCTTGCATTTTAAATAAACCACAAAAAAATTGATGTCTTATCTGCAAATGGTATGCGAATAGTGATCCTCTTAAAACATAATACGGAAGACCACTTCATACAATATATTGCTTCAATCACTTGTTTTCTATTTTATTATTATGTGCATGTATTACATATTTTGAAATAGTAATAGGTACATGCACATAATATTGAAAACACGTGAATATTGTATGAAGTGGTCTTCCGTATTATATCTTAAGAGGATAAAGCATGTTACCTCTTTTATATTTCCTTTACTTTGTTTCTTCATTTTTAGTTTATGCATGCGTTTTATAAGTCGACCAGTTTAGCTCGATGCTTTAGAAAAGGAAACTCATCGTGAGGGTACCATTTATGATATCTTGAGTGTATATGTTTTCCTTTTAGAAATACCTACTCATCACAATTTAGTTTACGTATTATAATTATGCACATAATTCTGCTTGTAACTTAAAATTCCTTGGAGTTTTTAAGGTATCTATTTCGCTCTGATAATTTCTCAAGCGCATTTCATATCTTGACCTTTCCGGCGCGATTCCAAGACCAAGTCATAAATTAAATTGTTGCCGTTGCAAAATAAAGCTGTACTACTAGTATAACTAACGTGTAGTATTACATTAAATCAAATTTTTTTTTTAATTTCAGTAAGAGACACGCCTCATAAATTCGGGAATATCTACCCAATTTTGTATTTGATCTTTAGGAAATTGTTGCTGGTAGCAAAGTAGTTGCTTTTCATTTACTAGAATATGACATACCAAGTGAATCTAGCCAATGAGTTATTTCTTTTCAACTTACAGAATTTGCATATCTGTTCAATTAATGTGGCTTTGTTGGTGAAAATAAATGAAAATAAAAATATCCGTTCATATATGATAAGTATCAATAAGTACTATAGAGCGTCTCAATCTTAATATTTAGTGCAGTCTCTTCTGGGATATATACCTCTTTTACTACTGTAAGCAATTTGTAATAAACTGACTTTTTTATGTCAAGGCAATGTTGTCAGTTCGATTTATTATGTTTATCGGTGTGGTGTAAGCTTAGGGTGTAAGTATCACAACATAACCTTCCTGTCAAATGTCAAATTAATATTTTAATATAATAATATAGAATAATATCCTAACCAACAAGTTGTTAAAATGTCGTGTCATTATAATGAGTTACCAACCTAACCTGTCATTGTCGAATTGACAACTATGTTGTCTGTCTCCATAGTCTTTATTCGTATATAATTAGATATTAAGCTTGATACTGAATTCTTAATGGAGCAATCTAAATGCAATGTACCTATAACAATGTTCAGCGAATACAAGAATAATCTCCTTTCTGAAATTTCATTATATATTAGAAACTAACCAATAAAAGTTCCAAACAAGTAGTATGTAGGCACGACGTATTGCTAAAATTGTTGTTGTAGTAGTTTAACCACTTGCACTTATGCTTAAGTGAATTCTCATACTGCTTACTTTTCATTTAAATAATACTTATAGAATCCTATATGTCAGGGGCATCAACAAGTCGTGTAGTAGCAACTCACTTATGACAATAGTATTTTACCTCGATACTGGGCTTATAAATGAAAAGCATTATATATAAAATTAGAAGAAATGTATATTATGAAAATTGCTTCACAATTTAAAAGCAGAGTTATGATTCATAAACAGTGATTTTTTAAATGAAATACTCCAATGTACAACTACTATATAAAGCATAGCTGACTCGTCCGCCATTTTGGAGATAACTGCGTCAAAATGTAGCCTATATGAGAACTGTCAATCTGTCCGCAATGACGTCATTGACAGCTAAAGTGAGCGTACCGGTATAAGTGTATCGTGATATGAACTGACATTTATCTCCAAAATGGCCGACGAGTCAGCTGAATGTGTTCAAACTTATGACTAATGTATAATTCACAAATGCCATGAGAGAACACGAACTAAATTGTCATAATATACATAACACGTATGCCAGGTGATACACGTAAATTATAATTCTGTAAAAACTGTTTGGTGTTCCATTTGACGTAAATATTTTTATTATATACAAGGTGTGTATGAATTGGCGGACCCACTACACGTGGCGACATTCTTGGTCAAATTTTGAGTTAAAAGTCCTAATCCTAAAACGATGAATCAGGCTTCCTTTGTCTTCAGAATGAATTTGAAAGAAACATACATTTGGCAACATTGAACACGCATGTGCTAGTTATAATCTTCGGAACATTTTTACACGTCGTCATGTGAACCTTACATTTTAAATTTAAAAAAGAAACAAACGAAATAAAATTGGTTTCTTAGATTACATATTTATTACGAAAATATTACAAAGTTTAAAAATTTTTTGATAATATTGACTAGTTTTTGTACATCTTCTTGATAGAAATCAATGTAATTATTACCTACATAATTGTTCGAATTGAAATCCATCAGTTTGTAGACATAGCTGCAATCTTTGTGGTATCGTTTGTACTATTCGCTCAAGTCTTTCTGGTGTGATTTCTAATACTGCAGCTTCAATTCGGGCTCTAACTTCGTCAGCGTCCTGTGGAGGTGTAGCGTAAACTTTACCTTTAATGCAACCCCAAACAAAAAAATCTAATGGATTGAGATCGGGGGATCTCGCAGGCCACAAAAGGGGACCGCCACGACCAATCCATCTGTCTGGGAAGTGGTCAGTCAACCAGTCTCTTATATTACGAGCAAAGTGCGCAGGAGCTTCATCATGCATGTAAATCATATTAAGGCGTACGTTCAGCGGTATCTTATCAATAACTTGTTCTAAAACATTTAAATATTCACCGGCATCTAGGCGATTTGGTAAGTAAATTGGTCCAACTACCCTGTGGTTTATTATACCCAGCCAAACGTTAACAGAAAACCTTCTTTGGTGAACGTATTCGCGAAATTCATGTGGATTTTTATCTGCCCAATGATGCAAATTATGAGTATTAAACACACCATCTCTGGTAAACATGCACTCATCACTCCAAAGAATACGTCTTAAAAAGTCACCTTCTTCCTGGATTCTATTTAAGATTGTATTGCAATAATTGATTCGAAATAAGTTATCATTTCCGTAAAGAGGCTGAACTTTAGAAACATGGTATGGATGAAGCAAGTTTTCTCGTAGAACCAAATGAACTTATTACTGGGAATATTTAGTGTAGAAGCTAATTGACGGGTACTCGCAGAGGGATCTTCCTGTATTGTGGCTAGAACTTGCTCTTCTAGTTGCACGGTACGCCTTTGCCTTGGTCGACCTGCGTTCGCATTTCTTGGAATAAACGAACCTGTGTCACGATGTCGTTGGTCCAGCCTCCGAAATACATTTTTACTTGGACGCCTCCGATTTGGAAAACGCACTTGATATTCCTGCCCTGCCATGCTAGCATTTCCACGACAGAAACCGTATATCATGTACCTATCGGCATATTCGTTGAACGTAAAATTCATAATAAACAAACAGAACAACTATTAAACACGAAAACCCGAAAACTGATTAAAACTATATAAATAAACACGAAAAATAAGCAAGTCGAATGAAATAGGTAGATTACAAAGTGTCAAAATTTGACAGTAGCATCAGTATTTGACTAGAACAACATTAGGCTGCCTACTTATTGTTTTACAACGTTGTCAGATGTGTTTTTCGTCAAAATAAGTTAATAAACAAATATTAAAAACAAACTTTAAAATCAAAAAGAAAACTTTAACGAAAGGATAATAACAACAATTCTTCTTTCTTCTAAATTGTAGCTCTATCAACAAATATCAAGTAATAATGGTTATTTCAAGACTGAAAGTCCGAACTTTAGGAACCTCGTGCAAAGATATGGAGCATGGTACAACATTTTCGTATTAGGATTTTGGACTCCGAATTTAACGAAGAACATCGCCGCGTGTAGTGGGTCCGCCAATTTATACACACCTTGTATATGTACTGGTCGTTCGCAGTTGACTGAATGAGGAAACTTTATTTATGTTAAATATAACACCCAATATTTTTTTTATAAAATCATAGTAAGCCTTACGATTATGTCCTTCAGTATTTTGCAAGAGCTTCAATTTTTCAAACTTAAAAAATAAGACTCGTCGCCATTGAAAAATATTGACAAGAAATGAAAGTCTGTAACAAGTTTCATTTCCAAACATACTAATAGAGGCCCAATTCATTTCAGTTGGTCCACTTACTGAAATTCCAGTTCTTTTAGAAATCCATGAATAACTTGTAGAAGTGACCTCTACTATATATTATCTTGGGTTAAATATGGTTCTCAGATGACACCATTCCATTATCAGAGTAGGTACTAGGGATGAGCGCTGTTTCACTACCGGTGATTTAATCATCGTGATCAAAAAATCACTGGTCACTACAGTGATCCAATATTCGGATTCACGGTGACCGGTGATTTCACCGGATGAGACTTACAATACGAAATTCGATTAACTATCTAGAAAGTCAGAAGCTACATTTATCACTTCACTGGTTCTTTTGATAAAAGCGTGTCTACACTGTCTACCCATCAGCCTAAGGGAACTTCTATTTCTCGGCCAATCATAGAAGTTGAAAGATGTCTTGAAGATGAAATTAGAAATTATATAGAGTGGTGGCAGGCACACAAATACAATTACCCAAATCTTGCCTTAGTTGCGCGAGAACAATAATGTACCTTAGCCTCATCAGTGCCGTGTGAAAGGCTTTTTCTAAAGCTGGTCAGGTTTTGACTGAACGTAGAAATAGATTAAGTGATGCAAAAGCCAAAATGATTTTATTTTTAAACGCGAATTACAAATATTTGTAAATTCTGAATACATCTGTTTTTTATTTTTAGTAAATTATATACTGTTTTTTTTTCAAAGCGTTTGTTTCATAAACCACAAATTTCTCAGCTATTGTCTTTTTTTTCAAAACAGTAATAATTCTGAAAAGTAAACCAGTTCATTCTTTTTGTATATAAATTTATATACAGGCTGTCCAGAAACTCTCCTGACAAACGAAGACCGGAGATTCCTCAGATAATTTTAAGACAATTTAACCCAATTCACCCTAGTCCGAAAATGCTTCCTAAGGTCATAGGCGTCCGTTTTGCGTAGGTAAACGGTTATTTTAATGCATAACTTTTTTGTCTTTAACTTTTAAGCATTTGTGACACTAGATTATTAAATTTTCAGGTATTCTAGTACTAAAAGGTAGTCTTACTTTGAGTCGGTAGGATACACCGTTTTCTAGAAAAATCGATTTGAAAATTTTTCGTTTGTATGTATTTATTAACTTTGAATGAAGTAGATAGTAAATTAATAATTCAATTTTTCAACATTTCTATAATTTTGTAATATAAACGAATGTGCCGTAAATTTTTACACCAAATTGACCTGACTAGATTTCTTTAATGAATTTTTATTATTTTAACTTTAAGACTATTTTTCTTATCTTTCTTTCAAATGTAATATATTAAATGTTCTATGCCGTTGTGGATAGGGAATTGAAAGTACTATCGAAATCAATTAAAAATACTACAGGTTGTCATTTAAAAAAAAAGTCGGTGACGTCATAACGTGAAAAACAACTGACGTAAGAGACTGAAATAATAATAATAAGAAATTGCGATGATAATACTCCCCTTAGTTAAAATCGCTACACCCCTTCAAGATTTTTTTCCACCCCATCAAGATTTTTTTCAAAAAGCCAATATTAACGAAGTTAATGCTTTCATCCGTTACTTTAATTCCACACAGTATACATATAACTAGTAAAAAGCTGTAGTCCGAAAAAATAATTTTGAATTTCTTGGGTGAAATTGAATTTTTTCAATCTGTAGGGATTTTTTTATTTTTTTCAGTGTAAGAAATCGCATTGATAATAACGGGCATTGTTGTATATGTTTTTACACTTCCAACCTAAATATATCAAAAGAAACATATTTATATTGCTGTTATCCAGTGTATGTATTAACACATGTCATTCATCATTAATGATATTTATTCACAAGCATTGAATTATACACATACCGACTTATTAATAGAAAAGATTTTGTAAAGAACTCCTTTTCCCATGTTTATTACGACACGATACAAATATATATAATTGATTTATGTCCTGTAAGAATGTGCTTCACTTGTCAAATTACAAGAAGGAAAAGAGAGGCTATTTTATTGTTTAGATTATATCTAAATAAATAAAGATTGTTTATTTATTATACGTGTTGTCTGTTCATGTGTAGACATAAAAAACGAAAATGAAATAATCCTTATTGCTCGGAAATATGTTTAGTTCTTGCTACATAGTGGCCATTGAACGCGCTTTATAAATAATTTTCCAATTCTTTCGTTACTAAATACTTTAGGGTGCTAAGCTATTCTCCCAAAAATTAAAGGAATTTATTCGGGATGGGCTTAAACTAAACTTAATTAAATAACTCGATGAACTGCTATAAGAATTTATCGGGGGAAATTTCAAAAGGACGGAGGAGAAACGACGAAGCAGCTGTTATAACTTTTATCTCACCAATATTTCGTGATGTAGAAAATTGTCTTGTAGGAATAATAATGGTATATAACAAGAGCGTGCTTCGTAAATATTAGTTAAAATCTTTCTGAGCGAACCAGTTTTGTTAAAAAATTATTCGGCTTTAAGTTCAAATAATTGCAATTGATCAATACTGTGAATGAAGAAATTCTTTTTTAATCTGTAGATGTGACGATGTTATTTTATACTTTTCTTCTAAATTGTAAGAAAGTCAAATAAATGATCGTGTGGCTGTTTCCATTTTTTAACCTTTTCAACTGAATTTTGTATTATAAACAGTTGTCTAATGTTCAATTTTATGACATGGGTACCTGAATTAGAATTAGGTACTGTTTTGTGTATTTTATAAATACGTGCTTGAAGGTTTTGTTATTTTATCAGTTACAAAGTTTGACCCTTCAATTCTATTACATTTGTATATTTAACATGATTAACATAGCTATCCTTTATACAGGGTTATGATAAAGTAACGCACAAAATTCATAAAACGTACAATGTTCATTTTTAAAAAAATGCAAAAACACGTCAAACAGTTTATTTTATTCCGCGTCTTTTAACATAAGTCAAAAAAATAAAACGTCAAATTTGTCAAAGTTATGACGTCATCAATATTTTTTTTAAATATGAAGCGTGTCTTTTTTTTACTTTATTTGATAAATCTTGTTTTTCTGCATTATAAAGAAATAATTGAAGTAGGGGTCACATAAGAAAAAACTGAGAGAATTAATAAAAGACAAAATAAACTTTATTATAGTAATAACATTTAAATTAACTAAACAGTCCATTAAACCAAAACGGTTTCTTACAGGAATTGTTCAAACTGTGTCCCATTCACTATCTGACATAGGCCAAGACGATGGTAGACCTGATTTACAGAGTCCTCGATCATCTGCGGAGTTATACGAGTCATTTCATGTCTAATTCGTTCCATTAAGTCTTCTAAATTGTCTGGTCGGTTAACGTAGACCCGACTTTTTAAATGTCCCCACAGAAAGAAATCAAGGGGGGTGAGATCAGGTGACCTAGGTGGCCACTCCATTGGTCCACGTCTTCCAATCCACCTTCCTTCAAACTGGTTATCCAGAAACCTTCGAACATTAAGACCATAATGTGGTGGTGCACCATCTTATTGGAACCAAATACTGGGATCCAAGTTTTCCCTATTATTTGGATCCGGATATTCCGCAATTAGATCCGGAAGCACTGCCATACGAAGATGTTCCAAATATCGCTCAGCTGTTAAATTCCCACGAAAGAAATAAGGAGCAATAAATTTTCCCCTGACGATTCCTACCCATACATTAATTTTTTGGGAGCGCTGGGTGTGTTTTGTCTGAATCCAGTTGGGATTTTTCCGAGCCCAGTAGCGACAATTGTGTCGATTTACTGTACCACTTAAATAAAACGTTGCCTCGTCTGAAAATACTACACTATTAAGCAAATTTGGATTTTCGTCACAATGCCTCATGAAGATTTCACAAAATTCCAAACGTCTGTCCGGATCATCTTCTGAGAGTTCTTGAACAAGTTGAACTTTGCATGGGTGCAGTTTTTCTATTTTTAAAAACTTTACTACAAACGACTGACTAACATCTTGTTGTAAGGCAATTTCTGCTGTAGTTGCATGAGGGTTGTCTTCTAATGACAGCAAAATATCTAACTTTGCATCGTCGCTTATTCCCGGTCTTCCAAATTTTGGAGCATCACTTACGCTTCCTCTTTCATTAAATTTTGCAACAATTCTGCTTACTGTGCTTCTAGCAATTGGAGATCTTTCAAAATGTGTTTCGTTAAATAAGACACATTCATGACTTCGAAGTCTATCGCCTTAACCTACCATCATTAGAATTTCTATCCTTTCTCTTTCCGTTAAAGGAGCCATCATAATAAAATTGGTATGACACTAATTGCAAGACTGACACTGACAAACAGTTGTTTTATTACTAGGTAACTTTAAGTTTTATTTCTTTTAATAATTAGTTTCTTTTCATGAATTCAAAAACTAGTTTATTTTGTTTTTTATTAACTCTCTCAGTTTTTTCTTATGTGACCCCTACTTCAATTATTTCTTTATAATGCAGAAAAACAAGCTTTATCAAATAAAGTACAAAAAAACCAAGCTTAATATTTAAAAAAATATTGATGACGTCATAACTTTGACAAATTTGACGTTTTATTTTTTTGACTTATGTTAAAAGACGCGGAATAAAATAAACTGTTTGACGTGTTTTTGCATTTTTTTCAAAAATGAACATTGTACGTTTTATTAATTTTGTGCGTTACTTTATCATAACCCTGTATATTTTTAGGAATATACCAATGCAAAACATACAATATTGCCAACTCATACACCTAAGATTTGTATTTCTGTTTCTAAAACTCTGGGATTTGTCTGTCTTCAAAATATTTTAATAATACGTATTTCCCTACTGAAAACTATTTTCTTGGTATTTCTTCATAGTAAGGTTGAATATGCTTTATCTGTGTAGTCACTTTGCTATTATTATCATATTATTACTTACATTTCTTTGCTGGGAAAATTAGTCCAGATTTTTAAAATACGTTTCTATCAAAATTGATAGTATCTATCCAACATGCATATACAATAAACCATATTCTTCAACAAATCGCATTTGAAATAATTTAGTTCGTGCTCGTTGTGTTGTTAACACAAATACATTAGATATTTTAATTTTTAAATGAAGTAAACTACTACATCCGGTCTACCGATTTTACTGAAAGTCAGCTTCTAGAAAACACCATTTTCTACCTCTTAATTAAAGCCTGTTGTTTAATTATTTTTTAATTCAGTTTTGGAGAGGGGATTGTAAGGAACAATTTTTGGTTACCACGTGTCACGTTTTGAAATAAGCAAAAAATACCGGTGGTCTTGAATGTAGCGCTTCTGTCAGTGCTGTTGTTTTACTTATATTTCCATGTTGAAAATTAATTCAAATGCTAATTTATAACGAACTTGTGCGATGGTGAACTGCCCCGAAAGATTTAAAATATAAAAATGTGATCTTACTAGCCTACGAATATGTAGGAAAAGCCGAAATGTCATTTTAGTCTCTGAAATCTGATACATCGACATCAGAATCGGAAGATTCAAAGGCGGTGAAATCAGACTTTTTTGAGTGATTAAAAATGTATTCATTATCATTTTCTTTCTGTTTAAAAATAACTTTTTTACTGATAAGATAGTCTATAGACTATAATATAGTTTTTGATTTCTGCATGTAAAAGTTTTGTTTAAAGACGTAATATTAATAAATCGAGTCGTCCATAAAAATGCCTTTTTTTGGCTTCTTACAGCTGACATAAATATACAATGAAAAAATCAAGTTACAAATCCTATTCCTGTAACTTGCTTTTATGTCATCATTTTTATTGTTAGTGATGATATGTCACCTAACTTAAATAAACCTACTATACCTTCTCATATAAATATTATGGCAACTCTAAAAGAAATTAAGTAAAACAAATATCATGTTATCTTATTGTAAAGTTTACTTAATGTTACTTAACCTCTTCGGGCATTAAGGTTTTCAATTCTGTTTGTTAGAGAAGCCAGGAATTAAATGGTGATTTTCTGAATATCTCTCTCCTGAAATAGAATTATTTTCAATTTGTTTTTTTTTACTTTTTATAATTTTTCGACATTTATGTATTTTTAATATTTACATATAAGTAATATTGATTACTCGGATAAGTATTAAGCAAGTAGAGATCACGACACTATTGAATCTATCAAACATCAATATAACATCAACTAACTAATAATGAACAAATATATTACATTTTTCGTACTTCAAATAAGATTCTTTAATTATGGAGTATCGACATCAAGAAATAAGAACAGGGTATGATGTAAGATTTCTAGGGTTGCAAGTGGATTCGCAGTTGAACTGGAAAAAACATGTTGAGTACTTGGCGGGAAAAATACAGTAAATAAGCAGACGAGTCTTTCTACGTACTATGCTCATGTTGAGTTAAGGTTGCTATATGGTATTGGGGAGCATCTGCGTATGTATCTAGGATATTTATTCTGTTCGTGAAAGAAAATTATGACTTATTTAAACGTCAAGAACTTCACTACTGTTATGGAACCAGGGGAACAACACAGGTCTGTCTTTTACCATAACAGACGGCCAAAAGTTGTGTGCAGAGGAGTGCATCTATTGAAATAATAAAAGTATATAATCATTTACCTTATGATTTAAAAAAGAAGACCTAACAAAGAATATTTTTAAGAAAAGACTTAAAACCATACCAATTAACTGTGCTCTTTATAAATTGCAAGCGTTTTTCATGTACAAATTCTAGTGTGTATACGATTATTACTCTATTATCTTTATTGCTTGAGACGTATTCAAAACATTACATGTAAAAATTGAATAAAGTTATTATTATTATTATCAACTACGTTCAATAATTGTTGAGTAATTCTTCAGATATGTAATATTTTCTTAAAATCAACAAACATTTCATAGGCAGATTAGTGGAGTTCATGAAGAAAATGTTAACATTACTGAAGCAGTGCGAAAATAGATTAATTAGATATATTCGTGTATACAGGCACGATGAGGAACGAATAGGAGGACAGTAGATCATTATCGATGACTTGGTACAGACAATTAAAAAGTTCGAGAAGCACCTTCTCAATTTGTGTGTTTTCTATGAAATTGTGATGGAATGCTTGCAGTATTTGCAGTTGTGGTTAAGCTGAATTCCAAAAATACTGAATGACTTGCATAAAATCAGTCATTGCTTTAAGTTTCTTCTGTCCGTAGAATGAAGAAATTTAACAAGGCCCATAAAAGTGAAACTCGAGCAATGTTAGTCCAAAAACCATTGCAATATGTTATCTGATAAATAAGACGTTTTGCTGGTGGATATTTTACCTAGGTAGTAGTCAATTACGACATATACTTGTAAGATTTTCAATGTAAACTGCGTAATGCAATCCAAAACGTAAGTACATGCTTGGTAAACATTGTATTGCTTACGACAATCGTCTATCTTAGGATCCTACTATGTTATATGGCTTGCAACACTTCATCATTTGTGCAGTACTGACCTAGAATTCAGAGATTATAATTTATTCTTGTATTTACAAAAAACACTTTCGCTGTCTGCGCTACAATGATTGTCATCAACATCATCGTAGCACGCCTGAAATATGTTGCAAATCAGATGAAATTTAGGAGCTGATTGTATAATACGATAAGTGCAATACAGGTAAAAAATATTCTGACAAGTACATTACAGATTGATAGATTACTTTCCTGTAAAAGAAAGGTTTTTAAAAATGTTCCTGTAATTTATGTAAAAACGGTAGGTACTCATAAAAAATACGCCCCCGTACATATCTTCATTGCAAAACCTTTAAATTTATCTTTTATGACATATACTTATGCACATAATTGTTTAAATTAAACACAGAAGCTTATTACGGTATTAAGTTTCGAGAAAATCGAGTTGGTTTTTGATTTGAAGACGTGAATTGATTAAGCAATTTTGAGCAAACATTAATTATGAAGGAGTGGATTTCTTCGTGTGTGCGCTGTTTCAAAATAAGAATAAAAATGGTTTAAGCGGCGAAGTGCACCAGCTGCATCTAAAAATCTCACTGGCTTGTGCAACGATTCCGGTATAATTAAATTTATTTTATAAAAAGAGGGAAGTCTCTGAGGATCAGAGACTTACATTTAGGAAAGATATTCAGTTAAGCTTTAAATATACATGTTGTAGTTAGAGTACGGGATTTAAGAAATCTCTTTAACGTTGATGCACTATGTAGAGATACTTGTTATTACGAAACGGACTTATATTCGGATAATTTAATTCAAATGACGTAAGTAAGTACATGAAATGCCATACTTCTTTAAAATATCAATTTAAAACTATTTACAGAGAAATTATTGGAACGGATCTGGAGACGCGTTAGGTTCAGTTGCACGTCATCGATGACGTTTACATGTTGTCATAACTGTATTAGAGAAACTAAAAAGGTATATCTGTCAAAAAGACGTGCATTGTGTATATTCTTCCTGTCAAATTTTTCATGTTTATTTTTGCTTCGATATAAATTGTTTAAAAACAGTGCTTCTTAAAAGTGTACTTATTATTTATTTGCGTCCATTGAATATAATGCCGAAACTTTTCTATAATCATGTGTTAAATTTAATGCGAATTGCGTGAATGAAACATTTAAGGTTTTTCGACAATCTAAATCAATATAATAAATAAGTTGAGAAAGACTGATGTCTTAGAGCATTTCAATTACTAAATATATTACGTTATAGTTATTGTACTGTGAATAATTTTTTTCTTTGGTTATATCAAATGTCACTGACAGAAATAAAAATAGATCCGGCAACATATACAAGGCGAGTCGTCATGGATCTAGTATGACGTGCAACTGAATGTAACGCGCTTCCACCATAGTTAATTAATCATATTGTGTAATCTTGTCAACTAAAG
This sequence comes from Amphimallon solstitiale, assembly GCA_963170755.1. NCBI lineage: Eukaryota > Metazoa > Arthropoda > Insecta > Coleoptera > Scarabaeidae > Amphimallon > Amphimallon solstitiale. The sequence continues at coordinate 42,055,689 of OY720679.1, forward strand.
AATATGTAATAGCTAGTAAAAATGGAAGAAAATTTCAAAAACTTACACAATTCGCAAGTATGGTTTTGTCACGAATGTCGACACGTGTTTCTGACTCACTGATCGTCATCAGTACCGTGTAGTCGAGGAATAAGGTGGGATAACCTTAGAGATGTAAGCTACATGGAAGACCATCAGGTGACAAACCACCATTTCTAGCTTCAGCTAAAATATCCTCAGTTTTGAGGACAACAACTAGCGTCACCACGAGGAAAACAATGCCAACCTGCGTGCCATACGAGACTCAGGAAAGATAAATCAAAAAAAGGAATTATCGCGTCTACATAAAATACAACAAACAGAAAAATATTTTCTTTTTTCTTGTATTGTACAAATGGTGGTCTGTCACCTGATGGTATTCCGTGTTGCTTACATCTCCTAGGTTATCTCATCTTACTCCTTGGCTACACTGTACTGATGACGACCAATGATTCAGAAACACTTATTTACGGTTGCTCTACAGCGGAATTTACCCGATATTTCTCTCTTTCTGGTATTTTATGCATCCGCTATAGTTCCCTTATATATATATATATACATATAATAAATAATTCTAAATTTTTCTTGACCTTATTCACATATTCATGTGCATATATATATAATTAAATTTCTTGGACGATTTAGAGGTCATACTAATTTCAAATTAATTTAAAATTAGTTTAATTGTTAATTAGGTAATTTTTAATATCTTTAAAAATTACCCAGCGGTCCAGGAATCGAACCCGAAATCTCCCGATTACTAGTCAGGTGTGTTAACCACTACACTACCACGGGCTTCGGTTTCGACTACTTTAAATTGTACTGATATACATATACATATACATATAGCAAGTAACAGATGGAAAGTATTGCTGGTATACCAGCGTATATAAGCACCGAAACTTCCATGTGCTGTATATGATAAATAATTCTAAATTTTTCTTGACCTTATTCACATATTCATGTGCATATATATATATATATAAAGAAAAACATTGGGTATAATCCGCTGTAGAGCACCATAGACACGTGTTTCTGACTAATTGGTCGTCATCAGTACGATGTAGCCAAGGAATAAGGTGGGATAACCTTGGAGATGTAAGCTAACCGGAGGACCATCAGGTGACAGACCACCATTTGTAGCTTCAGCTAGAAGATCCTCGGTTTTGAGGACAACAACTATCGTCGCCACGAGGAAGACAATGTCAGCCTGCGTGCCATCCGTCGTGGCGACGTTAGTTGTTTTCCTCAAAACCGAGGATCTTCTAGCTGAAGCTACAAATGGTGGTCTGTCACCTGATGGTCTTCCGTTTAGCTTACATCTCCAAGGTTATCCCATCTTAGTCCTTGGCTACACCTTACTGATGACGACCAATTACACAGAAACACGTGTCTACGGCTGCGCGCATTGTACCCAATATTTTTCTTTTTCTGATATTTTATGTATCCGCGATAATTCATTATTCTTTGATTTACATTTCCTGGGTCTCGAATGGCACGCAGGTAGACATTGTCTTCCTCGTGGCGACGTTAGTTGTTGTCCTCAAAACCGAGGATCTTCTAGCTGAGGCTACAAATGGTGGTCTGTCACCTGGTGGTCTTCTGTTTAGCTTACATCTCCAAGGATATCCCACCTTATTCCTTGGCTACACCGTACTGATGACGACCAATTAGTCAGAAACACGTGTTTACGGTTGCTCTACAGCGGATTATACCCAATATTTTTCTTTTTCTAATATTTTATGTCTCCGCGATAATTTATTGTTCTTTTCGTTAAATTTGTAAATACATAATAAATGGGTTATAATCTATCTAAAAGAATAACTAAATGAACATATTTTGCACTGATTTTATTTAATTTTACTTCAATACTTTGAGTTTTAATTATATTTACAATTTTTAAGGTGAGACTTAAAATGTCACAAGTCTGCTCTTTGATATAGTACATAATTATATATACTTTCGGCGAAATAAAATAAAGCCAGGATTTCTGATCATGCAAATTTACGGAAGATAATTTGCATTATCCAAAGCAACATTTTTATCTCGGATTTTAAGAAATTCGGAACTTTAAATACCCATTCTTGAATGAAGACGCCTTCAATTAAATTCCAATCAGTCAGAAAAAAAGTAAAACCCGCTTTGTATTAGAGAAACAAATTATTATTGAGTAAGATTACTAACATTTTAATCCAATTAAATTAAAATCTGCTTCTTATTGTTTATGGGGATATGCAACATCCCCTAATACATACTAATTCTGATGTATGTTCTTTAGGAAATTTTTTAATAAATAATAAATTGAAAAAGTACTATATTAATGTTATGAATAAATATTCATAAGCGGCATATTCTATTAGCTAAATTTTTGCTTATTTAAATATCAATGTGATCTTCAACATAATGTCATGTTGTTGTATTTAATGTCATTTATCTAGAAATGAACCCTCTTCAATAAAACATATACATAATTGATTTCTAAAGTTCATCGAGTCAATAGAAAATGTCACAGATAACAAAAACGTTTTTGGATTGATGAAGGAAATTTTCATTTATGTAATAGTCGAGTCCTCTTTTTTATGGCACAAACACATTTCATCGGAAGACTAATCAAATTTATTTTTTATTGTCGATGACGGTGATTAATAACAAGAAACGTACAATAGCTGCTAGGTCAATTTTTATTCTTTTTTATGCCTAAACTCTAACTATAACTAATTTTACAGCCATACTAACTCGGATATTATTAAAATATGAAATTTGATCTAGTAAAATAGATTCTAATCATGCAATTATCCCTAAAACGACCCATTCTAGTGACCACTGTGGAAATGTATAAATTGGTGGCAGGAAAATGTACATATAAAGTTTACAGACGATAAAACACATCAGAAACAGAGAACGAATTATTCTTGTTCAGAGGATGTTTTTGTCAGTTGTAGGTCTAACTCTCTTCGTGTTCCGTTGTAATTATTCCCTTATATTATTCAATATAGTTAGTTGCTAATTAGTAATTTCTCTTCAATGGTTTACATAACTTCAGCAATTGCAAGAATAGAATAATATACTGTTGGAGTATTCAAACATAGAAAATTAGGATGACTAAATGTTCATATTGATAGAATAAACATTAGAATTTAAATATAAAATATGACGATAAATTTGAAAGTGTTAATAACTAATTATAGAAACATAAGGATGGTTAGAGTAAGCGTTAGAAATTGATTATTATATTATATACAGGGTGTTCATTCCAAAACTTCCTATCATAAATTTCTGGAGGTCTGTAAATCTATGTAAAATTTCCTGAAACACGTAAGAAGTATTATCGTGGGGACCACTTCTTGATGCAAAAATTGACTCACCCACTTTAACCATCTGCCCTCGGGAGCTGCCCCCTTAAGAATCTTAAATGAAATGGGATATCGAGTAATACGTCATTTTAAAGGTTTTTTGAAACAGTACATTTTGGAGTAAATTTTTTTTAAAATTGATCTATTCGTATTGAAGATTTTAAAAAAATCTTTTGGTTTGTTCAATTTTTTGTTTTCTGCTTTAGCTTAAATATCTATTACTCAAACACACTTTACCTGCTTAAAATATTTTAGTTTTGTGTTCAATGTTATTTAAGAATTCAAGTATTTTTTGCAGAAAAATTCAATCGAAAAATTGTTCAAAATGTTGGCCGTTGATCCCTAAACAATGATATAGCCGTAGTTCAGAACTGCTATTTTCAAAAACACCTCCGGAAATTCAGAGCAGGTTGCACTAATCCTCTGACGAAGTCCTTCTAAATTATTAGGTTGGGGGAGGGGGGGGGGTAAATACAACAGACTCCAAGTAACACCATATTATTAATCGTAGTGGTCATTTGTTCACAAAATTCTAGTCTTCTGTCATAATCGTCTCTTGACATATTTTCAGTTTATAAGGATGGAATTTATGAAGTTTTGTAATTTTATGAACCGAACTCATGGAAATTCCAGTTACTGCAGAAATCTGACGTCCGGGTATTAGGATTTATGCCGAAATGACCCAACACTTCCAATTATAGTGAACGCCTTCATTTAAAACTGTCGACTGATTATGTTTTACATTTGCAACAAGATCAAGTCTGAGTAAATTTGTCAATAAGAGTTAAGACATATCTATGAGATGTGATTTTCGGCTCCATAAATTAATACAATTTCAACCCTTACTTGCAAACTGTAAACCATTATTGTTATTTTATTTAAATAACTTTGGGTTGATCACACTAAATAACAATTTATACTAAAGCAACATACAATGTATTTGCAAACGAGGAGCACCGGAACAAAAGAGAGTCTCTATTTCCGAATTTTGTAAAAATTGTTTTAGATATTTTATGAATTTTATTAAAATGTACCAACTGAGTACTAAGATTAAAAACTTAAGTTTAAAATATAATATCGTTGATTGAAGGAATATATAAAGATGCGCAACGCTATAGTAAAATAGCGTGTCTTTCCGTTAAGTCGTCTCGCAAACCCCTTGCCGAGAAACATCATCGCTGTCTCGGGCTGTTTCGAATCTCGGATCCAAACGACTGATGCAGTCGCTATAGATCTCGGACCCAGTTTTGGCTACGCTCAGAGCTATGTAGTGGCGCATCTTTTTGTATTCCTTCAATCAACGATAATATTAACATTATATTTTAAACTTAAGTGATGTATGCTTACCATACATCATTATAGTACATTTGAAAAAGTAGAGTCTTTGACTTACTGGAAAGAATAAAGAATCAAATCTTGGTCTATTAGTATAGTTTATATTGAGTCTCAATCTACATTGGGAAACTTTACGGAAAGCTTATACAAAATCATAACCTGTAACGTGTCACAGTTTTCAAAACAAGTTCAAATCTCGGCACAAGTGTTTATGCTAGTGCATCTAATGCAAAACCAGCCCTTATATTTGAAATCATTTACAAGTTACAAATCAGAAACTCACAGTTCGTTCTACGATACAAATACAAATGCAAGTTTTTGTATTTTTGCCTAGTATGAACTAAGCTTTATGTCGATTCTGATTGTATAGTGACGATGTATACACATACATATTCATGTATGTATGTGTCAAACACAATTGAACACGAAATACGAGATTACATTAAGAGCGACAACACAATTTATGTTTAGTTCAAGCGCTTTCCATATAGATTTGCACACATTCGCCACTTCTCGAATTCGGTCACGTTTAGCAATGCATCTTCATGTATGGCAGCAAAGATTAGTTCAATCGCACTTCTTGACGCTTGACTACTCCTTCATCTCGCCAAACTGCGGTTATTCGTATTTAACACTTACAGTGTCCTGTAAATACGCAGCATACTGAAAACATGATGTCGTTAATTGAAGTGTGATTGTAGACAGACCTTTATTGTTAACTTCTAATGTATATTTTTGCTCGATACTAGAAAGCTTAAGCAATTTAGTCTTGATTCTGTATACCTACATGCTTAGTAATATTTATTTTTGCAAATGTTACTTTGTTTAACAAAGGGAGTTTAAGTTACAATTTACACTGCCCAAATTCTTACTAATATTACTCACATATTCATAATACACAAACAAAATATAGCAAGAAAATTCAGTTAAATATTTATGAATCATGAGTAACATAATATTCATAATTATTTCACAACGATAATTCAAGATTTAATTTACCTTACTTATATAATATTACTAACCTAAATGTTTCACGTTATGTGTAATTTGTGTCACTTTTATTGGTAGAATCCTAATTAGTCAATCCTACCTAATACCGTCACTTCACTTCTTCATTCTTATTTAGTTCTTCCATATAATATGATCCTTTGATATTATTACCATGTATAATATTTGTTTTCAATTGAACTAGTGGTCGAAATTTGACCTTTTTGTTTTCTTATACCATACTTCAAAAAGAGAGAGATAAAATTCTGAACAGCCCCCAGTCCATATTACAACATGTAACTGGTGAAATCAATTTGAGGTGGTAAAATTAAATTTAAAGATCTGTCTGAAATATGAATCTGTACCAAAGTGTATATAGATTCGTCAAAGATAAATCCACAGTGAAGACAACAGCATGGTAAATGTGGTATTCATAACACATAAAAGTAAATAAATTTGTCTAGAAAGCAAACAATGTCAAAGTTGTCAAAATTTTTGACAATTGATATCAAAACACGAATGTAGTATGATGTTATTTCGCCCTGCTGTCAACCAATAAGAAATAACTCTCACTTGGGTATGTTCAGAATTACGTCTCTCTCTTTTTGGAACAAGGTATAGTTTAATGTATTTGTAAAACTTGTACCGTTGCGACCAATATAATCTGGGCAGTGATTTGACATTTCATGACTTTTTCATGAAATTTGGTAAATCAGGCTTTGCTACAATCTACGTTACTCTGGATACGCACTTAGGGCACGAGCCATCATGTGATGGTTATCTCAATAATCAATAGTCATTACCTTTAAAAGTGTTGTCTTTTAACTGAAATTAATTTGGTTTTGACCAACCATATCATTGTTCTTAAATTAAATTGAAAATTTTGATGTTTATTTTAGAAACGAAAAACATAAACAAATGATATCAAAAATTAATATTTTGTAGGAGCTCCATTTTTTCCAATAACAGTATTTAACCTTCTGGGCATTGATGCTACTAATTCTGCAGTATAATTTGGAGTTAATTCGATCCATGCTTCTTGAATTCTTTCCCATACCTGTTCTACATTTTGTGGGCGAAAATTATTACCTCTATTAATTTTTTTACTGTCAAACCCCACATATTTTCAATAGGGTTCAAGTCCGGGCTACGTGAAGGCCAAGGTTGTGTATGTTCTGTTGCTGCATCCAGTTTGATGTCACTCTGGCTGTATGAAAGGGCTATTGTCATGTTGATATATAAAATTATTTCGGGGAAAGGCTGCATTTACTGAGGGCATCATGATATTCTTCAATATTCCAACACAGACTTCTGCATTGCATCTACCTCTTATATGTGTTATAACTCCGGGTCCTTGGGCGCTCATCCAGGCCCAGACATCGACAGAAAAACGACCGCTTGTGTGTGATTTATGGGTATAACGTTCATCAAAGCGAGAGTTCGGAGGTCTATAAACTCTAACGTGTCCGTCAAAATACGATTTGAATACCTTCTCATCTGTGAAAACAACATTCTGTCAGAAATTTAACACTTCTAAGGAGTATTCCAAAGCAAAACCTACTATCTGTTCCTTATTTTGCGGAGTTAGAAAAGGTTTTTTCGCTGCAGAACGAGTACGTAGATCAGATCCATTTTTGATATGACGCCTTGCCTTTCGAACAGACCCTAGAAAGTTTGCTTCAGCCTGTGCGTCTACCGTACAATGGAAGGGATTTTCGCATATAAAATCAACCAAATTACCATCATCAACCTCCGTTTTGTCTCTCATCCCATATTCTCTTAATGTTGTGCACAGTACTCTTTGGCATTTGGAATCTTAATGCGACTCGACATTCCGACCACCCCTCTCCCAGTAACGTCACAACCCTAAATTTCTTGGCCAAAGATAAATGTGGCATTTTTATAATTGACGTTTTTCATCAATCAATATGACAGTATAGTTTTCCAGGCGACTTTTTTTATGTAACAATTAAAATCCATTTACAGTGGGAAAAACTGCTGCCCAGATGATATTGGCCGCAACCGTACATAAATTTTACGTTTCTGCACTCCTTCTCCATGTGAACTTTGACACTTTTAAGTGTCAATTGATATTTAAAAGTGTCAAATATATGGATGTTTTATTAAATTGATTTCATGTATTTGTAACACATGTTTTTATCATTTTGCACTCTTTCTTCATATGAACTTCTACCATGCAAAATCTCATACTCCTCCGTGCGCGCAATTTGCTTCAAAAGGGGTGTAAAGTTTTTTCTTCACGTATTAATGAATAATGATAGATGTAAATTCAACATTTTCATTTATAATAATAATAAGTAATAAATTTAAAAATTCCTATTTCCTAGATTTAAAATGTTCAATATTAACTCCTCCAAAATAACAAGTCTAATTTTCTGATCTCTTTTATAATAAAAGAGATTCTACACTTGCATAACATGCACATGTAAAATTTACACTGTAATTAACTTTTAACAATTATGAAAACATTTCTTTGCCAACAATTTTGTTGAGTAATCATCCTTCCTTTGGTGCTGACTGCGTTAGTGAGACCGAAGTGAAACACAGTGTATCACTAGATTGAAATCTGACTTTACCTCGGGAAATGACAATATTCCTATCTTTTGGTACGTGACTGCGCTTCTATCTTAGCTACACCACGTATATAGTATTATTCAATTTAAGGGGATTCTTGCTAGAAAACGACCTTGAAATTTTAAAGTTCGGCTCTAGCTGTCAAGATTCGAAGCGATGAGCTAGGCGGCAATAAAGCAGGGTTCGGGCACATTAGTAGGTAGTTTATGACTTATTAGTATGAACCAGAAGCAGCAGGTGTTCGATCCCATGCAACAAAAGTTTTCTTTCACTAATATTTAGGATTACATTATTTTGTGCATTTCTTACAGGGAATTGAGTTTAATCGCCCGACATTATTCTTGGGCATTTACTATGCTATTATCAGATTACCTTTATAGATTTACAATCTCTATAATTTTGCTTTAATTTGAAATGGTTTCCGTAGTTGTTACAATTTTTGTTTTTGGCTATGTTTAATTGACTAGTTAATTTTTCAAATCAATAAATCTATAAAATGTATTTTTTTCAAAAGGCAAGCATAAGAAGAAAATGTCTGAAAGATTATTGCTTTTAACAAACTACACAAATACTACGTTTAAAGCATGGTCAATATGTTTATTATGTCAAAGATACATTCTTAATGTTTATAATTCGGTAATTCAATCTAAAATATTTTTTCACTTTATTATTGAATTAGTGTTAAATTTTAATAAAGTAAAATTCGATATACTCGTATATGTGTACATGTTCTAGATCGAAGTGCCGAAGACTGCTAACAAAAAATTAATAAACTTACATAATACAGTGGATATCTCTATAAAAATACAAATAACATAAGCTGAATACATTTGGCTTTATATTTGAAATAAATATTTAAATTATGTACAAAGGTAACTGCACTAATTACATATCAACAAATAAAAAATAAGGTTTCTAATAAAGTTTTCGAAATAAAAATATTTTTAATTTAGGTACTCATCTATTGCGAAGTAGCCTAATAGGTAATAGGTTTCTACTTGTATGTATTATATTTAGCTAGCTAGGTAATGCGATGAATTTTGTTGAATGAAGTTGGCAATAATTAAGCGACATCGGTCGTATTTTTAATTAATATATTTTAATTAAAAATATGTAGTTAAGTGTTAACTTATTAAAAATTATCTATTAGAGCGGGTTTACAGAACATTTGATTGGGATTAAAATTTTAATTCCAGTTAACTTTGACATTTGGCAGTGTAAAGTAAACGACAGTTAATGGCTGATTGATTTAATTCGAAGTTAAATATTTAATTCACTGTCTATAAATCGGCCCCTAGACTTTTTAACAAATCATTACAGTTATTAGTTAACTACAAAGACTTGGATGTGCAGTATCAACAGAATCTACTAAACCCCGAAAATGTCGATGTCGATAATTGGTACATACTACCTTATCGGTACTATAAAGAAATATCTCTTATATTTTCGATCCCCCTTGGATCTACCAACTCTGGCAACAAACATTTTAAGTAAAATTGTTTTAATTTTTCTTTCATATTACATTCCCAAAAATCGTCGTCTCGTTTGATAGTTTCAAATTTAATTTTTTTATGTCCAGTCCAAACTGCTAAAATGCATGTATCGCGCTGAGTTATATGTAGCTGACCTTGGATTTGAAAATACCAATCATGTTTTTGGTTTATTTTGAAAGTTCCAGATTTGTCTTTCTGCCAAAAAGTAATTTTTTTTTCTATGGCTTCTTCTGGAGAAAGCCCTAAATTAAAAGCTGCATAAGGACACTTTATTTCAATAATTGTATCACTACCAAGTAAACCATCTGGTGTTGCCCCTAAGTAACAAATATCTGTATCAATAAACAATCCACACGGCTCAACTTTTACATTTTTCAATATTTCTAATTCTTTTCGAGCAATATCTTCATAATTTTTACCGTGGATTATTGATTTTGCGGTTAAATTTTGTGTACCATAAAGCAAATTTTTTACAAGTTTAGCACTATTTGAATTTTTTCTTCTTTTACAAACTTTAGAAAAATTTGATGCTGTCAACAATTTACGTCTAATTTCTAACCACGTTCCCGAATTGCTTTGGTGTATTGTCGCTCTTTCTAGATTATGGATTTCCAGATTCGTTTTTTCCAGTTTGCGTAAAAAATCTTCTGCCATTAAATTATATATTTCTGAGGACATATCCGGTTTCTGACAATTTTCGCCGTAATCAGGGTCATTTAATCTATTAGTATTACCTTTTTCGCAATATTTAATTTTATTTACTTTCTTTAAAAGTCTTTGCCGGTGGATTTTCTGTTTTCGCCTAAATTCCATTCTATTAATAATTTTGTTACTATGATTTTTAAAAGAATGCCTAAGAGTAGAATGAGCCATTTTTGTATTGTGCGCAACTATCGCGGCAGTGCATCTAGCTTTATAAGAATCGGAAAGTGAGTAGTTTACTCGTTTTCCCCCTACAAACTTTGCAACAACAGAATGAAATTGTTCTACAATATTGCTGTCAACATCATATAAAAGGCTACGTGCGTGATTTGCAACACTGTAAATTATAACATTTATTTTGTTCAAGAACTCTTCGGAAATTAAATTTATAGTATTTTCAGCTTCAGAACAAACAAAATATGAAGCACATTTACTATGATTGCCGAATGAATGTTGTGGTATATTTAATATGTCATTACGTAACGAGATGGTTGCTTTATTTTTATCAGTTTCAATTTTGCGATAATTAATGGCCCCTCTAACAGCACGTCGCATGCGCAAAATATTTTTGTCTAACAGTTTCCGTTCTATTCTATTATATGACGTGTTTGTTGTTAATTGTTTAAGTTTGTTGCAAAAATTTCTTAATATATGATTCCGACACTCAATTTTTTCCACAGTAATATTATTGTAAGGGCGTGATGTCAAAACGTTTTTATAAGTACTAGTGTCACCATCACCCACCATAATATTGTACTTTATGCCGTACATTTCTACACTTTTTTTAAATCCCTCCACTAAAATGTCTGATTCCATACTAGAAGAACTACCGAGGTGATTTTTAGTACAGATGTGAGGAATATTTTCAACACCTTTACGTCTACTGCAAAATGTACAAAATTTATTTTTTACCGCAGAATACAGAACTCCTTTAGTATGTAGCCCTATAATGGAAGCACAGCCAGATAATGCGTTGTAGATACCATTTCTGTAGACCCTTTTGGACCAGCAACCATCTACTGCAACAGGGACTAGGGGATAACCTTCTTCGTCCACAGAACCAATTTGTCGAGCGTGTTCTGCTTCTTTGAGAGCTACCTGACGCATTGATTCCGTTGCAGTTTGCTCCCATTTTTCAGCAATTTCACTGTGACATTTTTGATAAGTCCTGTTAGACATAGCCGGAATATTTAAACAAGACAGTAGCTCTTCTAGATTTGAATGACCTCCTCCGATAGACATAATCCCACTTACTGCTGCGGAATTCAAGTTCATCTCATCTTCTGGAGGATAGTTGTGTAGCTCGAATACCTCAAGACACATGTTGCATTGGAATATAAGTTTTGTCATCAAACCACATCTAATTTCCTTCTTGAAAGTCAAATTTGAGAAAGAACAACTGAATTGTTTTCCATGACTGCATATTTTGGCCAAACTTTCAAAAAGAAATTTTACATTAAAAATTCTATTGCCTTCCATTAATGCTAAAATAAAAAAATCATATCTTAACACAATAAGTAATAAAACATTAACAAACTTACTGTGTGCGTCAACTTTCTCTTTATCCAAAGTAAATTTTTCGGTTTTATGGTTAAAATTTTCATGTGAGGTTGAGGGAACAGAATTATCTTTAGGCTGTACAGTACTTATTGTTTCAGGAACGGTGTCAGGTTCTTGAAGATTTTCAGGGTTTTTCTGAAGAAAATAAAAATTTGAACAGGTATTCTAACTGATTAATAGCTAATACCGAGAGATCATTTAATTTATAATTAGAATGGGCTATGAATTTTAGATTAGTTTGGCAACACTGAATGTTGACATTTTGAATTGTCAAAGTGACGGTTCAAAATGTTTAAACAACGCTGCGCTTGAAGCGTTGCTTTGACAATTCAAACTGTCAACACTCAGTGTTGCCAATCTAATCTAAAATTCGTAGCCCATTCTAATAATAAATTTAAATGATCGCTCGGTATAATGTTTATTGTTGTTTATAACATTGTTTTTAAAGTATGAATCATACCTGTCTCCATCGCCATGCTACAAGAGCATCTGCATTTCCTTTATTTCTTTTGGAACGAGAAAGTTTTTTTCTTTCACTATTAGCACGTCCCATAATGTTAATAAATCTGCCATAAAAAACGATTGTTAAATTAGAAAAATCAATATATTGTAAACGGAATACAATGCGGTGCTTATATTTTGCTTACCCTGATAAATAAAATAGTTAATTATTAGGAACAAAAAATTAGTCTTTGAAATATCGCAGCAACTAAACACAAAATCACTGATTGAACAACACCAACTCAACAGCACCGACACCGAGATAAAACTGATTACATTCCCTAACAAATTCCCACTATCTAATTTTGCTATGCGGAGGCATTATTTTCCGATCGGTTCGTCGAGTTAGACGAAAGCATAGACGAACAATTTTGTGAGAACAAAATTTAATAAATAACTATTTTTAGATTATTTAATTAATTGTTAGTTGATTAATAAATCACAAAGTCTAAAATTTTTAATTTGGGTAAAAGAAGGTTCCGGAAATGCATGGCACCTGTTGTTACCCGGTGTTCTCACTTTTGTAAATATTACTCGTCTGCGGAGCCGATACTGCAATAATTGTAAATTTAAGTGTCAGATTATACAATCCTGTCGCCAACGTTTAGGGTAAGGTTTATGGTGGTCCATAAATCACCGAAGCTCCACAGAATTATTGATCGGGAAATCGCGCGAGGCTATAACTCAAGTATTTAAAACAATTTTTTAATGCAACCGCCATAGTTATTTTGTCAAATTTGTTCCCTACGAAACGGACTTTGAAAAAATTACATTATGCTCCCATAATTTGCCAGGCCAAATATTCATATCTTTTCATAATTTAACAGATCAATTAAACACATAAAGAAACAAAAATTTCAAAATCTTAAAAATCCGTTTCGTAGTGAATTCTTTGCAGAACGTCAATCTGAAAAGTTCACTCCGATAACATTACAAATGACGGAGATATGATGTCGGGCGATTACATTGAATTCTCCATAAGAGAAATAGTGAGCGAAGCCCCTTAATAATAAAAAGTCTACGTTTCCAGACTCCTGGAAGATCAGCAGACTTGTTCCGGTGTTCAACACTCCAAGACATACTAGTTAAATCTCCTGTTTCTCATATATCGGCTAATTATAACAAATTATACAGAGATATATTTTACTTTTTAGTTTTATATCCTATAAATAGTTTGTATTATTGGACAATAAAGATTATTATTATTATTAAAACATTACTTACTTTAGTTAGTTCTATTAATTATGTTCCAAATAAACTTTTTATCTGAACTTTAAATAAATATAGGGTGAAACTAAACTTGGAGTCTGTGGCTTGAAACTACACAAAAACACTAAAACATCTTCACCACACTAAGGCACAAAAATGGATAAATACGCATTTCAACAACTAAGTTGTCATCATCAGTAGCACTGATTAAAAATCGCGCTGTCTACACACCGTAGCGTAACAGAACAACACTGTGTTGTTCTGATACGATTATAAGTTCGACAAATAATTCAATACACGAGGCAAAAGTCCTTGTAACCAACAAATAGTTAAAGTTACTAGCAATATTACAAACTATACTTAAAATTTATTTCGTATGTTTACTTTAAAAACACGTTCTCATGCTTAACTAATTACCGCAGGAACCCTAAAGGTACAAGTTAAACTTAAATCATCCGGCATCAAATGCTCGGTTGTAAAAAAAATTAAATTACAAAATTTTAGGGTTTATCTTCCACAAACTTGAGGTCGAAATTAAGATTTTTAAAATTACCAAATTTACTCGAAATAACACATAAAACATAAAATGTAAAACGCTTAAAATTGAATACGCTACCATGCGGTTCACACATGTCAAAATGGCGCTTCAATAAAATCGATCCAAAATGTCAAAAATTAAAGCAAGACTAATTCATTCACTGTTACGACTGCATCCACATTACATTGTGTAAAATTTTAACGGAAATCGATACTAAACACCCAAAATTGCAATAGGAACCACATGCGGAAATATTTCTGCTTGTTTCCAATAAGACGACGGGATTAAAAATGGGAAAATGGCTTCACAATTTAAAGATATGAAAATGCCATAAGTGACGTAAAAATTGAAATGAGTTAGCGACATCACTTCCAACTAAAAATACCCCGGCACTACTCAAAGCATTCAGACCATTCTGCTCACACGATTGTGCAACGGTCTAATAACCAGAACGTTAAATAATTCACAAGTGAAACAGGCAATAAATGTTACAAAAAGAAAACTAAACACAGAGGCAAGATAGAGGACTAAAACTAAAGAGTTCTCAAACCACAACAAGTAATAGTGGAATTTAACCGAAAATAAATACCGATAAGTCGGTACTGGGGAAGCTGCGATCCGACAACGAGTTCACTCTGTCCACACATGTGGACACGATGAAAATGTTAGAATTAATTTAAGGAATAGCTCGAAAATAAAATAAAACAACAGTTCTAAGAATCATTCAACCAAGTGCAATAAATTCCAAAATATAAATACAGCTTCGCTCGAAATTAAAAGGTCTAGAATTCCAAAAGACAAACACAGAAGTCAAAATCGTATAAAACCCACAGGATAAAAAAAAAGACGTAACAAACTTCAACAAAAGTTGTTCGTGACAAAGTCGAAACAAGAAAAACCAATTTGTTTGGAATTACTGGCAATGTTTCCACTGTAGCACTAGAGGATAGACGTACTGTTAATTCAGAATGGTATACTACAGTTTGTTTCGACATTATACGGAACTGCCGAGTGGAGTCACATAAAATGTGGCTTCTTCTAATGCCATATCCTCGGAATTGCTATCAAAGCTGCAAACAAACGGCAAGTCGATGGTCTTCTTCCCCACTACGCCACGAGAGGTAATATCCTGTATCAATTCACTGGGAAAACTACGCTGGACGTGTATGATGTTAATGCCATTGTTGTAAAAGCCACCGCGGCGGCAATTGCGGATCCGTTGGCCCATATTTTTAATGAGTGCTTTTGCGAGGGAGTGTTCCCAACCAAAATGAAAATAGTTCGTATAACTCCGGTGCATAAGAAGGGGTCTACGATGGACCCTTCCAACTACGGGCCAATTTCCATTATGCCGGTCTTTGGCAAAATCATGGAGCTACTGATGGCAATAAGGATTGTGGGATTGATGCAAGAAAACCGCTACTTAACACCACAACAATATGGATTCAGAAAGCGACTTGGTACAGTAAATACCATTATTGGCTTAATAACGTACATCTCTACCTCTTTGGAGGACCATCAAAGTTGTGTGCCTTTATTCTGTGACATAAGCAAGGCATTCGACTGCATGTCACATAGCATACTTTTGAGTAAATTGGAGTATTATGGATTTTGAGGGATGCCTCTGTAATTAATGAAGTCTTATGTGTACGGCCATAGGCGCTTTGTACAAATTGCTGGCAAACGGAGTCGGCTAGAACACCAGATGGCCGGAATAGCGAAGGAAAGTGTCCTGGGACCGCTACTCTTCCTTATTTTTGTAAACGAACTCGCCTGCAGTGCGATCGCGTGCGCGATACAGTACGCAGGTGACACCGCGTTTGTGCAGATGTGGACGGGGTGAGGCGTGGAGTGGATGAGTCTGCTGAGTTTGCAGAGTACTGGTTCGTTGCAAATGGTTTAATGATGAATAAAGAAAAGACAGTGAGAATTAACTTCACCTCAAATCGGTGTCTTACCGAGCTGCATGGTGGCAGGGTTAAATACCTTGGTGTCACACTGGACAGCCTACTGACTTGGGAGGCACATGTGGAGGATTTGGTTCTCTCTCTGCAATCCTCAATATACGCTCTAAGAAGAATCAGCAAAATCGTTGATACAACTGCTGCAAAGCTAACTTACTACGCTATGTCCCACGCTAGGGCTGTGTACTGTATTTGTGTGTGGGGGCACTCGACTCATATGCAGAAGGTTATGCGAGCTCAAAAGAGGGCTGTTAGGGCGACTGTGGGTGTTTCGCCATACGAAACCGCCAGACCAATATTCAAAGCACATAAAATAATGACGATACCTTCAGTCTACATAAGGAAACAAATGAAAAGGGTCCACGCAGAAAGAGGGCACCTTGCACGAAGATGTGATATCCATAGCTACAATACGAGGCAACACTTAGACCTCCAAGTGGACTACTTCCCGCTAAATTCGTCGAAACATATGAACCTGAGGCGTAAGATATATAATTCCATACCGGCCGATTGGACGCAATTGACGAATAAAAAGTTCAATAGGAGGGTAAGGGAGCATCTGCTGCAAAATGCATTCTACAGCCTAGAAGAATTTATGGACAACATGGCCAATATTTAATAATATATAATAACGATTATCTAGACAAATCTTTGTATTACTATTTTCTTTGTACTGACGTAGGCTGTATCTTTGAGCACTAATAAAGATTATTTATTATTTATTTATTTTTCAAGAGGAAGGTTCATATTGCATCAAGATAACGCTCATGCCCACACTGCTGCTCGAACAACTGAGTATTTGAATGCCCGAAACATAGATATAATGGGTCATTAACCGTATAGCCCAGACCTAGCACATAATGACTTCTTCTTATTTCCGCGAGTAAAGGATATAATCTGTGGTTTACGTTTTACATCGGCCGAAGAAGCGGTTGATGCCTTTAAAAATGAAATAAAGAAACTACTGTCAGAAGATTGCAGACAGTGTTTTCAAGATTGATTTTCACGGATGCAAAAATGCATTGACTGTGGAGGAGAATACTTTGAAAAATTATAAATAAATGTTTTTTGTAAATAATTTTTTACTTTAGCAGGCCCAGCGGAAAGAGAACAGCCCTCGTAATATTTTAAACAACAACACTGGTCTAAAAAATCAGTACCAACTGTTACTTTACCAGCCGCAAGTTAGTTCTTTTTAAGCTTAGATATACATTGTTTTGGTACATTTTATGGCCAACGGTTTTTAACGCTGCCATTATTAACTTTTGTCATATTTTATTTCTACACCGCCGAAAAATACGTAACTCTAATTCTTTCTCCTCGTGGTAGGGGCCCATTCTATATTTCTGGAAATGCGAATACTTCTAGTCTACAATTGCTATCTTTAAATTTTGTTGATGGCTTTTGGATTGTATGCACTATTTCTGAATATCTAATATTGATAATGGGGTGAAGTAATTTTAATTTCCAATCGCTAATATTTACAAATAAATAAATCAGTGTTTATTGTTATGGTATGATACTAATTAATAATAACAGAGTATGTTTAGGAAATTGATTAATAGATATTTATTTTATTTTTGATAAAATTCTTATACTTGATAAAGTTTATAATAAAAGTTCATATGAGAAAGTTTTACTTGTAATCAGTCTAAAACGCCAGTACTTATCACAGTCGAGATTTGCGGGGCTGTATTTTTTCACTGTCCATCGCTTTTCACATTAATGTCCTTTACGAAACACAGATGTCACTAAGTTTCAACGATTAATCAAATGCAGAAGTGGTTTACAGATGTGTTCTCTTAGTTTTATAAAAGTACACTCCTGTTTATGTGTTAAATTTCCGCATTAATGAACTTGAGCTATTTACCGCTTGCAGTAAGCATACTGATGAAGATTTATTAGTGCCATGGAAACTTTCAACAAATTAATGATCAAAGTAACATCAGCGAAAAACATTAGTACCAGTAATTTAGTATAAGTATACAGTACAACTTATAATTAAATGTCATCGGTAGGTATTTCGAAAAAGTGCCTATTAAATAAATCTAAATGATTTAAAATTTATCGAAATCGTAAATTGAAAGTTCAATATTTTTGGTTCTAATCTTTTTAAATAAATTTGAAGAATACACCATTTCAGTTTGTACACCATTTATTGACTCATAATTAACTGTTAGATAAACAGATTATATACACATATACAACTTAATTCGCGACATATTATAAAACACGCTGGTTCAATGTCAGGCTTTCTGTCAAATGCTTCCAAGTTACAAAATTAAGGTTACCTTGGTGACATGAATAGATAAATGTTTGAGAAGTGTATTGACGAATATTTAATATGTAATTTGACAGAGCCAACTCTAATAGTGATGGAAAATGCTCCTTAGCATAAACAATTAGTAAGGAAATATCTTACATCGCCTTGGTATTGTATATTTGTCCAAACATAGTATAACTTGTGATTCAGCTCTATTTAAAAATGAGATACTAACCATGGCTAAATATTTGAAAAAAGAAAAACGGTATAAAATAGATGAATTAATAGTCATTAAAAGTCATTGACGTGAAGTATTGAGATTGCCTCCATACAATTGTGAATCTAAAGCAAAATGATACTATAATAAACATATTGGAAGTGATGGATATGGGGACGATAAAGTTAAGACTATGTGGAAGGATTCTCTCGAGCAATGTACAGAAGAAATCTAAAAAATCTATACCAATCACAATGAAAAAATTATACAGGATTGGTATGACAGGAAAACCGTTTAGATTGTAAAATAGATGACTCCTTAATTAATATTAGTGATTCTTCAAGCAGCAGTGATAATAAAGACAGCGTCACACAAACCACATCTCAAAATACTTTTTAAATAGAAAATTTAATGTTGTACTTACATATAACGGGTCATCGAAAGTACTTGTCATGGTCGTTCCTGGAATTTTACGATAAGTTATAATGTGCCAGCCAATAACAATGAAGGTAGATACTTTAAACTTCCACGATGTTCATTAATTTTCTCTCTTTTATTAAAATATATATTCACATTAACTAAATCAATATCACAGTGAATGTTTCGACCTATAATTCAATACTAGAACAAATCTGGAATATAGGAAATTTTCCACATCGCTGTATATTCAATATTATATTGAATAATTTATGTATACAAATATATAATAGATACGGTTTTATTCTTATATACAGAGTTCAAATATGAAATACAATAATTATATTTGCATTTCTAAGTTTAAAAATGCATAACAAAATTTTATGTCGAAAATTAACACTGCTTGGCATACTTTATATTCGATTGTGCTCATAAAGCGTCAATTTAGTTATTTTATAGAAGTTCAAACAATGGGTATTTATGTTCAATTTATTTCACATTTTCCAATAGTGGGTAGAATGTAGTAGGTACAGTTTCATTTTTTTTCTTTGCATCAGATTTCATATCGTTTGTTAGTGCCTTTTGTTTGTGGATACATGGACTTTCTTTATTTTATATAGTTTCTCTGAAAAACTAAAAAGTCCCCATGAATTATATTCCAATAAGCACGTTGTGGTAAGCAATAGTAATAATTTCAGAAGTTTTTCTGTTAATTCACTGGAATCAGACTTCATATCGTTTGTTTGTACCTTTATGCGCGTCCTTTGTTCTGCATCGTATTTTCTATGTAAATCTAATAATCCACCGATGAACGGTGTGATATCTAAACTTGCACAAATACCGAATTCAAACAAAAAAAAACTTTGGGAACGCTTTCGGTAATATCAGAAAATAACGACTAAAAAATACATTTTAAGTGCAGAAATAACAATTACAATATAAATAATTAAAATTTACAACTATTACAACAATTTGTTTAGTATATTTTGCTTTTGTACATATATTATAGGAGCAACATTACAGGCGTGTTTTTCAGTGTAAATTTATATTTATACTGAAAAACACAAAGGTAATGTTGCAGTGTTTGTGTGTAGAAATTAAATATATTAAAAATATTGATAATAAAGAGAACCATTACAAAAAAAAATGGGTGTACTTAAGACCACACGGCAAAAGTGAAAACTTCATCAAGGCGAGGTTAATAATACGAAATACAAGTTTTTTTTCCTTTTATATTCATTTACATTTACATTTTCCATTTTCCATTTTTGTTCTATATTACTTTTAAAAATATATATTTATTATTATTGTGTATACATTATTCTAGTACATTTCGCTCGGTCTGATCAAGTTTTCACTTCAAAAATTCATACGTACGCATGTATATATACAAATAGACCATATGATAATTCTCATACGAGTACCCGCGCCGGTCTAATGGTAACGTGCCGGCCTTACACCCGGGCGGCTCGGGATCGCATTTGCACGCGGACAAGAATTTTTCAGAAAATAAAAATACAACATTTCGCGTATTTATTCTAAATTTCAATTGAATTGAGATTAAATACCGCTAGTCTCTCGCTCCCCCTTAGTCAGGCTCGAGCCAACTTTACCCGAACGAGCGTTACAAGCTGAGCGTGACGGCTCAGTCTCGTTCAGTGCCCAACAATCATTGCATCAACGCACCCATAGAAGTTTTCACTTCAAAAAAGGAGAATGTAACCTCCACTCAAGATACAGTTTACACACATATATACTCAGGTTCACCAATAACTGAAACAGTAATAAAAATGCAATTACATCAGCATATATAGCACCTTCAAGACACTGATTGTCAATATAACTTCCAGAATGGTATGAAGAAACCGGAACATCTCTTAGGAACACTTTTTCAAGTGTTTTAATATATTTATATATACTTATTTTAATGTCAAGAGGTCTCAGTACCCTCATACATTACTTTTCAGAAATGCGTATAATAGACTCGTACAGGTTCTGATGAGGTTTCTGAAGACGGGAAGTATTTGCCATTTATCCATATGTCATTTCTTTACATATTACACAACTGTCCGGCAGAAGGCACCACCGTATAGATGAGAAATGTATACTCGCGGCAAACAGTTTTGTCGGGTCCTAAGACCAGCTATATGGAAGATATATCTGGTCCACTTTAATAAATTCTAACACGATATAAAGAGGGATTATATTCAATTTTTATAATACCTAAGTTTGAGTAAATATACTTAACTGCTTCATAATAGAAAATACATGTGGCCTATAGAAGTAAATATATTTCAAATATTCTTCATTTATGATTTATCCCATGATAACATTGATGTGTCAACATTACAAAGAAATCTTTTTGCTGTTATCCAAATGTTTCCCTTTTTCCGAATTTATTTTATTTTTCAAGGGCCAGAATGAATGCTTTATTAAGGTCTCGGTTTTATGGAATTTGTAATTATTTTTATTGATGATATTTACCAGTATGTATCTGTCATTAATTTTTTCCTGTAATATACATTCTATTCATTTTGAAATAGATACAAAAAAATATGGGGTTTTCATTATAATTCAATTCAAAATTCTTGATTATATCTGCATTCAAGACTTTTTTACCTGGGGCACGTTTACCTAATATGTTACCTTGGTATTTATAGCGCAATTGCTAGGGGTCTTTAAATTTTGGAATACCATTTAAATCAAGATTTTTGTAGCCCATATATCAAATACTTTTTTTTAATAGTTCAACCACCTCTCTAAAGATCAATTATTTCACCATTCCTTGCTTTATTAGTATGGTAATTTCTCTGCATTTTTAAAACTACATATGTAAAACGTCCGGGGTAAGTGTGATATTGCTCTTATTTTACATTTTAAAATATTTTCCTTTGAATATATTGTCTTCAAAAGATTCTTTGTGTAATTTATTGTTTACTTATTTATTGCTTTATTATGCTAGATGTATTTTATTTTTAAGGATATTTAATATATCTCTCAAGCCTAAACAAAAATATTAGAATCTCCCTTTAAGGTTTATTAAAATTTAGTGGGGAATATTATTCGATTACTAGAGTTGACCAGTGATACCTTTCATAAAGCTGGTCTTAAGACCCGACAAAACGTTTTGCCGGCAGCATACATATCACAAGCGCCGAAATAATAGCGTATATAAATGTTCTTGTTGTTCACTTATAAATCTCTGATCGGACCGGAGCAAATTTATTTTTTAATTAAGGTGGTAAAAGGTGACACAAAGTGAACATTTATTATGCTGATTACCGTTCCACTCTGATATTTAAATGTAACTAAACAAAACTGAATATAAAAAAAACTCCGGGTTAATTGTACTTAACAATGTATATTTTTGAAATCTTACAATATATTTCGTACAGCTTCGTTGACTAATGAGATATTTTGGCGTTCAGTTACATGTAAAAGCATATGATGTATGAATTATGTACCGTAGAGAGGCCTCTTAAGTAGAAACATTATAATAATATTTTTATAAACATCATTATGTAGGTTAATACAAAATGTAGATGTTGAAATTTATTTAATAATAATAGTTATCCTCGAATACTGCAATCTTACATTTTAACCTACCCGCAGGTATATCTGCATGGATATTAAATAGTAACCTGTATTATACCGTAAATTAGTAGACCAAAGGTCGGTCAATAAGGAAATTAAGGCATTTTCTATTTGACTTGGGTACGACCGCAAATACAAACATTTGCCTCAGAGTTTTAGTTATTTAAATGGATCTTTAGACTAGATTTACTGGGATATTTGAATAGTACACGCTTAAACCAAATTTTTATCGGGTTTCGAATCCGTTTATTTAAAACGTATGAATTAATATAGGTATAACACACATTAGGTATACGTACATATAAATCAAACGAACACATAAAAATAAATATATACGACTGTTCGTTATATACGCAGCGCTTTTAAAATATGATTAGTAATTCTTTGTGAGCTGATAATGTGTAATGAGATTGTGTACAGCGCGCCGGGTATGATCACCCGATGCTAGTCGATATTCTTCGGACGTATATTCGGCAAATGATCTCCGCTAGCTGTGTTCGCCAGATATAGATATATAGATTTATTTTCCCAGAGTTGTTATTTCGTTATATTTACTGGAGAGAATCTCTAATTTTAATTTCTATTTCAAGGGTCGTTTTTATGTTATTTTATGGTATTCCTGTTATACTTATTTATAGTTTTTTTTTACCATGAAATTTCTATTTATTTATTTTTCTCTAGACATCTTAGTTTATTCTGCAGATGTTTCAGGCGGGTTGTTTTTATTTCATTCTAAAACCCATTTGTACTGCTATAACTTTGTACACAACTACATTATTATTTAATTTCATTAGGATAATCATAATTACGTTATAAGTATTACAATCTTCGCGTTATTATCGACTTAGTTATCTAAGCAATCGTCATCACTTAAAGAGAAAATTTAATTTGTTCTTTTTGTCAATCTGCAAAAAAATAATCAGATCACTATGAGTTCGAATATGAGCAGGGAATGCTAGTATGTTGTGCCGTTACTCTAATATGTATTATCGGACCACGTTTAGATGCGAGTTTACGTATACCATCGGGTGATCATACCTCGCGCGCTCTTGCTGTATATGCCTCTTATAAAGTTTTTAAATTTTATTAATATCTAATTTTTATGTTCTAGTGGTTTGTCTTGTGAGAGAAGTCGATAAATGTTGCGACATAATAAATGCTTATTATGATTATCTGTTTCATTCGAACGTCTCATACTTTTTTGCGGTTTTCATATAAAATACATACGTTATTATTTGCATACATAATTGTTTGTTGAAGACGCTTTTTACTTTTTTATACGTAGTATAAGGAAGTATTGTGATGATGAAAATTTTCGACCTCGAGATTTTTGCAGATGTCCACGTTTTGAAATCCCCTGATACCGAAAAAGTGGTTTTTAAAAAATGTCTGTGTGTCTGTCTGTCTGTCTGTGTGTATGTATGTCTGTCTGTCTGTGACCACGATAGCGGTCAAACCGCTATAGCTATCAATTCCAAATTTTGTATTTACGTGTATAATCTCCCTCCTGAGATCTGATTCGTTTTTCAGTAAAATCAGTGAACCGGAAGTAGCAATTTACTTCAGTGAAAAAATCGAATTTTGCCAATATTTCGTCAACTACTAAGTTTAAACAAATTTATAAAGAATTCATATGTACTTAAAATTAAGTTTGAGACAAATTGTCTTAAAAAAGTTTTTCGAAATTCCAACCGGAAGTAGGT
Source organism: Amphimallon solstitiale (assembly GCA_963170755.1). Classification (NCBI taxonomy): domain Eukaryota; kingdom Metazoa; phylum Arthropoda; class Insecta; order Coleoptera; family Scarabaeidae; genus Amphimallon; species Amphimallon solstitiale. The sequence continues at coordinate 42,080,138 of OY720679.1, forward strand.
CTTTTACTCTTATCGAAAATCAGTTTTTTGCGAATATCTCGCAAGTCATGCTTTTTAGACAAGTACGTTACGAGTATAAAAGTATTTAGAACGTACTTTTAAATATCTTTTGTGTAAAAAAATTTGAAAATTCAGACCGAAAGTACCACTTTTACTCTTATCGAATATCGATTTTTTGCAAATATATCGTAAGTTATGCATTATGTATATATTTATCAAGAGGACAAAAGTATTTAGAACTAGATTTGAAATATTTTTTGTATACATGAAATTTCAATATTCGGACCGGAAGTAGCACTTTTACTATTAGCGAGTAGCACTTTTTTGATAATATCTTGCAAAGTATGCATTCTATAGAGATTTATTAAGAGAATAGAAGTACTTAGAATAAGATTTTGAATAATTTTTGTATAAAAAAATTCTTAAAATTCTATAATTTGAAACGCTCATACGTATAAGAAAGTCGTGTGGTGGCCACACTTCATTTTTTCTCAACATTTAGAGGCAAATACACACATACGTACGTACATATGGTTCTGAAGGTTTTATTTCTTATTACAAAGGAAACTTATGTACTAAATTTAGATCATATCTGAGCATGATTCTACATGGGAATGTATTAGGTGACTGTATATTTTATTGCATATTACAGAAAGGTTCTATCTGTATTTAATGGATCGTGAAATGAATTAGAAAATGTAACTTATTACTATTGTGGGGTTGATACGAAAGGGATTTCCCTTTACTTCTTTGACATTTGGGAAAAATATACTGGCCGAGTGAGTTTGCCGCATTTGAAATAAATGTTGGCTTTCATTCAAATTGTACCGTTGCTGTTGCAGACATTCATAATATATACCGGGTGTCTGTTTAAGCTCGGCCACCATCCATATTTCGGCAACCGTTTATCGTACAACCTGGCGGAAAAAATCTTGAGAAACTACGGGAATTTCAACAAAAATATTTAAGTTTCCAAAATGATCGCAAGGGGGCGCAATGCTCAAGATAAATTAAAAATTCGATATTTTTTTATTAAACTCTAGATTAATGGTGGAATTCTGTAACTTTCTCGGAAGCTCCGGCTATCGTAGGCCCTGGCAACGAAGTGACGTTGCGATGACGATTTCAGAATTTTTGCAGTTAGTGACGTAGAAGTGTCAATTTACGATTTTTTGTACATAACCTTTATGTTTAACATGTAAACAGACATATCATCTCGTAAACATATACCAAAATATTTCAATTTAAAATTTTAACTAATACGAAAATTGTTTGAAATATAATATAGCGAATGCTAACATTTTTTTAAAAATGTACGGAACATTTTGTAATGCCAAGACATAGTATAAACATATGTTTATACTGCTGCTAAGATAGCACGAAACATTTTGGAAAATTTCAACAAGAACTCTTATCATTAGGAGAGTTTCAAAGGACGTAGTATCGCACTAGTGTATAGTGAATTTGCAGATAAATGTCTTTTCAGGCACATTTATGGATGATGAAATGTGATTTTTTTATAAAGCCAACAAGGACAGGTATCCCTATAAAGTGGACATTGTTTTTCTTACAAGAGTACCTAAACACAAAAAAATACATAAACCTAGCAGACAATATCCACACAACATAAAGCATGTGAAATGTGCACAAACTACATGTTCGAAAAAGTCTATTATGGTATCGTGTTCACAATAAGTTGACTTTTTCATAAGATTTTCTAATAATAAAACTACATCAAATTGAGAAGATATTTAACTTTATATTATGTTGAAGAAAATAAGAGGAAATTTACCTGTTTAGTCAATGACTTTCTTTATTTGTAAGTCAAACCGCAAAGATTTTATCAATGTGTAACTGTATTGAACGATTAATGTTTTAGGATCCAAAAAGGTAACATTAAGTTTTAATAGCACAGGCCAAAGTATATAAATGGTTGAAGGATATAGATGATTTTGTATTTAGAAAATCGACCAATCCTGTGATGTATTGTTGTACTTGGTACACCAAATCATTCGATATTATTGCAGGATTTTGTTGTCGAACCTCTGAAATTATAGTAATTGAAAGTTCTCTTTATTTGCAGTTTTTACAGGAGAGTAATATTCATTAGGCTGAAATTTGCACTTTTTCAACCCAAAAGAATGTAAAAAATTATTGTTTAATAAATTTACCAGCAAGTATTATAAAACAATACAAGACATTTGACTCCGATAATTATACTAATATTGGATATGAATTATATGTTTACTATTAAATCTTAACAATAAAGATCAAAAAGAAAAATAATAATACTGTTTGTATAAATATTGAAAAATAAAACACATTTTATTATCAAATATATTTTCTTTTATTAACCTTACCATAAAAGTAGTGCTGAAATTTAGAAAAAAAATTACAGTATGTGAATAGAAAAAATATATGTATACAAAAGGAGAGTGTTCTTCATCGGCTAAAGGTGGAGCAAGTATATCGACATGTGTGCCATTAATTACACCTACATCTTGTGCATCCCATTTTTCATAAAAACTATACAGAAGAATAATTTTTAGAACGTTTAGAAAAGATACCCTTAATTACCCTTGGTAAATATATGAACTGGGTGCTATCGATTAAACAAAATACATCTCCGGTCTCCCATTTTTTATCATAAAAACAAAATAAAGAATTATTTTTAGAATATTTTGATACAACATAATTACCCTTGCTTGACATGATTCTTCGATTCACAATCACTGGGAAATATTATCCATTCAGGGAATAAATTGTTTGATATTACAAGACAGACCTGATGAACTATTCGACTTACTGAACTCTGACTGAGACTATGAGAGAAACAAAGCTATTAATACCAACACTATTCTGATAGCTGTCTGATGCTACGAAATTTAATGTTGTTAAGACCTGTAACAAATATATAATGTGCACTATAAAGTTAATATGCATTTCAAGTGATGTTTATGATAATAACCTTCAAATGTAATGGTATATTTGTTTGTTCAATATGTCCATCCAATAACTGGATCAGATTTTGAACAGTGTCCTTATTCAGTCTAAACATTTGTTTAAAATGCCTGTTTGGTATTTCAAAAGGATTTCCGTGATCTCATAAACGTTTTCGGAATATACGCATATAATTTCTAAAATAAATAAAATAGAGATATATTATGTATACTCTATATATTTTATATTATCGATTACCTACGTGTTGTGATCCTCATCCAATAATAATGCTATAAAGCCATTCATATTTGCAAATATAAAACAATAATAATTATAACAAATAAACTAACAGAAACTATAAATATAACAACAGGAACAGTATATTAACAATAATTATATAATAATAATATAACCACAATATAACCAACAAAATCTTTACTCACGAACGTTTTGACAGTTCTACGTCACTAACTCTCAATATTCTGAAATCGTCATCGCAACGTCACTTCGTTGCCAGGGCCTACGATAGCCGGAGCTTCCGAGAAAGTTACAGAATTCCACCATAAGATAGATTAAAATTTTGATTAGCAACATTTCAGACATTTTTATACAATTTTTATTTGAAACTTTTTGATCTAACTCTCATACGAAGGGGGGGGGGGTGGAGAGGGTATGTCTGCGTACAAAAGCAGGTATAATTTCGGTTTGCCTTAACGGATTTTAATATTGGGCTCATTAGATAGAGAATTTTACATAGAATTGAAAGGCATGTAGTACGAAATTGTGTGGTTAAAAATAAATAACAAGGGGCGCTGTTCTCAATTTATGTATATTGCTTGTTTTTTCTTTAAAATTTTAAATGAAACGATATATTTTTTATATCGTAATATTGAAGCACATAAAAACGGTAGAGAACGATTAAAACTGGAAGTTGCTACCTTTTTTCTTGACGACGATATAGTCATACGAAGACAATCCAGAAAAATAAAATTTTTAAATATAAATTTATTTATTTATTGGAATTAATAATTTTATTTTAATTTTAGGAGGGTAGCTATACAGTGTATAGCTTGTTTTCATTTAAATTTCTTTCATACTCTCCATAAATGTATTCATTTCAATCTTTTCGTCGATATTTTAATTCATTGCATATATTACATTAAATTTCCCTTTTAAATGTTTTCAAATTCTCTAGCTATATTTTTAAATATCATTTCTTGGGTTTTCCAACATTGAAATAAAATAATAATAATACTGAACATTGTAAAGTTTTTATAGTGCTTTTTTTTTAAGTTCCATCATACAATATCGCATGCACTGTGATTGCATTATTATGAGATTTCCAATGTGGGCCTTGAAAATCGAAATATGAAAATATTAGTGTCACTTATAGTTAAACTTTTTGTACGTATTTAGCAAATTAAGCCTTTTAGACACTGCACATAATTATTAAGTTTGTAAAATGTCATATTCTAACGTTGAAGCTTATGACGTGATCAGAATGTATTTTCAATGCTTTGAAAATGCAGTTTTTGCTTCCCGGCAATATTCCCTAAATTATCCCGAAAAAAGACATTATTGAGTTTTTATTCGCCTTCCTAGATATTCTTGATTATTTATGGGGCAGAATAAAAGGCAGTTTATCTCAAAAAGCCGATTATAACAATTGCTGCCCCCGAAATTAAAGTAACTGTGCTCTCTACTAACCGACAAGTAAACAGGTGTATTGAAAATAATGGTGGACACTTTGAACATTTGTTAAGTTGAGGTTTTTTTTGTACTTTCTGATTTGAATATATTTGTTCCTATAGGCGGGCATGAATTTGGTATCAATTTTATATCTTTTCTTTACTAATAAGTAAATGATTTGTTTATAACATGTGCATATTATACTGTTTTTTTTCTGCTTATTGTATACTTAGTTCATGAGTTATGGAAATTATTTTTGCTGTTTTCCTATAATTAGATGTATATCTGTTGGGTAATAAAGATACATTATTATTATTATTATTATTGTTATCGTTTTATTTCAATGTCGGGAAAAATAAGACATGAAATTTAAAAATAGCTAGAGAATTTAAAAACATTTAAAAGGAGAATCTAACGTAACATACGAAATGAATTAAAAAATCGGGTTTATGGAAGAGTATGATAAAAATTCAAGGAAAAAATATATCGTTCCATTTAAAAATTTAATAATACATAAATTTACGACCACGTTCTTTCGTAATACATACTCTTCAATTCTTTGTAGAATTCTCTATCTAATGAGCCTAGAAACATTAAAATCCGTTGAGGCAAACCGAAATTATATTTACTTTTGTACGCAGACATACCCCCCCCCCCATCCAACCCCCTCTTCGTATGAGAGTTAAATCAAAACGTTTCAAATGAAAATTATATAAAAACGTCTGAAAGAGTTGCAAATAATAGTATATTAAAATACAAGTTTCATAAGACACGATTTTTGCGCACGCGTTCAAGTTTAGAAAACGAGCCGCTAGGCGAGTTTTCTAAAGAACAAGTGCGCAAAATGTCTTATGAAACGTGTATTTTATACTATTTTTTCTATTTCGGTTATTAAAAGTTCAAAAAAGCTTAAAATAAGAGACATGTTTTGTTCGAATATTTTAGAAATTTTGCTTTTTTGAAGTTGGTTACTCTGATTTTTAAGTAGAACGTTTTAAATATTTGAATATCGGTGGTGCTATATGTAATTGTGTTTAAAATTCAGACTGATTTATACAATAAATTATTTCAAATTATCAACAAAAAGGACGAAATAAATAACTGTACACCCCCAGAGATTCGCAAAATAGCAGAAGACAATTTACAAAATCTTTCGTCCACAAACTCTCTACATATTTATCAAAATAAACTTTTATAACAGTTGTACTATTCAACATGGTAAGTAAACGTCAATAGTAGCATCCGAAAACTTAACAATTTATATTGCTAATTAGTAAGTGAAATGTTAGCATGTGTGCTGTTTATTCTTTGTACAATTTTATTGCTCATTTTTGTTACTTTAAAGGCTTATATTTTGACATTTAAATACGATTTGGTTCCATTTTTTTTGTTACCAACTTCAAAAAACTAAAATTAGCGTGCGATAAAGTAATACTTTATGCAACCAAAACGAGTGTCGTAAAGTGAACTTTATAGCACCGGAATAGAAAATAGTATATTAAAATACAAGTTTCATAAGACACGATTTTTGCGCACGCGTTCAAGTTTAGAAAACGAGCCGCTAGGCGAGTTTTCTAAAGAACAAGTGCGCAAAATATCTTATGAAACGTGTATTTTATACTATTTTTTCTATTTCGGTTATTAAAAGTTCAAAAAAGCTTATAATAAGAGACATGTTTTGTTCGAATATTTTAGACATTTTGCTTTTTTGAAGTTAGTTACTCTGATTTTTAAGTAGAACGTTTTAAATATTTGAATATCGGTGGTGCTATATGTAATTGTGTTTAAAATTCAGACTGATTTATACAATTAATTATTTCAAATTATCAACAAAAAGGACGAAATAAATAACTGTACGCCCCCAGAGATTCGCAAAATAGCAAAAGACAATTTACAAAATCTTTCGTCCACAAACTCTCTACATATTTATCAAAACAAACTTTTATAACAGTTGTACTATTCAATATGGTAAGTAAATGTCAATAGTAGCATCCGAAAACTTATCATCCAACTCTGCTTAACAATTTATATTGCTAATTAGTAAGTGAAATGTTAGCATGTGTGCTTTTTATTCTTTGTACAATTTTATTGCACATTTTTGTTACTTTAAAGGCTTATATCTTGACATTTAAATACGATTTGGTTCCATTTTTTTTTGTTACCAACTTCAAAAAAATAAAATTAGCGTGCGATAAAGTAATACTTTATGCAACCAAAACGGGTGTCGTAAAGTGAACTTTATAGCACCGGAATAGAAAAATATTTGAATCTATCTATAACATGTGCATATTATATTGTTTTTTTTTCTGCTTATTGTATACTTAGTTCATGAGTTATGGAAATTATTTTTGCTGTTTTCCTATAATTAGATGTATATCTGTTGGGTAATAAAGATACATTATTATTATTATTATTATTATTATTGTTATCGTTTTATTTCAATGTCGGGAAAAATAAGACATGAAATTTAAAAATAGCTAGAGAATTTAAAAACATTTAAAAGGAGAATCTAAGGTAACATACGAAATGAATTAAAAAATCGGGTTTATGGAAGAGTATGATAAAAACTCAAGGAAAAAATATATCGTTCCATTTAAAAATTTAATAATACATACATTTACGACCACGTTCTTTCGTACTACATACTCTTCAATTCTTTGTAGAATTCTCTATCTAATGAGGCTAGAAACATTAAAATCCGTTGAGGCAAACCGAAATTATACTTACTTTTGTACGCAGACATACCCCCCCCCCATCCAACCCCCTCTTCGTATGAGAGTTAAATCAAAAAGTTTCAAATGAAAATTATATAAAAACGTCTGAAAGAGTTGCAAATAAATATTTGAATCTATCTTAATTTATACTTTAATTAAAAATTATAAAAAATTTAATTGATCTTGAGAATGCGCTCCCTTGCGTGCATTTTGGAAACTTAAAAATATTTTTGTTGAAATTCCCTTGGTTCGTTTTACTATCAAGATTTTTTTCGCCAGTTTGTACTATAAACGGTTGCCGAGATATGGCTGGTGGCCGAGCTTAAACAGACACCCGGTATATTTAAAAGCCTCAGACCTTTGAATAGTAAATAATCGATGATCAGAGAATAGCGCTGCATCTTTTACCATTATGATATAACGAACGCGATAAATGTAATTGCTTATAAATTAAAAGTACATTCCTTTATATAGTAGTTACATTTACGAGTTATAATGCAGGAACAGCAAATTTCATTCAAATTAAATGCATACAATGGATTTCAGAGTAGTACAGATACAAACAGACAAAATTATGAGTATTTTGAGAAACAAGTACTTTATCAAGACATACCATTTATTCGGTTTCCACTTATATTAAGCAAGTTGATTGAAATTCTTAATTAAAGGAAACATAAAAGTTAGATTAATAACGGAATATTATACTTTAACAGAACTTCAGTAACAAAGTCGTATTTGTCATAGTCAACTTCCTTATCTCCGTAACTACATCACACTTTGCCCTTCTCACTGTATAACAGTCTTTGCTTTGTCTTACTATTGACGCTGGATCACTGTCTCTCCGTTTCTAAGATTCTTAAGGCCTTTATAGTCTGTGCGAACGAAGCTATCATGCAAGGGTCGTCCGGACACTATGTGAGCATCCCCACCACTGGCTACGTGGGTAGTGACGTTACATCAGCTGCGACCCGATTTTTAAGGTTCAGATAATTTTTAAACGTCTTTATTTCTTATCCAAATTTTGTACAGATATTTAGGGTGTTGAGGATAACAAACGATTAAAGTTTCATTGCAGAAATCGCACTTGTGATAATGAAAATCAATAATGAGTTGATGCTCCACGTAACCGAATACATTCTGCTATTCGTCTAAGCATGCTTCGAATTAGTTGATCTATGGATTCCTGTGAAAGCTCATTCCAAGCAAATTGTAGGGTATCATGTAGCTGTTGTATGTTCATAGGAGGGTTAGGTAACATACCAATCCTTCGACCCATCACATCCCAGACATGTTCTGTGGGCGACAGATCTGGCGATCGTGCAGACCAATGAAGAATATTGATGTTGGCGTCTTGTAGGAATCGTAACGTAACTGCTGCTACTTGAGGACGGGCATTGTCTTGCTTGAATGTGGCATTATTTAACCCACGCTTATGGTAAAGCAATTGGTTCCAGAACTTCGTTAATGTACATTTGAGCATTTAAGTGGTCTCGAAGGAATACTAAGGGAGTCCTTCTTCCTATGCTAATTCCAGCCCATACCATCAATCCTCTAGTAAGAGCTGTCTCACGTTCTACAGCAAAATTCAAAAACTGTCTTTCACCTCTTCGACGCCTAACTCGTTTACGACAATCATGGGGCCGCAAACAAAAGCGAGATTCGTCAGAAAAGACGATACTGCTCCACTCTTCATCCCAATGTGGCCGTACATATCACCATTCTAATTTAAGGGTACGATGTTGATTAGTGAGAGGCAGTATTAATCTTGGACGATAGAAAATCAATCCAAACGAACGAATACGTCGATATACAGTGCTATTATTTTACTATGCAACATATCCATATGTTGCATTTTATACATACTACCCTAGCGTCAAGAATAATTATTGTTTTGACAATTTATTGAAATACGTCAAATATTCTTTCGCGTTTCAAACTAATTTGCAGTACTTTTTTAATACTCTTCTGTGTTGTGTTCTAAGGGAAAAATGCAAATGTGTTTAAACTCTAAAACCAGACAAAGAGTAGGTCATTTATTGATATACATAAGGAATTAAATGTTTAATTGTTTTTATTATAAGTATTTTTCAAAATGACAGCCTACTTGTTCTAAACAATAACCTAAACGATAATAAAAATTTCGTATAGAATTGGTTATTTTATTTGGTGATGCTCTGAGATTATTGCATTCTTCTGTGATCCTGGTTTTCAATTCCTGTGTTGTTAATATTGGTATATGCGTATATACTTTTGATTTGAGGTAACCCCAAATGAAAAAATCATTTGGGGCTAAATCTGGGGATCTTGCTGGCCATCCTATCGGCCCGTATCTTCCAATCCAGCGATCAGGAAAATTTTCATTGAGGCAGTTCCTTACTTCAACTGTTGAATGTGGTGGAGCTCCGTCGTGTTGATACCAACAATTTTGTATTGCAAGTTGCCGAATTTCAGAAAGTATTGAGTTTCGCAAAAGATTCAAATAAGCATTAGAATTTAAAATACCATTTATAAAAAAGGGACCAATCAATGTATTATTTATTATGCCCAACCAGACATTAACCTTTTCATTATATTGTACGTGTGTACAATTTTGTATATGAAGATTCCTGTGCGCCCAATATCTGTAAGGATAATTTACAATGACTGTAAAAACATAAAATCAGCCATCATACCTATAATTTTGTGAATTAACTTTCCCGTTTAAATAAAAGGTAGCTTCATCGGTAAAACAAATTTTGTATAACAAATCTTCATTTTGGTTTAGTAAATCCAACATTTCTTCGCAAAACTCAGTTCGAGAGATTTTGTCAATTTCAAATAGCTGTTGATGGTTTTGCAATTTGTAACACCGAAATTTTTCAATTTTAAGTACATTGCGCACACTTGAGGGTGATATATTAAACTCTGACGCGATAAAATTTAACGATTTAAAAGGATTCTCTTCTACGAAAAACAAAATGTTTAATTTCATTTCTTCCGTTAACACTGTTTTCGTTCTATTCTTTTTTTATGGTCAGCGACACATCCTTCTGTTTTAAATCTATTATACACTCTTAAAATCGTCGAACGTGTAAGTATTGGTCTATGGGGAAATTCTACAGAAAATAACTCGCTCACCATTTGTAAACTTTGATGGTTTTGATACCATAAGCACATTTGAATTTTTTCCTCCTTGGTATACATTTGTGAAAGTGTTGTAACTTAGATAATGTCACAATAGGGAAAATAATAATAATATTTGACGTATGTATTTCAGGTGACACTAAACAATAATAATATTTGACGTATTTCAATAAATTGACAAAACAATAATTATTCTTGACGCTAGGGTAGTATGTATAATGGGTTGCCTATCGCATAATGCTTTGACTCAATTATTTTAAAATGCAACATATGGATATGTTGCATAGTAAAATAATAGCACTGTATGTACGCATTGTTATTCTGTAGTTTATCAAAACATTTCCTATAGATCTTGAGGTACTACACCGATCTCTAACGGCAAGCAATCTTAGCCTCCCATCTTCTCGTTCTGTGGTTCCTCTAGGTCGTCCAGAACCTCTTCTATGATGTGCCCCCCCCCTTCTTCAGACCAATCTCTCCAACAACGAATAACAGTTGCAACATTTCTTTGCATCCGCCTGGCGATTTCACGAAATGCAATAAAAAAAATTTCTTCGAACCCTTGGCATTTCAATACACTAAATGACAGGTATATACTGTCACAAATGAGAAAACACAACTAAACCGATTAATAATAAACAGAACAAAATCGAATTTCTTCGTTGAAGATCGGCGAAAAACGTCATACATGTTATTGTTTTTTATCTGTTCTTTATATCATTTATTACTTTCAACACTATACACGTCTGTTTAAAATGTGATTAAAAAATAATCACGTTTGCATGGTGATTCGTTTTGTTTTGTCATACAGTATATTATAGTCTAAGTATTATCTATTTAGCATTTCTGAAAATTTAAAATAATCCATGAAATTTGCTTCGCATTTCTGAATATGGTTGAAATGCTTATTGAAAAATATTGTAAGATCAAAGATCTATAATGAAATTTATCCAAATATCTTTATCTTATATATGTCTGTTTGTGATCACAACGTATTTGTTTTGTCAAGACGATGGTTCATAGCTATGCTAGGATCCGATAGGTGATGCTGTAGTCAAGTTATTAACAAATTCTCTCTTTATGAACCAGCATGACTCATATTCACAATATATGTTGGTTTAGTGTCAAAAAAAAATCACAAAATCTCGACCCGATAGGTGGCGCTGTGGTCGAGTTATTATTAAATGTTTATAAACCGAAATGATCTATATGTACATAGTACGTGAACAACATAATTGTTTTGGTGTATGCTACCGTCCGAAACGTATATTGCGCCACCTCCTGGAAAGGGCAGAACCACATCTGCGGGACCTGCTGGTTTTATGTGCGTTTATACGGATATAAAAATCATTGAAGAATGGAAATAATTTTCGATTTTATAGCATCAGTTCAAATTTAGCGAACACGCAACCAGCTTTTAAATAACGAAATGCTTTGGGAATCGAATTTCTTATGGTATTTTTATGGCCTTTATTTATTAAATGCAAAAATGTTCAATATTTAAAACTATCAATCTAGCTAAGCAAGATTTTGCTTACCGTACTTGAAATGTCACGAATAATATATGCGTCATTTGAGTTACATTACATCTCTATTGCAAAACCCAAACTAATTCAAGGTAGATAGATTAAAATGTACTTTCTCTTATAGCATAGATAGTATTTACAATAGTTATATATCCATTTGCAATTATTCCATATTTTTCACGGTTTGAAAATTCTCTACTTATTCTCTTGTGTTTGTTCTCTTTATTGAATAATATGAATCGTTCATTTTCGGTATTCTTTTTTATTCCATATTTTTTTTCCTCTGGCAGAAATTTATTCGCTACTGGTGTCTTTTGATCCTCTTTTACAAAATGTGTATATTTCATTTCTGAAATTTCATTTTAATGTATTTGCAATTCTGAATATTTGCACTACATATCCGCTGAAATTTTCCAGATGTTGATATTTATTTTTCACACACCAATTCCTTATTGATAAAATACAAGAAAGACGTTATATTTACACAACTGGCAGCTTTGTATATAAGCAAATATAAAATACAAGTTAAGGAAATGTGTTGTCAAAGCTTTTGTCTAATTAATGTATAAAATGATCAAAGTATAAGTATCGGCCACATATACATATATGTCCCAAGGTTAAATCTAGTATTTTATTTCCGAAACTATTGAAATGAAGCACGCTATGTATACCTTAATTGTATTTTGAAAGGTTAATTTTAGCATACAATAAAAGTACTTTTTTGTTAGTCTTCTGAGCAATTATGTACAAAGTTTCTTGGTGCTTTTAACGCGGCAGGGATTTCTTTAGAAGATATATGTATGGCAGCCGTCTATCACATTAATACGTGATGTGGTGGAATCGCAATTTTCCCATAAATTAAGCTGTCGTTCCTTTATTATAATTCATAATTACTTGCTCCTCGCTCTACCCAACCCAGCTACCGAATATAATTAATGATCTATTTCGAAATACATGCATATATACATGAACATTATATTATATAATAGTTTCAATGGAATGCAAATACCTTCCATAGGAAGCAAATGGAAATAAAGGTTTCCGGTGATGTTATTAATGAATTTCTGCCCTCACGGTTTGGTTTTATTAAAAAGCTCTTAAAACTTAAAGACTACTTTATCGGATTCTGCGAAGCGTCAGAAATTTGCATTTCGTTTATGCTTTTATTACAAGTTCACACTAGGTAATTATATGAAATTGTTTGGATGTCTTATGATTTTACTTTACATAAATGCCAAGGATTCTACTACCAAGAAGGTTGTAACTTTATAATATAAATTTAATTAAATGTCAACGTCTGTACGAAATTTAAATCACAATAGAGTACTTATCTTAGTTTACACTTGCATTTTTTGTATTTGCTGTTAAATGCTTATTTAATCTGTAATTTAAGTAATATATTCTTCTATTTTTATGAACTGTCTTGCCCATTACGAATCTAAGTTAAGGTGGCCGTTTAATAGAAAGAGAATCGTCCCATTGCTCTATCCTTTTCTAACCATTAGGCGTGTATTATGTGTTGCATACGTGACTGTATTTTAATTAGCCATCTGGTTGCCAGTAGCAGCGATATTATTTGTAAAACAAATTTATTGGATAAAAGATGCCAGTACTAACGCAACGTCTCTCTTAGATTGAACCAAATTATACAGAGACTAGCAGACCAGACCGTTGTTTTTTTTGTGTATGAGACAAAAAACAGAGTTTTTGTCTCATACACGATTTAATGGAATATGTGTCTATTTTGAAATCATTGATATTTACTCTAAATTGTAAAAATGCAAATTGCGTCCTTACAAGAATAATAGGAACATACTGTTACATATAATGTTTGTTTTGTAAATACCTATGTAGATCTGTCCTTTATCTATTTGATTTAGATAATAAACAGGTATTTTTTAGTGATTATTGCATTTTTGAAAAAGGAATATATAGGCTGATTCAATTTTGATGGTCACCATGGGTATTTCTCTTATTATTTGGAATAGAGAGTAGGTTTGAGTTTGGCAAAGTTGGTAAAATTTGTGTTTTGTTATGTAACTTGAACATGTACCATGTCTTAGTGGGAAGAATTAGATTATTAGATGAGAAGTAACACTTGAGCGCGAAATACATAGTTACCGAGTATGTTGTCAATGGTTAGTTTTTTCAAAATGTGTAATGAATACAAAAGTATTCAGAAGTAAGTTTGGAACAACTTTTGTATAAAAAAATCTACTTTCACATTTTTATTCTTATAGATAAATAGTTTTTTTATAGAAGTATCTCGCCAAGTATTTATTCAAATTTGACTAAAAAATGAACTGTTTATTTAAGAAACCCGTAAGTAGTGAACCTGTCAATGTAAGAAACACAAGGCCTATTGTGTGTGTAAAAGTAAGAAAAAGAGAAACAATCAATATGTTTCACATACCTATAACACTCTAATTAAATTGGTTAAATCTACATGTGTGCTCAGAAAGTAGTTTTGGATATTATAAAATGCCTCCTTTGTATTACTTTTGATACCGTATCAGCTATTAGAATGCCCGATTCAGTTGGAAAAAAATTTGAAAGACCACCCTAAAATTTATCCGACAGTGTGGATTTCCCACGTTCATAATAATTTACTAAAATATAATTAAAAACGAGATCTGCAGAATATTGAATTACATTTCTTACATATGTAAGTAATTTTTATTACAGGATTGAAGAAAATAGATTAAAAATTTTGTATAGGTACCTAAATAACTTGCCTTATAATTAATACTACTGGTCGACCAGTGGCCGAAATTTGATCTTAATTCATTAAATTTTTAAGTTTGAGTTATTGAGGTTCTTTTGTCAAAAAGTATACTTGTATGACCATTGCATACATTTTTTTTCAATTTTCTATTACGTCAGCTGCGAGCGTGTAGAAATACGTCATTATGCATTAATTTTCGAGTTAATTAATTAATGTATTTGTTTGCAAAAAAAAATTCTCTCACTGTTTGACCATGATAGCGGCCAAACGGTAAAAGTCAAATCAATCAATACCGAAGTGTATATTTAGAAATATAATCTCCCTCGGAAATCTGATTATATTTTCAGTGAAATCGATAAATCGGGAGTAGTACTTCATTTCAGTGAAGAAAACAAATAATAGCAATATCTCGTCAATTACTAATTTTAGGCAAATATCTAAAGTATAACAAAGTGATCAAGAGTAAATTAGAAAACAATTTTATAAAAGAATTCCTACCGGAAGTAGGTGTTTACTCTGATCGTAAAACAGGTTTTTGCGAATATATCGCAAGTCATGCATTCTAGACAAACATATCGAGTGTATGAAAATATTGAAAGCTCAATTTTGAATATTTTTGTAATAAGAAATTTCCAAAATTCGAACTGAAAGTACCTAGCAATTTTATTCTAATCGAATATCAATTTTTTGAAAATATCTCGATAATTATGCATTTTATACAGTATAAAAGTATTTAAACATGGATTTGGAATATTTTTGTAAAAAAAAATTCAAAATTCGGACCGGAAATAACACTTTCGACAGTGACGGCTGGTGAGAACGATTTAGAGAAGCAATTAGACAGACAAGACTGATTCGTTTATTATCGGTGATATGTTCGGCTACTGGGAGTATATCAGCAATAATAAACGAATCAGTTTTGTCTATGTAATTGCGTCACCTAAACGAACTCAACAGTCTGCAACTGACCTTCACTCTTATCGAATAGCAGCTTTTTGAAATATCTCGCAAATTTGCTTTTTATATAAATTTCTTAAGGGTGGGCTTTCTCTAAGAAAAATTCTCGAACGGCGTATGTCGGGTTGCCTGAAATATATTGAATAATTTTACGGAGTTTGATATGCCTGTACCTTTTACACGATACAGGTATATGACCAGCAACATGAAGCAATGCCTGGTCAACTGGAAAGCAAATAAATTTGGGATATTTGTCTCTTGCATTTATTGCATGAAAATATTGGTGCATCTCCTTTGTTCGAAATTTGTTTTTGCTATTTCTGAATATTCTTTTGGCTTGTATTTATTTAGTTTTATTAAGACTCCCGTTTTATGTAATTTGTAATTATTTTAATGATATTTGCCTGAATTAATTAGACATTAAATCTTATTCTGCAATAAGTATATAATTTTATTACTATTATTTATGATTATTAATTATTTAAGTTGTATTTCATATTATTTCTCACTATGATTTGTATTTACTTTATATGTTGAGGCTTTGAAATATGAGTAATGCTTTAGAGAAAACTAAAATCTGATAAAAAAAATCTATTGTTACAACAGTGCCGGTGTTTCATATAAAATGCAAAAAATATTTATATTCTTCACAATCGACACTGATATTGTTAGTTAGCGAAAATAAATTATAAAAATTTCACGGGTACGTGGGTACGATACGAACTGTGCGGACTCCGAACTAATCATTGTTAGAAGACAATGTTAATATCACAACTTGAAATCGAATGTTATTGATATTATCATTTTTTTTATTTATATCTTGCCTGTTTAATTTTTTTTCAGTAAAGCTTTGGTAAAATTTTTAAATAACCGTTATGTGGCAGACAAACGTCAAACGCAATCCTTTCCGCACCACCTTAGAGGTAGAGTGCAAAGGGTGTTTTTTGTCATGGTATTTCCAGTAGGCCTAATTCATGTTTTCTACAACAAATTTTTTTTACAAAAGTATAGACGGTGTAGAAAATAAACAAGTATGGCCAAGTAGCGTTTTGTCTAAACGTATCACTATCAGTAGGTACATATTAATTCTCCAATTTGACGTTTCTAATTTCTCGATTTCTCAAAATACGAGGATCCATAATTTGAGATAATAAAGCGAGAAAATAAAATTCCTCTAACTTAATTACCATTTCTGGTCAGAGTTCTACATCTATGTGTATTGTCTCATACCAAGTATCCTTCTTTAGATCCTTGACAAAAGTAAGAAGCACAATCCGAGTGTTCACAAAAAATATATCTTGGTCCATTTATAATGTCACACTGCAATTTCACTATCTATAATTTGTTATTGTTAAGTTCGAACTTTTGTAATGTTCAATTGCTTTTGTCACGGCCGAATTGAATTTAAGTTTTTTTCAAACAGTCCCTAATTTTATTTATATAATTACGTAATATATGATTTCGGCACTCGATTTTTTCAATAATTTTTTGGAGACCGTAAGGGGCCGTTTCACTTAGTTTTCTAAGAACGATGCTATCATCGTCCCCTATTAATCTACCATAAATACACCGTGCATTTCACGAGAAACCTTCCGCAATAATTGTCGACTCCATGACTGTTGACGACGAAGACTAATTTTTGTAGCATATCTGATCTTTAGATTTACCAAATTTTGCACAAATTAATCAAAATTTGTTTTTTACGCCTACATACAATTTTATTTTTCGTTCGCCATCCAATAATTGCTGCCACTCCTGATAAACCGCTGCAATTAAACTTATAAGCTCGTTTGGCCCATGCTCTTTTACTGACTCACATATACAAAAAAAATCTAAAAAAACTGTCCTGGAGTCAAAATACAAAGTATAAATAAAATAAAAACATGAAGGCATAACAAATTCAGATATTAAAATAAATGCTTTTACCATCTAGAAAACTGAAAATTGTGTAACTTCCTGCCACTTAGTTTAAAGAGTCCGGCA
Organism: Amphimallon solstitiale; assembly: GCA_963170755.1. Lineage (NCBI taxonomy): Eukaryota > Metazoa > Arthropoda > Insecta > Coleoptera > Scarabaeidae > Amphimallon > Amphimallon solstitiale. Next base: position 42,097,795 of record OY720679.1, read on the forward strand.
AACTTCTAAGTTCGTATCTTATAAAGACATAAAGTTGTTTTTGCCAGATTTTAGTTTTCTACAAACATTAAATTGTTCATATTATTAAAAAGCTTCCTGCAACTTTATAATTAATAATAATAATGTATATTTATTGCCGAAGAAAACTACATTTCTGAAATGCCATAAAGCTGGAACCTTGTCCTTGAAAAATAAAATTCATTTTGAAAGTGAGAAGAATATTAACGAACAGAAAAAAATGTCTAACAAAGTAGACGCATCAATGTTATCACGTAATCAATCATAAATGAACACCGAAAAATATCTGAAATATATTACAATTTGCTTGTATATACCAACCGCATGTAGTTTCTTTTACAAATATGATTAGTGTATACTTATTATTATAATAATAATAACATATATTTATTCCAGGCGAAAAATTAATATCTAATACATTCTGGCAAATATCCTTAAAATAATTACAAAATAAAGCCGATATATGAATGAAACATTCGTTTACTTGAGGTAATAAAAAAAGTTGAGAATCCGAAACGCCTGAGTTCTATTTTCGATTTTTTGTAATTGAAGAGCATGTTGTTTGTAACCTTTTTTTCTTTAAAGATACTCTTTTGATGCCTGACAAACACATATATAACGTAACTGAGTATGACTGAGTAAGCAACATACAAGTTTGTCGAGTCTATATTTCCCGTAGTCAACTTGCCTAACAATAACTGATCGTTGGCAGCGCCCTCTGTTTAAGAATTGCTGCACCTACCACTCTGATTATAATAAACGAAATCTACTTTTCCCATAAGAATATGTCTCTTAGATACAAATCAATGGGAATTTAGGGGTGAAAACATTTAAAAGCACAAGACAGCTATAAAATACGCTTAATTGCTTTGTATCAAGCATCAAAAGAAAGAGAATTTATTTCTCCAGGGGGTAAGCTATCTAATATCTGGCAATTATCTATATATTCCAAGTAATTATGAAATAAACTAGCAGATTTTTGGTATAAAAACTTCCTGTTTTTTAACATTTTTTCCCACATTATTCGAACAAACTTCCGTTATTAAAACTACCCAGTCCCCTGGAGATAAGTTTGTAGATTATGCTCGTATTTTTTTTTGTAATTTCGTGGCTTACTAATGGATTCTGGTGCAATATGTTCGCAACATGTTTGCAATGTAATTTAGATGGGCGAGATGGCCACCTTAAAATCCTTTGTTCTTGATATAAATCTTTTGCCATTGCTCTAATCAGGAAATGATAAAGTTTAAGTATATACGCTTATGAAACAGAAGCAATTGTATTTATTTATTCAATGTAATATGTTATTAATTCAGTTTAAATTGTCCCGTATTAAATTATTCTTATGAATCTATGATAGTTAGCGCCTTTATAATTACATACCGGGTGTCCACACGAAAACTTTATATTGAATTATTTCTGGTGTTTTTGAAGACAAAAACTTGAAATTTTGGGTGGTTGTTCAGGATATAGGGGGACAATGAATAGTGTATTTCATACCGCCCCATCGGGTCACCCGCTGCAGCCGGCCACCCCCACTCCAATATTTTAAATGACACCCTGTATTTTTTTTTGGTGGTTTTGAAAGAACACAATTTTCTTGATATTCCTATGTGAAAAAACCAGTAACACACATTATGACATTTATGAGATATTTAAATTTAAAAGTTTCAGATATCAGAAATTATTAACTCCGAAAAATCATAAGTTAGTCATGGAAATAGTTTGCTTTAAATTAGAATTGTCAAAATTGTGACTTTTGTGTTTCATTAATATTAATACTTGTAAAATTGTTCTTAAAGTTTCGGCTTTTTCGCTGAAATGGTTTATACTCTTGAAGAGAGAACTGAAATAGTGATTTTGTATGGGATTTCAAACAAAAATTATTCCCAAGCGGCGACGTTATTCAATGAAAACCATCCAAACAGAAACGTATCTGTTGCTTATGTCAGAACGCTAATAGAAAAATTTTTGCAAACTGGATCTGTAAATAATAAAAAACGGAATACGAATAATTGTGGTGTACTAAATGAAGCTATGCAACTAGCAGTTCTTGGGCATATTAATTTAGACCCAGAGCTTTCGTTGAGAAAATTATCCGAAGTTTCGGGAGTGCCAAAATCAACCTGCCATAAGATATTAAAATTAAACAAAATGCACCCTTATAAAATTCAACTTCACCAAGAGTTGGGTGACGGTGATTTCGACAGAAGAGTCGAATTTTGTGAAATAATGACAGATATGATTCGGCAAAATGGAAATGTTTTGCGAAGTATTTGCTTTAGTGATGAAAGTTGCTTTTACTTAAATGGTCTTGTGAATAGACACAACTGTCGATATTGGAGCGACGTAAAACCCCATTTTTTCCGAGAAGGCAACACACAATATCCCCAAAAAATTAATGTATGGGCTGGAATTCTTAATAACTAAGTAATTGGCCCGATATTCTTCCAGGAAAATTTAAATGGACCTAAGTACTTACAATTTTTGGAAGAGCTAATACATCCTGTTATCATACAGTGTCTAGAAGAAAACTTGAATGAAATAGAGGAGGAGCAATTATATTTTCAACAAGATGGAGCTGGGCCACATTACTGCTTAGACGTTAGGAATTATTTGGATAATATTTTCCCAGGACATTGGATTGGACGTAGGGGCTCTATTGAATGGCCAGCTCGCTCCCCCGATTTAACTCCCCTAGATTTCTTTTTGTGGGGACATTTGAGGTCTGTTGTTTATAAGACACCGCCACAATCAATAGCTGATTTACGTAATAGAATAACAGAGGAATGTCGAAATTTAACGCCACAAGTGTTCGAAAATGTTAGAAATGCTTTTGAAAATAGACTTTATTTATGTTTAAATGTAAACGGTGAACAATTTGAGCATTTAATTTAACTAAAATGTTGTGAATAAATCTTGTTTTAAGTATTTCCATGACTAACTTATGATTTTTCGGAGTTAATAATTTCTGATATCTGAAACTTTTAAATTTAAATATCTCATAAATGTTATAATGTGTGTTACTAGTTTTTTCACATAGGTATATCAAGAAAATTGTGTTCTTTCAAAACCACAAAAAAAAATACAGGGTGTCATTTAAAATATTGGAGTGGGGGTGGCCGGCGGCGGCGGGTGACCCGATGGGGCGGTATGAAATACACTATTCATTGTCCCCCTATATCCTGAACAACCACCCAAAATTTCAAGTTTTTGTCTTCAAAAACACCAGAAATAATTCAATATAAAGTTTTCGTGTGGACACCCGGTATACCTATTTGCCAAATGAATACATGTAGTTTTATTCATAAATATTTCGTGATATAAATAGAGACACTCACGACAAACGGAATTGATTAATTTTGGCAAAAACATCAAAATATGTCATTGTTTTTGAGAAAGACTGAAGAAACTATATTGGGTATTAAGTAAAATGTCCGAACTCTCAAGACAGAAAGAACTGCTAAATTATTTTTACTCTCTTATACGTATTATAAGGAAGTATTGTAATGACAAAAATTTGGAGAGAAACGTTTGCAGGTTTCCATATTTTGAAGTCCTCTGTTGACAAAACAATGGTTTTTGAAAAATATCTCTCTATGTGTGCGCGTATGTGTCTGTGTGTGAATTAAATAGCGGCTAAACAGCAAAAGCTACTGAAACCAAACTTCATTTAACACTATTATTTCTTTCTTGAGAAATATTTAGAATTCTAGTGAAATCGCTAGACCAAAAGTACTAATTTCCTTAAGAGGGGCGTTTACCTATCGAAAATTAAGGCATCGCCGTTTCGCGTTTTTAAAACTCATTTTGTAATTGTAGAATATCAAATTTGGGTTAGTGATGCGAAAGGCATAAATTTATAATGTCACGGTCAGTTTTTGTACTAATTTATTTTCTTAAGAAAGTTATGTGTTTTAGAAATACCCACAAAAATGCATGAATTTTATTAATGTCTACTAACTAAGGCTGGTACACAAAAGAAAAAAAACGACCTCTACGCGCCAGCTGAACATTTGATGTACGATATAAAGAAAAAATCAAATTTATGTAATTCTTTTTGAAGATAAACAACATTAAACAGTAAAAATTGTCACACACATTTTACACGAGGTTTTTCGCGTCGTCTATCCCCACTTTACGGTATTTCTACCGGGCCTAGGGAAGACGAAAATCTATCGGAATCGGTCGGCTATTGCAGGCTTAAATGCGAGTGACAGTTTGATTACAAACTGTCACTCGCATTTAAATGTCATATATACCTATAATATTCGAGTGTATAATAATATAACAGTTATGGGCAAGCGAAAATTGGCTTATTGTAAAACATCAACATCAACAGTTCTGTAAGTACTCAATCTTTATACATTATGTTTCCTATCTATAGTATTTCCTTATCTATGACAGAATCTGTGAATAAAACCGAAGCGCCGTGACAGAATCGAATATCGTCAACCTCCACCTACTCACACCTTCTTGCGTCTATCCGTCCCGCGAGTAATATAAGTTGCATAAGTTTCTATTTGTTGGTAAACGCCACTCTTAAGTGAAATAATCAAATTTTATAAAAGAGTGCCGGAAGCAGGAATTTTACTCTCATCGAAAAATAAATATTTTGCGAAGATTTCGCAAGTTATGCTTTCTAAACAGATATATGATATATGTATATATGAAACTATTTGAATTAGTTTTGAACAATTTTTCTAATTCAAAATTCATAGCGCAAGTAGAACTTTCATATTTATTTAATATGTGGCATTCTATGCAGATTTATCAGTTTTAAAGTAAAGTTAGAATTGGAGTATTTTTTGTGTAAAAAAAAATATCGACATTCGGACCAAAAGTGACACTTTGACTGACAGGTTTATTAAAAATATAAAAGTATTTGAAACTTAATGTAGCAGAACTTTTATGTGAGAAATTTCGAATCACAAATACGTATAAAAATCTGATTTGATGCCTACACCTCATTTTTTTCTCCTCGGACTTTGTTACAACAATGTGTTTCATATGGTATACATATTGTCGTGATCTTTATAGTTTAACAATTATGAAAATTGTTAAATAGTTAAGCTTTAGAATAAGAACATTAATTTTTAGTTTTAAATATAGTTTAAGATAGAATAATCACAAAGTCACAGATTTAGTAGGTGAATAATGAGTTGCATAACCTTTAAGGGGCAATGTCATTATGAAAATATAGATATAATAATATAAGTTTAAATATATTAAGAATTAAGAAATAAAAATAAACACAAAATAAATCTATGCATTCTATATTTTATAGAAAAGACAAGCACAAGGTATGGTTTGAATATACAAAAACAGAACCAAACTTCTCGCAAAGTGTTAGAATAGCATTAAACATTTTAATAAATGGACCAATGTTCAAAAATAAAAATGTATTAAAAGCAAATAACCGAGAGAGAGAGTAATGTTGAGAGATGGAACAATAAAAAGGGTGAATCATTTAAATGCCATAAAATTGTACGAGCAAGGCTATATTCGGCATGCTTGTGATGAAAACGTCAATTCAAATGAATAAAAATAGATTTTAAATTTGTATAATGATTGTAAATTTCATGATCATGTAATAAATACCTGATACTTATATCTAAAAAAAAGATATATGGAAAGGTATTTCTCTATCTCGGACAATACATTAATACATTTTATGTATACATCAGATGTACAAATAGGATACATTTTGAAATTTTGTATGCAAAAAAGCAGTATAAATTTAGTGTGGTTATTTTAAAAACCTACAAAGAAGAGATAACATTAATATTGTTCGCAGTTATTTACAAATCGACATATTAAAAACAGAAAAAAACTGGATAGAACTTGCAGGCCGTGCTATGGAAGTGAGTACTCCTTGCAATAAGGTTTTGATGAAAAAGATTCCAGTAGTAAGTACATGATGTATTTCCAATTGCATTACAAGGAAGGCAGCTATAAGAAGAAGTTGAGAATAACCTTAGTTAGTGGAAAGAGAAAATATGTAAACAGGAATAAGAGAGGTGATATGTTCATATACAGATACAATGAAGGATGACATTAAGAAAACAAGAACATACCCACCGAAGATGGAGGATGGAAAGTGTGTGTAAATCTCAGTAAACAATTTTTGAGTGCCGCCATTTCATAAACATTTAACTATCAAAGTGCGAAATATGTGTTTATGCGACTGGAAAAAACTTGAAGGAGATAAAATGAATCAAACGATACCATCGTAAATGTTAGTTCAATAGACATGGATAAGAGCCTGTCAGTCAAAAGATAAGTTCAATTTAAAATATAGGAGTGTTCAGTGCTGGCAAGTAATTTTAATCCAAACTTGTTGTATTACAATTCGACATAAAGGTTTCTTTCACATTCTTACAGTGTCCGTAATTTTAATTCTTTTTTTATTTTAGCATGCATTTGTCCTATACACCACTAGTCTTGAATTTCGTCTGAAGCAGCATCTATTGAATTATGAACCAGAAAATATTCGCAAATTAAAAAACAATGCCAGTCGACACTTTGTTTAGCATCTTCATCGGTGAAGACTTTGACGAAAACTACATATCGAATAAACAACATTGACAAAAGATATCAACAGAAATTAGCGCCCCACAGAACCTGTTAAACTTTAATGGCAAGGGTGTTGGTGGAAAATTGGAGGTAATCAATTGTGTGGTTCCCTTATATTCTTGCTCCTGCAATTTCTGGGGTTTAAAATTTCGGGCAAAGGAGCTCTTTAAAAAAAAAATATTTTGGAAGCATCTTGTTTTCCTATAGTTCCTGGTCTGAAAAAGTTCTTTCAACATGTATGTCTTTCGGGGTCCACACAACAAATTCACAGAATTCTTTTTTTGTTACATGAGGTTGCCCTTGTACCTGGTGATAGTAATCGTGCTTTTTAAACAGGTACGTTACGAGTATAAAAGTATTTAGAACTTAATTTTAAATACCTTTTGTATAAAAATTTTTTCGAAATTCGGACCGGTAGTAACACTTACTCTTATCGAATAGCGATTTTTTGCAAATATGTCGTAAATTATGTATTCTATATATATTTATCGAAAGTAGAAAAGCATTTAGAGCTGACTTTGGAATATTTTTTGTATAAGTGAAATTTCAAAATTCGGAGCGGAAGTAACACTTTTACTTTTAGTGAGTAGCAATTTCTTTCGAATATCTCGCAAAGTATACATTCCATAAAGATTTGTTAAGATAATAGAAGTATTTCTAATAGGATTTTGAATAATTTATAAATAAAAAAATTCTTAAAATTGCTATTACTCATACGTATAAGAAGAAGGTGTCCACACCACATTATTACGTTTGGCACTAAGTCGAAGATATTTCTTCCCTTAGTCGAGTATCTTTTATTCGTATTATTCCTGTTTGTTTTATCACTATAGAGAACTGAACTAACAAATGCGTAAACTTTAAATTGATAACTTGTACTAGATCAGGTGCGTGACAGTTTTAAATCAAGACATGTGGTCACGACCGATCATCGTGATCTCGCGCGTTCGGGGTGGGTAGCGATGAGGGGTGTAAAGGGACGGAAAATTATGAAAATATGCGTTTCGGACGTTAATATTCATCGTAGAAAAACACTAAAGCACATAAAAATTAGCTCTACAACGTCGCCCTTTCTCGAATTTTCTTTTTGTCTGTTTTTTGGAAGTTATTAAATATATATTTTTTATAGAATAAAATATAAAAAAGTAAAACCTTGTATCATTTCTAAATACACTTAACTCTATATACAATCAATGAAATTCATAATATATTGTATAGTTTTTGAAAAAGCGGGAACTAAAATCAGCGCCATCTCTCACTTCCGAAACACATTAAATGCATTTCAACTTTCGCCTTAAGATAACCCAGTATCGCGTCGGCTCTACATCGTCCTTGTATAAAGCCAAACTGAGACGGATTCTAAACGTTACATTTTTCTAAAAAATATAATTAACCTTTTCGCGAAGCTTTTTCTAATACTTTGGAGAACGCACTTTAAACAGACAAAGGCCGATTGTTTTCGATTACTAAACGTGAGATTAATCCGAGCAATTTTAAACTTTCTGTAAAATACACCATATTTAAAAGAGTTATTTTTTATAGTGCTCAATCGGGTTATCAACTCCTGACTGCATTGCTTCAGTATGTCAGTACTAATACCATCATATCCAAAGAAACAATATGTTTAAAATCTTTACAATTTCAGTCACCTCATATTCATCGAGTGGATCAGGAAAAAACGGATATGAATTCACAACAGTATTTGAATCATCAACAATAGGAATTCCCTGTAGAGACAGTTTATCTGTTACTGCATAAAAATAATTAGTGAAAATGTTAATCTTTAAGAATCAGTAATTCATTCATCCTCAACAATTGACAAAAATTATGTATAAAAAATTTAATTTATTTTTATTAATTATCTACTATGCTGTCTCCCATGAGTTAGACGCAAAATTGTGTTATATTGCATTCATTTCGCTGATCAGCAGTTTCTACGACGGGTGATCAGAAATTCCATTATGAATGACGCTTAGCCTACATCTTCCAAGTGTACTACCAAGACATATATAGTCGAAGCAACTCCGCTTCCTCGTAGGTTCATTTATAATCACGTAAATATTGTACAAATCTAGTACCTATACAAAAGAGTTTAGTTCATTCGAAGAACATAGAAAATTGATATTGAAGACTACATATAAGAATTTTATAATCCTTAAACTGAATTAAGATTTCCAATAACTCATTCAACCTGTCATTAAATGCGGAATATCAATTCTAAATTTACATATTCACACTTAATTGCTGTATACTCAAAAATAAATTCCTCGAGAGATACCTAGATCTTATCAATATTAATGAGAGACATACTAAGGCTACTCTTTGTTTTCCTATTCACAAATAGTGACAGTCCTTCATGCTGCACTTCTACTAAAATGATTTACAAGAACAAAGTCTCCAAGATTTTCTATACTACCACCCGTAAACCAGTGCTCTATCAAACACAAGATATCACACCCTTCGTTGTCTAAAAACACTTCCATTTCCCCAGTTTTGTTATTTAAACACTGAACATTTTGAAGTATTATCGAGTACTCATTTACCATTTTACAATTTGCCTTTGGTTTATACAGGCTGATTCTTAATATATGCGACAAACTTTAGGAGCTGATTCCTGGGGTTATTTTGATCATAAAAGTTCATAAGAACATATGTCCAAAACAGCTTAGTTCAGAATGTTTAATAGAAAGTTAAAATAATAAATGGTTTTATTATAAATTAACAAAATAATTAGTAAAACAAAATTAACTTATAGTAACTGTTGAAATTGATCGCCCCCAACTGTACTACAAGCTGCTATCCTCAGTCGTATTGACTGGCGAGTCCGTTCGAAAATACCAGGGGTATTTCGAATTGTTTCAAAAGCTGCTATAATACGATTTCTTAGTTCATCGACATTTTCCATGGGAGTCGTGTAAACTAATGATTTAAGGTGGCCCCAGAGAAAAAAGTCCAATGAATTTAAGTCTGGAGACCGAGGGGGCCACGGTTGTGGACCTCCCCGTCCTATCCACCGATTTGGATACGTACTGTCCAGAAATTAACTTTCTATTAAACATTGTATAACTTGTTTTACTGATTATTTTGTTAATTTATAATAAAACCATTTATTATTTTAACTTTCTATTAAACATTGTATAACTTCTGAACTAAGCGGTTTTGGACATATGTTCTTATGAACTTTTATGATCAAAATAACCCCAGGAATCAGCTCCTAAAGTTTGTCGCATATATTAAGAATCACCCTGTATAAACTCGCACTCACTTTATGCATTCCATTTAATTTATTATAACCATCTTAAATTATGCTGCGTATTTTTTCCTAATACAGTTTCTGCTTTAAGCTATCGCTATATTTCCAGATTTATTCTTAATCTGTAGGTACTCTCCATAATAGTTCGTACTCGACCTAGTATTACTTCCATGTGACACTAAATAATACAAAATATATGTCTATGAAATTCAAAAGCATAAATAATAAAAACACATAAAAATGTTTAAACTCGACAAGTAGATGGACTAACAGTGTTGTTAATCAGTTTTAAAAATAACTCAAAGTACAGCTCAACACATATCAGTTGAGCGGTCGTGGACGCAGATCAAGAAGAGAGAGAATGCACGATAGAGATGGATACATCTGTAACAAATGCTTGCGTGTACACCCCGCTACTACCACTCTCCCCCTTGTCCGTTGCGCATATGACCTTCATCACTGAAGTTATATGTGCTCAGCTGTACTTACTTTTTTGTACTCGCTTATCAAAACCTGTCATTTCACAATTCGATTTGCGTGCGTAAAAAGTCACTTTAAACACGAGTGCGTAAAAGTAAAGTTGGTACTTCCTAGAACTTGATTAATTTAGTGACATTTTAAAATCATAAATTCCTAACCTTAATAATATGCTACCCAGTTCGTTGTTTTTCTATGAAAATAAAAGGAAATGAAATAGAATTTTTTGAATTTGATAATTTTAAATTAAATGTCACTTCAAATAATCAATACTGCCAATTCAATTTTTTTTAATTAATATCAAGAGATTAGTAGTGTGTCATAAACGATAACGTATTTAACAATATGTATTATTATTATAGTTCTCGTACAAAAAATATTGTACAAACTTCGTGCGTGAAACATTTTGCGAATTCGTGTCCATAAAGCGCTCGCCTTTCGGCTCGCGCTTTAAACTGGTCACTCATTCGCGAAATATGATTTCACGCACTTGGTTCGTAAATAACTATTAGAGTGGCATGTATATGTTTTACTATTACAATATCCCAAATTTGTTTTTTTTTTTGTAGTTGTGAAGGAAAAGTAGCATTAAGGTGGCCGTTTAATAGAAAGAGAATCGTCACATTGCTCTATCCTTTTCTAACCATTAGGCGTGTATTATGTGTTGCATACGTGACTGTATTTTAATTAGCCATCTGATTGCCAGTAGCAGCGACATTATTTGTAAAACAAATTTATTGGATAACAGATGGCAGTACTAACGCCACGTATCTCTTAGATTGAACCAAATTATACAGAGACTGGCAGACCAGACCGTTGTTTTTTTTGTGTATGAGACAAAAAACAGAGTTTTTGTCTCATACACGATTTAATAGAATATGTGTCTATTTTGAAATCATTGATATTTACCCTAAATTGTAAAAATGCAAATTGCGTCCTTACAAGAATAATAGGAACATACTGTTACATATAATGTTTGTTTTGTAAATACCTATGTAGATCTGTCCTTTATCTATTTGATTTAGATAATAAATAGGTATTTTTTAGTGATTATTGCATTTTTGAAAAAGGAATATATAGGCTGATTCAATTTTGATGGTCACCATGGGTATTTCGCTTATTATTTGGAATAGAGAGTAGGTTTGAGTTTGGCAAAGTTGGTAAATTTTGTGTTTTGTTATGTAACTTGAGCATGTACCATGTCTTAGTTGGAAGAATTAGATTAGTAGATGAGAAGTAACACTTGAGCGCGAAATACATAGTTACCAAGTATGTTGTCAATGGTTAGTTTTTTCAAAATGTGTAATGGATACAAAAGTATTCAGAAGTAAGTTTGGAACAACTTTTGCATAAAAAAATCTACTTTCACAGAGGCAGTACATTTTTATTCTTATAGATAAATAGTTTTTTTATAGAAGTATTTCGCCAAGTATTTATTCAAATTTGACTAAAAAATGAACTGTTTATTTAAGAAAACCCATAAGTAGTGAACCTGTCAATGTAAGAAACACAAGGCCTATTGTGTGTGTAAAAGTAAGAAAAAGAGAAACAATCAATATACCTATTTCACATACCTATAACACTCTAATTAAATAGGTTAAATCTACATGTGTGCTCAGAAAGTAGTTTTGGATATTATAAAATGCCCTCTTTGTATTACTTTTGATACCGTATCAGCTATTAGAATGCCCGATTCAGTTGGAAAAAAATTTGAAAGACCACCCTAAAATTTATCCGACAGTGTGGATTTCCCACGTTCATAATAATTTACTAAAATATAATTAAAAACGAGATCTGCAGAATATTGAATTAAATTTCTTACGTATGTAAGTAATTTTTATTATAGGATTGAAGAAAATAGATTAAAAATTTTGTATAGGTACCTAAATAACTTGCCTTATAATTAATACTAGTGGTCGACCAGTGGCCGAAATTTGATCTCAATTCATTAAATTTTTAAGTTTGAGTTATTGAGGTTCTTTTGTCAAAAAATATACTTCTATAACCATTGCATACAATTTTTTTCAATTTTCTATTACGTCAGCTGCGAGCGTGTAGAAATACGTCATTATGCATTAATTTTCGAGTTAATTAATTAATGTATTTGTTTGCAAAAAAAATTTCTCTCACTGTTTGACCATGATAGCGGCCAAACGGCAAAAGCCATCAATACCGAAGTGTATATTTAGGAATATAATCTCCCTCGGAAATCTGATTATATTTTCAGTGAAATCGATAAATCGGGAGTAGTACTTCATATCAGTGAAGAAAACAAATAATAGCAATATCTCGTCAATTACTAATTTTAGGCAAATATCTAAAGTATAACAATGTGATCAAGAGTAAATTAGAAAACAATTTTATAAAAGAATTCCTACCGGAAGTAGGTGTTTACTCTGATCGTAAAACAGGTTTTTGCGAATATATCGCAAGTCATGCATTCTAGACAAACATATCGAGTGTATGAAAATATTGAAAGCTCAATTTTGAATATTTTTGTAATAAGAAATTTCCAAAATTCGAACTGAAAGTACCTAGCAATTTTATTCTAATCGAATATCAATTTTTTGAAAATATCACGAAAATTATGCATTTTATACAGTATAAAAGTATTTAAACATGGATTTGGAATATTTTTGTAAAAAAAAATATTCAAAATTCGGACCGGAAATAACACTTTCGCCAGTGACGGCTGTTTTAGAGAAGCAATTAGATAGACAAGACTGATTCGTTTATTATCGGTGATATGTTCGGCTACTGGGAGTATATCAGCAATAATAAACGAATCAGTCTTGTCTATGTAATTGCTTCACCTAAACGAACTCATCAGACTGCAACTGACTTTCACTCTTATCGAATAGCAGTTTTTTGAAATATCTCGCAAATTTGCTTTTTATATAAATTTCATAAGTAACTTGACTACAGCACCATTTATCGGATCCTTGCCTAGCTATGAACCATCGTCTCGACAAAATAAATATATTGCGTGAATATGACCTCAATCGGTCAAGTCGTTTAGAAGCTACAAGATCGCACACAAACGTACCAACGATTTATATATATTTGAAAATATATATATATTTAAAAAAAATTGTTTAATTATAATACACCATTTCTACACTTTCTCTAATCTTCAAATAATTTAACTTACATCATTTCATCGTATAATTTTAGAATACTTTCTTTAAATAATATGTCATTCTCAATTTTAATATTTTTTTGAAAATATTTGACCAAAACACGTGTTCAGAAAAAAATCATTTTCACATTGTTTTTAAAAGTAAAAACATAAACTTTGGTGGTGCTTGTAGCCAAGAAAATTCTGCATCATTTGGTATAAGTTGACTCGACAATACCTCAAAAACGTTTTTTCAAAGCCTACTTCTACTAATTTTGATATACCAAAAACTTATTTTTTTTTAATGGAAGTATTTTATTGTGGCATTTTGTTTCTTTTTTTTTCTCTTTGATTTTTGTTAACAATGTCCTGTACCTATCTTTTGTAGTTTCTGAGATAATCACTATAGGAGCAATTAGCGGTCTAATAAAAACTACGAGCGTTGTTGTTCTATGTGCCGAAATATTCGTTCAACCAATGGAAGGCTGGAATGGTGCCCGACCTCTTTATTCAACTGTCAAACAAAGTAAAGGTTAAATCCACTATCCCAAAAGTAATAATTTTACAGAATGAAGGGCATCGCGTTTCAGTTTTTTTTAATTTCGGCAATATCCAGTTGCAGTATTTCATTTCTTAAACTATTGGTTAACAACCAAATATAATAAAGCATAAGTTTACTGACATATTTGAAGATGCCGCCTCTCTAAAAGGTGTATGAAACAACGCTGCTATCTTCAATTTAATTTGCTTAATTGCTCGTATTCTTTTATTGTTGAAGCTGTTCATAACAGATGCCTGTAGTTTTTCAAAATTATAAATTGATGTCCTACAACTTTAATAGAAATAAATTTTGCAACAAAATAACGCAATTTAAATAACCTACAACTATTGTGCAACGTAACAACAATCAAAAGTAAGAAAAACAAATTTCATTAACGAATATGTTCAACATAACCACAAGTTTGTGCAATGCACGTGAGTATTCTGTTTTCCAAAGAAGTACTAATGTTGTATAAAACTTTTACATATTCTTATAAACTCTTCTCTGATTATAATGTTCATGTCTTCAACAAGATTTGAAAATCCGTCCGTAGAAAACGAAGATACTGTCCTTCATTAACATTTTCATCAAAGACATAAGGTCCAATTATGTAACTACCAATAACTACCACTGAATGACCAACAATTTTGAAAGTTTGCAGGTGTGATAAAGTGAAGGTTTTTATGTGTTATAATAACGAAAATTGTGACGATTAACGTATCCATTTTAATAGAAGGTAGCTTCGTCGGTAAACAACAAAAAATTGGGAAAGTCAGGCTAATTTATCTGCTGCCCATTGACAAAAATGTAATTAAAAACAATGACAAAATGTTTTTTTTTTTGGACGTGTTTTGGTCAAAAAATTAAAAAAAAAATTAATAACTCAAAAACTATTGCCCCAATTTTGAAAAGGAAAAACAGCTGAATAGACAATTTTAAACAGTACTAAAAAATCCAAAAATTTATAGTGTCATTTAAAAAAATAAATTCCATGCATTTCCGGTGAAACCGGAAGTGCGTCAGGGCTTAATGTATTTTTAGAATATGCGCCTTAAGCAACCATGAAACTTTCTCTAATTGTTTTTTTTTTATTTAAAACATAAAGGAGCAATCAAAGAAACGGCTACTAATGACTCACCCTGTATATTACAACATACAGAAGGTATTTTCAGATTAGCATGTATTTTGAGATACACTGTACATAATCATCAAAACATAAATATTTTCGTAAAATATGGTTGAACAATAGGTACTTGAAATACTCTGTTGGCCCGATATTTTCAGTAGATTTATTATTAAATGAGAATCCAAGACGCCTGAGTTCTATTTTCGATTTTTTGTAATTGAAGAGCATGTTGTTTGTAACCTTTTTTTCTTTAAAGATACTCTTTTCATGCCTGACAAACACATATATAACGTAACTAAGTATGACGGAGTAAGCAATTTACAGTATGTCGAGTCTATATTTGCCGTAGACATTCAAATTTTGCAACACTCAACATGCCTAACAATAACCGATCGTTGGCAGCGCCCTCTGTTTAAGAATTGCTGACCTACCACAGTGATTATAATAAACGAAATCTACTTTTCCCATAAGAATATGTCTCTTAGATACAAATCAATCGGAATTTATGGGTGAAAACATTTAAAAGCACAAGACAGCTATAAAATACGCTTAATTGCTTTGTATCAAGCATCAAAAGAAAGAGAATTTATTTCTCCAGGGGGTAAGCTATCTAATATCTGGCAATTATCTATATATTCCAAGAAATTACGGAATAAACTAGCAGATTTTTGGTATAAAAACTTCCTGTTTTTTAACATTTTTTTCCACATTAATCGAACAAACTTCCCTTATTAAAACCACCTAGTCCCCTGGAGATAAGTTTGTAGATTATGCTCGTATTTTTTTTTTGTAATTTTGTGGCTTACTAACTGTTTCTGGTGCAATATGTTCGCAACATGTTTGCAATGTAATTTAGATGGGCGAGATGGCCACCTTAATAGTTTTAACTGTTTAGAAGTTTACATTCCATTAACACATATATTCTCATCTGAAGTTTGCAAATTGAAAATTTTTAGTTATAGGTTTTTTATAGTTAGCATATTATACCTATCCTTTTAACTTAAATATATTAATTACTAACAATATTAAATTAATGTTTCTTTTGTTTATTTATTCTGTTAAAAGGTATACATAAATGTAGTGTATGTGCCCTATACAATGGTGTTTGTTAAATGTCCAGCAATGATAGGTAGACAAAAGCCAAATTTTATAATTGAGTTCCATTAGAGAATTTCTGAAGATAACATAATATATGAAAGTTATTTAGAAATAATTACTAAATTTCATGTTAATGTATTCAAAGAATGGATTAACGTTTATGCTGTTACCATTGTGCTATTATTGTAGAGATCAGGATAAAGTTATTCATACATATATAGCTTTAATAATGGATGGGAACCCTAATAATGAAGGGTAAATGTATCCTATTTCATGTGGTAATTAAGTTATGATAAAGTTATTTTATATTGAATAAATTCTTCTTTTAGTTAATTTAGTTAGTAGGTATGTGCTATTCCAATATTCCTGTTTATGTAGTGTCAAGAGCATGTTGTGGATACTTGAGGTATGTATTTGAAGATAATTAATTATAGGTGAATGTAATTTAATGCTGATTAATATCATTAAAAGTAACAACATTGGTATATTGTGATTTAATTAAATATACTTCATAGTAATTTGTGTAAGTGGAATTGTCATACGAACAAAATTCACCGCATAAGATTAAAGAGTACCTTACCAACCAATATTTTGTACAAAAGAAAAAAGATTACTAAATTTTAACAATTATATATTTCTTAAATTCAGCTAATTGGTTTTTTTAATTGAACAACAATATTATGAAGCTTATTATTATTTTAACATTGGTGTACATATGTTACTTAAAGTACTATAGATACTAGTTCAAGGAATAAAAAAAGTTGTAATTATTAACATAATCCTTTTGTTGTTTATACAATATTTACTATTTTAGCTACTAACCTGTGCTAATTCATGTTATATTATTTACAGTTAATGCGTACTTATTGTTGCAATGTTTAAGAGTCTGTCATCAGATAAATTGAGAACAGTGAATACCAATAAGGCATAATGGGTGAACTTACTTCAGCAATAGTTTAAAAAATGCCACAAATCTTGTGAAACAAAATAGTGGCGCATTCACAGTAGCATTTTTTGTGAGCTTTTTTCCGTTTTATACGTTTACGTAAAATGGAGCAATACACATTTTTTTTAGATATACATACTAACATTTAAATAAATACCAGATATCTATGAGAATTTTTTTCCCAAAAAGGGCCTTAAAATGTGTAAAGAAAAAAAAGTATTAAAACGGTTTTTCTTGTTTTTGTTATTATGTCTTGAAAAAGGTCAAACTTATTTTATTTAATGGAACGTTTGAAACTCGAGTTCTTTATAAAGTCCCGTATTTTTTAAAAGTGATATTTATTTAGATGTAGACATCAAAAACATTAAATTTAAAGAACTCGCATAACATATTTTATGTTTACACAATTTAAGAAGTTATATTTTGCCTGAATTGCCCCACTCACTCTTTACTCCCCTTTATATCTAACTAATATTTTTCTACATTTTTAGACTGCAAAGCTGAACAGACCCACGCGGCAATGCTGAAATAAATGAAAACACTTGCGTTTATAAAAGTATAATTTGTGCAGAGGGTGAATATTACTTTCTTACAGCTGTTTAGATTATTAATACATATCTGCAATACTGTAATATACAAGCTGAGTTAGGTAAGGCGTGCATTAGAAGTTCTTCAACTTGTAGGTAGACTAAAAACTTGGTTTGGCGGCACCGATAAAATCCATAATTATATTCAATAGCTATCTAAGGATGCGGCAAAAGGCAAAGCCAACTTTCTTACCTTAAATAGAAAAATCTTTTTTACATTTTTAGATTGGTTTTCCCGTTTTGTTACTAGACAAGTTTTCTATATTTGGTACTTTTTACGAATATGGCTGCTGATTGATCATTTTTTAATTTCACAAGCCGTTCAAAATTAAGAAACCAAGTTTGTTAAAGAATTATCTGGAAGTTCATGCTAACTTCTGATAACCCATAGGTGGTCTTATTTTATACTATATTGGCAGGCACAGGCAATTTTCAAACACCATGCAAAACAATTTCTCAGTTGAATTGCT
This sequence comes from Amphimallon solstitiale, assembly GCA_963170755.1. Taxonomy (NCBI): domain Eukaryota; kingdom Metazoa; phylum Arthropoda; class Insecta; order Coleoptera; family Scarabaeidae; genus Amphimallon; species Amphimallon solstitiale. Next base: position 42,116,005 of record OY720679.1, read on the forward strand.
TCAGTATTAACTTTACCCCTGTCGATATTCAATAAAAATCAGGCAATTATTTTCCTTGGGTAGAAATTTCTTGGTATTCTATGGAAAAGAAATACAGTTGTAATTAAGTAGGCAATATTTTACTAAATTTAAACGCTTTATGCTAATTTTAAGTTCAAATTTATTCTGTAAATCCTAGTAAACTGTCAACAATAATTCAGTCCGATAACCATGAGTTTAATTTGAAATTCAAAAACTTACAAAGGATATGACTATCTTAATGATTTACTGATAAAATTATCAGAATTTGTATATTAGAGCATTTGGCGTTCTACAGTTTGTGCCTGCATCTACTTAAATTTAATCATAAACACCAAGATTGAATGAATCTAATCCTATTTGGCAAATAATTTTGAATACAAAGCAGTTACAAATCGTAGGAGTTCAAAATCGTTAAATTGTAAATGCTTATCAGCAAATTATTAATATACACTTATTACATTCAATTTTATTTATAAAACTGTAAAAATTAAATCTAGAAATAATGCTTTACGGGAAATAAAAGTTTGTGAATTATAATTTTATGGACGTAAGTGCCCCAGTATAAGATAACCCCTCAAATGTTAAAACCGCGTGTTTTGGCACACCATACACCAGTTTCTGCGGTGTATCTTTTAAAATATTTGGTTTTAGGAACACTACAAGATTAATATTTTCAATATAGCACTGTCCAATATAATCCATTAGAACCATTTTTGAAAAAAAGAGGTCGTGTCCATACTAATTCTGCTGTAATTTTTTAAAACGAGCCTAATATTATTTACTTACTCAGCGATTTATTACTCAATGAAATTTTAATTTTATCCGATTGCCTAAATCACAGCGTCATGTATTCCGATATTTTGGGTTTATGCTTTGAGGATTTACATTTCGAGTATCTATTTAACAAGAAAATTCATACATAATGCTGTCAAACTTAATGATTGCAAAACAAATAAGCGTTAATAGAATCAGAGGGACCATGTCCAAAATAGAACATTTGACTGATTTCTGAAACTGCTCCAGCCATTCCACAAATAGATCATCAGTTATTCACACCTTATCTGAAACTCGTACGTTATACGTTTTCTGGCCCAAATTAGCATAGGTGTGAGATACGGACCACTTCGACTAATTGCATACACTCCAGTGATTGTTCTTCCTAGTTCCCAGCTGGTCGCAAATCCTACTTGTTTTTTTATCCTTTGGAGCTAGAATTCTGCCAGGGGTTTGCACCGTTGACAAACTAGTTTCGTCTACAGTATAAATCTGTGATGTTCTAGTCAAAAATCTTGATTATATTACCGAAAAATGCATAATCTCTTCACTTTTAAAACATGTAATTCGTTTTATATTCGTTTATTATTGTTTCCTCCGGTTCTCTTAAAGACATCGATTGATTTCTTCCGAGAAAATTATAGTATGCCGTCACCTGCTGACTGCTTTTTTAAATTAAAAGGGCGCTTAATATTGTATCTTAAGGCATACGTGAACGCGGCCTTTTTACACTATCATTAATTAAATCAAAAAAATTGTGATAGATAAGTGTATTTTTGTAGTTTGTCCGAATTTTCGACTTTCCTTTGTAATTGGTCCGAATTTTTTCCCCTGAAAACCTTTCGAGGTCCATAACGAACAAAATAAGAAAAGGATTACGTATATCCAACCTTCAAATCTGAATTATGGTCTTGAGTTCATACAAAATCCTATAGAAAAAAAAACATTAAGTTTTTCGCGAATTTTCCAATTTTCCTGGCAACTTTCCCATTTTTCTTTCCTTAAAAAACCTCATGTGGACTATTACGAACATTTCACAATTTAAAGTTGCAAGTTTCATTTTCATGATTCGTCTGTGTGATTTAGCGAGCCTCTGATCGTAGGGTCGAATCCAATTCTTGACTAGTTAATTATCATCGATGCCATTTGCAAGAGTGTTATAAAAATACAAAATTACCATGGAAATAATTTAATATTGTTGAATGAGTCGATAGGTATAAAGAATGATGGGCTTCAAGTGCATTTTACTACATGATGTTTTAATTTAAATAGTTCTAATTTGCAACAACAACATAGTATTCTCATCATTTAAGAATTCGTGAAGAAAACTGAAACAGTTATCGATGTAGAGTCACGTACACTAGCAATTAGCAAGCAAATCCTTAAATTTGAACAGAAATTAAAATTTGCATTAATATACTCGTACAAGTGTTGTATTTAATAAACTAAAGTTTTGTACTGCACATATGGTGGCACAGCATGTATGATCTAGAGCGGACCGCTTGTTTTTCTGCATACGCGTTTGATTTATGGCATGCAGTCTAGATTTGGAAACATCGCTGTTAGTAGGTATAACAAGCCCAATGTTCAAATATTTTGAGCTGCAAAATAAGTGTATTTGCATGTATTCACTATATTTTATGACTCAGAGTTCGTGTATACATGCATATGCAAGCAATGAATTACGTTAAACTTTAACTCTGGAAAAATTCCTTCTTCTTCTTTTTCTTTTTATTAAAATTTATGTGTTTTTTTTATACACGCTAGAATTAAACCCGATGCAATATGACCGTGGGCTCCGGGTCTGTGGACACTCTCTTTCGTGAGTAACACACATCATAAACTTAATAACTGTATTTGTGTACTATTTACATGTGTCTATACAATTCACATCACGACTATGATAATCATTGTGATTAATCCTAATGTACTAACTCTCCTTACTTATTCTATCTTACTATTTATATACATCGATCTTAACCTACTTGTGTTATTTACAAAACATGTTATTCTATTCTACTCTACTTAATTATTATTTCCTAAACACTGATAAGTAGGTGCACTAGCCTTATGTGGCAATTTCCGTGATGTATAACGCATCGTAAATTATTGCCCTCAATACTTATTGCACTTCCTTTCGCAAGGGGAAAGAAAATGAAGAACGTTGCTGTTGTTTATTTTCTTTTATATGTACATGCTAAAATATTGCTCTTAATATCCAGTAATAATAAGGCTTAATTCTATTTTTGCATATTTCTATCAGCTTATTATCTACATCTATTGTTACATTTGGTGGGTTGCTATTCTCAATAATTATATATGGACCTTTATATAATGCTTGTAACTTATTACCTATTTCATTCTTAAGGTGGCCGTTTAATAGAAAGAGAATCGTCACATTGCTCTATCCTTTTCTAACCATTAGGCGTGTATTATGTGTTGCATACGTGACTGTATTTTAATTAGCCATCTGATTGCCAGTAGCAGCGACATTATTTGTAAAACAAATTTATTGGATAACAGATGGCAGTACTAACGCCACGTATCTCTTAGATTGAACCAAATTATACAGAGACTGGCAGACCAGACCGTTGTTTTTTTTGTGTATGAGACAAAAAACAGAGGTTTTGTCTCATACACGATTTAATAGAATATGTGTCTATTTTGAAATCATTGATATTTACCCTAAATTGTAAAAATGCAAATTGCGTCCTTACAAGAATAATAGGAACATACTGTTACATATAATGTTTGTTCTGTAAATACCTATGTAGATCTGTCCTTTATCTATTTGATTTAGATAATAAATTTAAAAATAAATAGGTATTTTTTAGTGATTATTGCATTTTTGAAAAAGGAATATATAGGCTGATTCAATTTTGATGGTCACCATGGGTATTTCGCTTATTATTTGGAATAGAGAGTAGGTTTGAGTTTGGCAAAGTTGGTAAATTTTGTGTTTTGTTATGTAACTTGAGCATGTACCATGTCTTAGTTGGAAGAATTAGATTAGTAGATGAGAAGTAACACTTGAGCGCGAAATACATAGTTACCAAGTATGTTGTCAATGGTTAGTTTTTTCAAAATGTGTAATGGATACAAAAGTATTCAGAAGTAAGTTTGGAACAACTTTTGCATAAAAAATCTACTTTCACAGAGGCAGTACATTTTTATTCTTATAGATAAATAGTTTTTTTATAGAAGTATTTCGCCAAGTATTTATTCAAATTTGACTAAAAAATGAACTGTTTATTTAAGAAAACCCATAAGTAGTGAACCTGTCAATGTAAGAAACACAAGGCCTATTGTGTGTGTAAAAGTAAGAAAAAGAGAAACAATCAATATACCTATTTCACATACCTATAACACTCTAATTAAATAGGTTAAATCTACATGTGTGCTCAGAAAGTAGTTTTGGATATTATAAAATGCCCTCTTTGTATTACTTTTGATACCGTATCAGCTATTAGAATGCCCGATTCAGTTGGAAAAAAATTTGAAAGGCCACCCTAAAATTTATCCGACAGTGTGGATTTCCCACGTTCATAATAATTTACTAAAATATAATTAAAAACAAGATCTGCAGAATATTGAATTAAATTTCTTACGTATGTAAGTAATTTTTATTATAGGATTGAAGAAAATAGATTAAAAATTTTGTATAGGTACCTAAATAACTTGCCTTATAATTAATACTAGTGGTCGACCAGTGGCCTAAATTTGATCTCAATTCATTAAATTTTTAAGTTTGAGTTATTGGGGTTCTTTTGTCAAAAAATATACTTCTATAACCATTGCATACAATTTTTTTCAATTTTCTATTACGTCAGCTGCGAGCGTGTAGAAATACGTCATTATGCATTAATTTTCGAGTTAATTAATTAATGTATTTGTTTGCAAAAAAAAATTTCTCTCACTGTTTGACCATGATAGCGGCCAAACGGCAAAAGCCATCAATACCGAAGTGTATATTTAGGAATATAATCTCCCTCGGAAATCTGATTATATTTTCAGTGAAATCGATAAATCGGGAGTAGTACTTCATATCAGTGAAGAAAACAAATAATAGCAATATCTCGTCAATTACTAATTTTAGGCAAATATCTAAAGTATAACAATGTGATCAAGAGTAAATTAGAAAACAATTTTATAAAAGAATTCCTACCGGAAGTAGGTGTTTACTCTGATCGTAAAACAGGTTTTTGCGAATATATCGCAAGTCATGCATTCTAGACAAACATATCGAGTGTATGAAAATATTGAAAGCTCAATTTTGAATATTTTTGTAATAAGAAATTTCCAAAATTCGAACTGAAAGTACCTAGCAATTTTATTCTAATCGAATATCAATTTTTTGAAAATATCACGAAAATTATGCATTTTATACAGTATAAAAGTATTTAAACATGGATTTGGAATATTTTTGTAAAAAAAATATTCAAAATTCGGACCGGAAATAACACTTTCGCCAGTGACGGCTGTTTTAGAGAAGCAATTAGATAGACAAGACTGATTCGTTTATTATCGGTGATATGTTCGGCTACTGGGAGTATATCAGCAATAATAAACGAATCAGTCTTGTCTATGTAATTGCTTCACCTAAACGAACTCATCAGACTGCAACTGACTTTCACTCTTATCGAATAGCAGTTTTTTGAAATATCTCGCAAATTTGCTTTTTATATAAATTTCTTAAGTAACTTGACTACAGCACCATTTATCGGATCCTTGCCTAGCTATGAACCATCGTCTCGACAAAATAAATATATTGCGTGAATATGACCTCAATCGGTCAAGTCGTTTAGAAGCTACAAGATCGCACACAAACGTACCAACGATTTATATATATTTGAAAATATATATATATTTAAAAAAAATTGTTTAATTATAATACACCATTTCTACACTTTCTCTAATCTTCAAATAATTTAACTTACATCATTTCATCGTATAATTTTAGAATACTTTCTTTAAATAATATGTCATTCTCAATTTTAATATTTTTTTGAAAATATTTGACCAAAACACGTGTTCAGAAAAAAATCATTTTCACATTGTTTTTAAAAGTAAAAACATAAACTTTGGTGGTGCTTGTAGCCAAGAAAATTCTGCATCATTTGGTATAAGTTGACTCGACAATACCTCAAAAACGTTTTTTCAAAGCCTACTTCTACTAATTTTGATATACCAAAAACTTATTTTTTTTTAATGGAAGTATTTTATTGTGGCATTTTGTTTCTTTTTTTTTCTCTTTGATTTTTGTTAACAATGTCCTGTACCTATCTTTTGTAGTTTCTGAGATAATCACTATAGGAGCAATTAGCGGTCTAATAAAAACTACGAGCGTTGTTGTTCTATGTGCCGAAATATTCGTTCAACCAATGGAAGGCTGGAATGGTGCCCGACCTCTTTATTCAACTGTCAAACAAAGTAAAGGTTAAATCCACTATCCCAAAAGTAATAATTTTACAGAATGAAGGGCATCGCGTTTCAGTTTTTTTTAATTTCGGCAATATCCAGTTGCAGTATTTCATTTCTTAAACTATTGGTTAACAACCAAATATAATAAAGCATAAGTTTACTGACATATTTGAAGATGCCGCCTCTCTAAAAGGTGTATGAAACAACGCTGCTATCTTCAATTTAATTTGCTTAATTGCTCGTATTCTTTTATTGTTGAAGCTGTTCATAACAGATGCCTGTAGTTTTTCAAAATTATAAATTGATGTCCTACAACTTTAATAGAAATAAATTTTGCAACAAAATAACGCAATTTAAATAACCTACAACTATTGTGCAACGTAACAACAATCAAAAGTAAGAAAAACAAATTTCATTAACGAATATGTTCAACATAACCACAAGTTTGTGCAATGCACGTGAGTATTCTGTTTTCCAAAGAAGTACTAATGTTGTATAAAACTTTTACATATTCTTATAAACTCATCTCTGATTATAATGTTCATGTCTTCAACAAGATTTGAAAATCCGTCCGTAGAAAACGAAGATACTCTCCTTCATTAACATTTTCATCAAAGACATAAGGTCCAATTATGTAACTACCAATAACTACCACTGAATGACCAACAATTTTGAAAGTTTGCAGGTGTGATAAAGTGAAGGTTTTTATGTGTTATAATAACGAAAATTGTGACGATTAACGTATCCATTTTAATAGAAGGTAGCTTCGTCGGTAAACAACAAAAAATTGGGAAAGTCAGGCTAATTTATCTGCTGCCCATTGACAAAAATGTAATTAAAAACAATGACAAAATGTTTTTTTTTTGGACGTGTTTTGGTCAAAAAATTAAAAAAAAAATTAATAACTCAAAAACTATTGCCCCAATTTTGAAAAGGAAAAACAGCTGAATAGACAATTTTAAACAGTACTAAAAAATCCAAAAATTTATAGAGTGTCATTTAAAAAAATAAATTCCATGCATTTCCGGTGAAACCGGAAGTGCGTCAGGGCTTAATGTATTTTTAGAATATGCGCCTTAAGCAACCATGAAACTTTCTCTAATTGTTTTTTTTTTTATTTAAAACATAAAGGAGCAATCAAAGAAACGGCTACTAATGACTCACCCTGTATATTACAACATACAGAAGGTATTTTCAGATTAGCATGTATTTTGAGATACACTGTACATAATCATCAAAACATAAATATTTTCGTAAAATATGGTTGAACAATAGGTACTTGAAATACTCTGTTGGCCCGATATTTTCAGTAGATTTATTATTAAATGAGAATCCAAGACGCCTGAGTTCTATTTTCGATTTTTTGTAATTGAAGAGCATGTTGTTTGTAACCTTTTTTTCTTTAAAGATACTCTTTTGATGCCTGACAAACACATATATAACGTAACTGAGTATGACGGAGTAAGCAATTTACAGTATGTCGAGTCTATATTTGCCGTAGACATTCAAATTTTGCAACACTCAACATGCCTAACAATAACCGATCGTTGGCAGCGCCCTCTGTTTAAGAATTGCTGACCTACCACAGTGATTATAATAAACGAAATCTACTTTTCCCATAAGAATATGTCTCTTAGATACAAATCAATCGGAATTTATGGGTGAAAACATTTAAAAGCACAAGACAGCTATAAAATACGCTTAATTGCTTTGTATCAAGCATCAAAAGAAAGAGAATTTATTTCTCCAGGGGGTAAGCTATCTAATATCTGGCAATTATCTATATATTCCAAGAAATTACGGAATAAACTAGCAGATTTTTGGTATAAAAACTTCCTGTTTTTTAACATTTTTTTCCACATTAATCGAACAAACTTCCCTTATTAAAACCACCTAGTCCCCTGGAGATAAGTTTGTAGATTATGCTCGTATTTTTTTTTTGTAATTTTGTGGCTTACTAACGGTTTCTGGTGCAATATGTTCGCAACATGTTTGCAATGTAATTTAGATGGGCGAGATGGCCACCTTAACTAATACTTTATTGCCTACAAGATAATGGCTGCTGTTCCTAATTTGCTTTGAATGTGATTCTTTTGTAGCCGATATCTGACGTCGATCGCATAATTGCCGAAATTGTAAAGTGCTCTACCGCGGTTATTACAGATGACGGTAACGGGTTTTGTTTATCGAATACTAATTCATGTGGAGTGTACTTTGTCTCCGTGTAAACTGTGTTGTTGAATGCGAAACACCAATAAGGAATCCAAGTTGATCAGTTATCTTTATGGTTTGACAATTGTATTCGGAAATATGCTCCTAAGTTTTTGTGAGTGTTTTCTAAAGCGCCTAAGGTCTCGTGGTGGTACGCAGTTGATTTCAATTGTTGTATTCCGAGAATACTACATGTTTCTTCTAGAATACTTGACATGAATTCTGTTCCTTGATCGGAAGCTATTTGTTCGGGAATTGCTTATCGTAATGAAAAATTCTCCACGAAGGCTTTAGCTACGGTTGAAGCTTTTTCTTTTGTTTCGGAGTTTCCCATAGTCTTTCCTCTTTCTTCCTATCTATTGATGAAATTCCTAAGACTGGTTCCGTAGATTCTGCTGGTTTTTTCAACAGCTCCACAACTCCAGGGTGATCAATCCCGGCGTTAGAGATACTTGCTGATGCGTTTTTGTAAGGATTCATTCACTAGCCTCCTGTCATGACTGTGCATGTGTCGTGACATAAACGCTATTCGATGTATCGTTACTTACATTTTCCATGTGATTAGATTGTATACATATCATGTTCTCCGAGTTTTACTCTATTTCTTTTTGGCAATATGCAATTTGGAGAATTTTCTTACCACAAATAAATATGTTAGCGGCTTAGAACTTTATATATTCTAAATTTTCCCATTATATCTTTACGGTTTCCGAATTCATTGGTTTTGCCGATTTGTTTAAACTTGTGATTACTTTATAAATGTTGGTATAGGTAAGTTTTCAAAATCAAGTTTAAAATACGTCAGAGTACTTAATTAGCACTTTGTAAAGCATGTCTTATTTGCTTAACTGTTGTGTATGATTGTATTACATTCTTGATGATTTCGATGTTCTAAATGTGAAATTGTATGTGCGTAGTCCTAAAATTGCATATGTGTAATCGCGTGGGAAAAATAATTCCGTGGTTTAACTTGATCGCATCAATTATGTGCTTAGTAACTTTTTTATAATTATTCATAACAGATGTTAAATCTGCAGTGATTTTCAAATCAAATTTTTCAGCAATATTGTTTACATAAATACGTACTTAATCATATTTCTAAATCTAAAATATTGCTAATTTTGTCCATATATTTATATTCTTAATAGCACCCTTAATAACAACAAATGGGTTACGAGAATTGTTAATGAATACTTTTCTTATTTCAATTGGTTTTCTTTTAATTTATTTAACTTAATAAATTTATCATTTATAGCTGCTATATCACTACAATAAATACTATTGTCTTTTCTCTAAATTCTATAGAATGCCTTTATTCGCTCTTGGAGATTTTGGAACTTTATATTTTTCGAACCTTGGCATGATGCCTGCGGATGCTTGAACGCTGGTCAGGTAGTCGTACTGTTTCTTTGCCCTTCGCTGTTTTCCGGGTTGGACGTTTTTTCTTCCATTTTTTCTCTTTGTTCCCCGTGGTTCTATTCGGTTAAAAGGTCCATTTCCTATTTTCTGTTTTGGAAATGTTGTACGTGGCTGGATGTGTGTTACTCACCTAAGCTAGTTGCTACACGGCTCTGCCTCGGACCACCTGCTATTATTGCATGGCGATCTTATCTGCCACTTAAAAAATTCGAATGGAATTGAAGTGGAATTATGTAAACGAATCCTGGCAGGATCGCCATGTAATATGACCGTGAGGTCCGGGTCTGTGGACATTACTTTGCGTTAGTAACAGACATCATAAACTTAGCAACTTCATTACTTATTCTATCCTACTATTGATATACATCGATTTTAAATTTACTTGTGTTAGGTATTTACAAAGCATGTTATGCTATTCTACTCTACTTAATTATTATTTCCTAAACACTGATGTAGGTGCACTATGTATGAGGCCATATGTGGCAATTTCCGTGATGTATATCACATCGTAAAATATTACCCTCAATACCTATTACACTGATTTTTGTTTAATTTTGTGGTGCGAATGTCCTTTGTATACAAGACTCATGCAAGAAAGAGGATTTATAGTCATCTTTTCGTTTCGTGAGAAAAGGCGAGTACATTGCAAAGGAGCCTCTTTTGAAATTAATTCTGTTAAAACACGAAAAACCATCTTAAATAATTTATGTCACTTTTCTAATTCGTTCATAAAATCACATTGTGGAATATTAACTTTTGGTGACTGTTTATTTCATTGTTATCATCGAACGTAAATGTTTCTCTTCTTGTTTTGCTTCCTATTTCAATGTGGAAAATTGTTATTTAATAATCTTGAAATGTAGCATTGAAACAGCATGTTATAATGTCGGGCACATCCACCACAACCAATTTGGCAGAAATTATCACTCAATATATTAGCGAAGTTCTGGATAATATCACACACAGGTGGGTGCATGTACGCCGCCTTTGCGAAGGCCTTCAAATCCGTTTATCATTCGATACTGCTACAGAAACTGAATGGTTTTGATTTATTAATAGACCTTTTTTTTGCGATGGGCGGGGGGAACCTTCATAGGCACTGGGACCCGACCCTTTGATCGGCAACCACTAGTGCCTGATTCTTACCGGCTAAAAACCACCCCACCTCTTCCTGCCCGTGTTCCGGAACCGCTCGACGCATATCATCGGAATGCGGGTTGTCATTTTTCTAATAGGAGTCTCAATTTCTCTGTCTTGTTTCTTCCTCCTTCTTTCTCATTATTTTCCTGACGTAATTGTGCATTGTTTCCCAAGTGCTCCTGTCATCCAGCATTAAGGTTATCATGTTCGTTTCACTTTGTAATTCAGTTCCAAGCTGGATGTTTACCTGCGACCTTTCCGCCTGCCATCATTCGCATTCCAACAGCGTGTGTTCCACGGTGTCTCTCGTCAGTAGATGCAGTTGTCGTCCACGGTCTTCCCTATTCTTTTGGTGAAAGTTCCGAAACAGCCATGTCCTGTCAACACTTGTGACAGATGGTAGTCTGTTTCACTATGTGTATATTTTACCCATTGCTCTATTCTTGGTATCAAATGTTTTGTCCATTGAACTACGTCTTCCGTACTGCCCCACTTTACTTGCTACTGTCGCAAAGTGGTTTCTCTTTCCTCTTCTTTCGCTTCTTTCGTTCCACCATCTCGCCTTTGATGTAGTCTTGTTCTCTCTTCGGCCATTAGTTCTACCGGGACCAATGCAGTAATTATTAATGGAACTGTTTCAGCTTATATCATCATACTTTAACTGATAATATAACTACGTGCCCTATAATGCAAAAGTAACATTTTTGTTTATTTATTTTTGCCAATCTTAAACTTACGGGAATCTTTTGGTAGTATAGTTTGTATATAAATTGATGAAAAGCGATAGTGAACTTTTGAATATGGCAATGGACGACAAGAAGGCGAAATCACAATCCAGGGAACAATATTGAGAAATTCCATATTTGGAAAGCTTCATTCTGTCCAACCCTGTTTAATTTAACACTGCAGAGCATCTGATGAAAAGCAAAACTAAATAACGAAAATCATCATAGAAGAAATTCATATCATGGCTTATGCAGATGACTTAATAATAATAGCACACTCCATACCGTAACTAATAAAAGTAATGTAAAAACCGGATACGAAAGGGAAGACCGAACAAAAAACAAAATAGAAAAGGACGCAAGAGCTTTAGAATAGGAAATTGGAAGTTGCCATGCAAGAAAAGGGAAAAGTTGAGAAGAATATTATGTGAAGCAAGGACATATATATATTATACCGATGAGAATTTGGAAGAGGAAGATGAATAATCTACTTCATTAAAGGGATGTATTCTTCCCATACAATGCTGAGCTAAGGTTCTTGGACAACTCTGTATAGTGTCTCCAGGCTAATTGGTGATCCACAGCCGGGTCAAGGTATTAGCACGTCCGAAATCAGACAGCCAACGAACCAAATATAATGGTTGTAATTCATTCTTCTTCATCTTTGTTTTCTTTTAAAGTAGGCAAATGCCTCTGTACGAAGACTGCCAGCTCTGTATCCATTTCTTCCTCGGACGGCGCGGTTCTCGTCTACCCTTTGGAAATTCATTCCCCTGCGATTTTTATTAACCTCGTGTCGTCCGCTCTGGTAATGTGATCGTTCCATTCTTTTCTCCGATGTTTTGTGAAGCGTACGATGTTTGGTATCTGGGATTGTTTTCTAATTGTTTGGTTGCGCCTATGTCCATTCTTGATTTGTTGGTGAACGTTCGCAGTCTATTAATTTCTGTGGTGAGCATCATCTGCTACATTATGTTACAACTGGCCGGACAGTGGCTTTATATATCTTTACTTTACTTTTCTGTAATGACAAAATTTACAAATAGAATTTCATTTCTAATAATAATTTCTTTCTGTATTTTTGTTCGTTTTCTATGACTTGTTTACTTAACTTTTTTATTTGTTTTCAATTTCAGTTGTATTATTTGTCATCAGAAACAAGTACAAGAACTAGTTTAAAAAACGAGTCGAAGAATAGATTTATATCTTTGCTCTCATCACACTATAAAGTAATAATTGGGACAGCAATAAAAAAAAATCAAAGGAAAAGGGCGTTCTCGAAATTAAATTGATATGAAATCCCAAAACCGGCAAAGAATGAGAAGTTATATATGACCTATAGAGTAAACTTATCGAATAGGAAAAACAAGTTTACGTTATACAAGAATTTTTAACTCAAAATAATGCGTATTTTGCTCAAGCATGTAGAATAAAATTATCTCAACTCAATTCTGTTCTCAGAGTCTCGTTCAAGGTATATGCCATAACAGGAATATATTGTAAATCTTTGTTGTATAATTTCAATGTGTAGAACGTTAATAAACATTTGAGATCTAGAAAGTTACTACACTTTCTGTATATTAAACTATATATTTTATAAGCATTTGCTACCGTCGGCTTAAATTATTCAACAACCAAAAAGTCCGTTGCCTTTTGTAAGCGGTCAAGTAACGTGTTGTGCAGTGTGTTTTGACAACATATATTAATTGCTGATAAATTGCTGTGTAGGTGAATACAATCTCTTATGAATACTACTTGTGTGACTATTTTGATATCATATGCAACTATTAACATCTCAGATATAATTATATTAGTAGTATTATTAATATGGAGGAGGTCCGAGATTAGATCCTTGCGGTATCCCAAATGTAAGGCTAAATCCACTAAATTTAACATTAACTGAACAAACTGTACACTCTTAAATAAATTGTATCTAAGAAGCTGAAGCAGTGACTTTGACATACCCATAACTTCAAGTTCTTATAATGATCGACATTTTCAAATCGGTGTACCTGTATCGTGCCAAATTGTTGTAATTCAAAGTAAGTTTAATTGGTTTTTGATGATAATGTTTAGGCTTCAATTAAATTTTGCTTAATATCTCAGAAAGGCCAAATTTTGTAATCAGATGTTATATCAAGTTGCCCTGCAGATTTGTACCTTTATAAACTAAATTTTGATTGCGATGTTTCTCAAATCATGTTAGTCTAGAAGAACAAGAATAGGAAAAAATCGATTTCCGTGTTATATAAAGAAAATTGCACCTGTACATTACTGAAGTACTGGAAAATGTTTTACACACAAACTGCACACTAGATAGGAGTGCACTGTTTCTTAATACAGTAAATGCTTGGAAACTCACCGCATTAAGCAAAGATAATTCATTTTAAAATTATTCTATGAAAACTATACACGTTGTGTATTGTGTAAATAAATTATGTTTCACAATCTGCTTAAAATAATAATTTGATTTAAAGAGACGTAGCTCTTGTGAGTTTTTAATTTCCGGTAAATGTAGGATACGAAGGTTTCTATTCACAGTCACGTTTGTAAAATACGCTACATATAACACATGAAACAACAAGTGATACCAACTAACAATTCCTATCTGTGTGCGTTCATTTATGCGGAATCATTTAGTAGAGTCGAGCTTTTCGAAAATTGCATTTGTCTGTTTGTCAAATTAACGTCGAACTTCCAAAATATGTTGCAAACGGGCGTGAGTGCCAAACTAGTGCAACTCTCACTAAAAAAATGTTACCTGTGCGATACTCTAAATTCAGAACGACAACGCGTTTTATAACGGTTCATTCGTTCATTTAATAGAAATCATCGTAAATGTGTGGACGAAATACACGGAAAAGCAACAATTTTTTTACTATATGTTACTAAAACAGGAGTAATTATTATTTAACGGTGCATATACCGCATGTGTCAAATTTCATTAGCTATAGGGATTCAATGTTTGCGTGAGATCTATACGTGGCAATATGGTGCCCCTACTTTCCGTCACCAGTGCCGACAACAACCGACACGACAACGATTTTCTCCGATCCCCATTCTCCCACTACTCATCACCGAGGTTTTACATTCAATGTTTAGCTGCGAATACGTTGCGATCTAGTCTGCAATAAAAGCCGTCTTATTACTGGAACGGGAAATATCAAATGGCACGATCTCCTGATCTAGTAGTTTATTATTATTTTCGGAATCCTTTTTTTTTTACTTTATTTTTAATTTTATTAGAATTACGCTTTGTGTCATGCAGCGTGAACGCAGCTTAATAATTATCTGCATTTACTGAAAGGAAAAAGAAAAACAAATCCTTGCAACTCGTACATATTATTTCTGAACGCATTACAAACACCAAAGCCGGTGGTCGAATAGGTACTGCTAACCACGCTAACTTCTATTTACGTGCATGCATCGGTCGTGCTGGCATTGGAAAGGAAAGAAGGGGTACTATGTTGCCACATACTGTATGGATTAATCGCCTATGGCTAATGAAAATTGACACATGCGGTATTTATACTACTGTAGTTTTAAAGTAGTAATTAAGAAATTCATCTACAGCAACTGTTATACATAGTTTATGCCCATTTTCGAGGTGTGGCAATTTAATTTCAGGATGGGTACAAAATACAAGATCACAACTGAACTAATACAAAAAATGTTTGACATTTATTTAAAGTAATTTTCATTGACATTAATACACTAATTGCAACAATCTAAAAGTTGTTGTAAACAGTCAATATATGCATCCGAAGAAGTGGTATTCAAATTGGCGGTTACATTTTACTGAATAGGTTTTACCTCTTTACATTGTTCCTTTTGAGGACAATTTTCACAGTAGGAAAGAGAAAAAATCCACTGATGCCAAGTCCAGAAAACAGAATGGGTAATAATCTCAAGAACTTCTTCCTTCGCGAGAAATACCTCACAATTTGTAAAGAATGTGATCGTGCATTGTCATGTAACAAGAACCAGCTACCCTTTTCTCAAAATTGTCTATCGAAAAACTTAATCAACATAGTTACGCTTCTGTAGTTTTGCAAACGACATTTTTTAAGTCTTCGTGATGTTTTTCCAACGCACAGCATACTCTAGTGCTTTGTTTTAGAATCGTGCTGAAACACCTTTGATCCATAACCAGTAACAATGTAGTTAAGAAAAAAAAGAAATGGGTGTGTTTAAGACCACACGGCAGAAGTGGAAACTTCATCAAGGCGAGGTTAATAATACGAAATACAACTTTTTTTTCGTTCTATATTCATTTGCATTTACTTTTTCCATTTTCCATTTTCGTTCTATATTACATTTAAAAAATATATATTTATTATTATTGTGTATACATTATTATAGTACATTTCGCTCGGTCTGATCAAGTTTTCACTTAAAAAATTCATACGTACGCATGTATATATACAAATAGACGATATGATAATTCTCATACAAGTACCCGCGCTGGTCTAATGGTAACGAGCCGGCCTTACACCCGGGCGGCTGGGGATCGCATCTGCACGCGGACAAGAATTTTTCAGAAAATAAAAATACAATATTTCGCCTATTTATTCTAAATTTCAATTTAATTGAAATTAAATACCGCTAGTTAGTGTTGTTATACAAAGCCGAGCGTGAAACCGTTGCCGAGCGAGTACAGCAGAGACCGGCAGAGACGCGATAACTATATATCTCTCGCTCCCTTAGTCGGCTCGACTCGAGAGCCGACTTTACCCGAACGAGCGTTATATTCCGAGCGTGACAACAATCAATGCATCAACGCGCCCATAGAAGTTTTCACTTCAAAAATGCATTGGTCTGAACAAAGTACTCGCACGATGCAACTCTTCTCTGTTCTTGCTCATCCGTAAGATTGTGTGACACAAACATTGCACAAGTCTTCCTCCTTCCCGAATCTTCATGCAAAATTTGTCAAATCGTATCCTTATTTATGTTTTAATTCTTCTGTCATCATTCGAAGGGTTACTTGTCAATCTTGTGTCACAAGTTTACACACTTTTGCGATCGTATCTGCATTTCGACAGATTAAAGGACCAGATCTAGTATCATCTTGTGCACTCTCACGGCCACCTTTAAATCGCTTAAACCACTGATACACAGTAGGACGATTGACGGTGTTGTCACTGTACACAGATTTCAACGTTTCGTAAGCTTTTGTTGTAGTTTTACCTAATTTGCAGCAAAATTTAATGTTTACTCGTTGCTCTATTATGACTAAAACACGAAGGGCGCGCTGGCCACGTACGCAGAAACTAACAGCTGTTATATCTAGACACATATATAATGCGACTGGTGGCACCGATCAGATTAGTTCTGATACGTTGACGCAAATTGTACCAACATAATGGCGTCTTGGGCAATAATGTATTATACAGTTACCTTCTGATCTTTATTTGTGAGTTTTTTTTAAATTCATATCCATTTATTACGCAAATTATAGGTTACTATATCAATTCATATTTAATAATACTGAATTATTTGTTATTTTACCATTTGACAGGTACTCACAGGGTACCGGCATAAAGGCCGATCTGGTTTACACTGATTTCCTACCTCGTGTCATCACTCACATTATAAAAGCGCTTAAGTTCTGTCTTCGTTTGACCGGCATCTATTGTTGAGATTGTGAACTATTACATGCTGTTTTAGTTTTTGGTTCTGTTTTAGGAGACTCCACTTCTACAGGGTCAATCCCGAATTCAATCGCCACACTTGTAAAATTTGGGGTTTAAATCAAACTGTGTTTAGCTAGTTTTTATTTAGAGACAATTTTAATAAAATGCTACCCATTATCGTCGATTTTGGAAAGTATGGTGCTACTACAAAATTAACCATTTAATTACAATATTCTAGTTCATAAGTTACGAATTTAAAATACGTTGCCTGATTTGCTTAAATACTTCACTTAGTTTGTCGATGTAATAGTTTAGGTTTTGAATACAAAAGAACTTGATGCCGCTATGCCCTTGTTCGGAGAAGGGGTGGTTCGAAAATCATTTGGCGATCAGTGCGCCACCTCATATGTGTCCACGAAACAAAAATTGACAAATCAATTACAATTGTTTACTCTTATCTACTATATAAATTTAAAATGACAATAAGGAAAATTAAGAAGTTAGCTAGAGCAAAAATTGAATTACCTCTTGGAAAACCTACAACAATAAGAAAAAAGAGCCTCAAAATCAAAACAATATCTGGAAATCTTGTAAATGCGGTCGTTAGAGTACATAATTGAAGACCTAAGTGGATGAAAGTGGCAAGTCGCAAAAGTGAGATTTAGAGAAAAACGGCATTGAAAAGTGACAAAGTTATTTGCATTTAATTATTTAGTTATTGAATTTTTAAGATCAATATGCTGATCAGTCCTATTAAGGATGCTATTAAGACTGCATACCTCATTAAAAAATCAAGAAAATATTTTCAGGAAAATTATAAAAAAACATTATTTGTACTTAACACCTTTATTCGTTATAAACATTTCCTTTTTAAAGATCTTTAATAATAATAATAATAATAATAATCTTTATCGCCAACCGTCAGTAAAGTGATGCGTTACCATAGCGTTTTACGGAGGTAAAGAAACACTTTATTGTACTGTACAATAAAGTACTTTACCTGCCGCTAATATCTGTCAGCGTAGCCATGACTGATGCCTTTAAAAATAAATCGTTTGTCACTGTCATAAACTGTCATAAGTTATTATACCTTTATTTCTTAAATTAGCAATTTTCACGGTTGGCGATAAAATTTTGTATGCACCACGTCAGTAAAGTACCTTTACCGAACTCGTCTTTTACTCGCCGCGCTCGCTTCACTCGCTTGGCTCGTAAATCAGACTCGTTCGATAAAGTATCACTTTACTGACTTGTTACATAAATAACTATTATTGTCCAACAGTACAAACCATTTATAGGACATATAAAATAAGAGGAATTACAAAAATAGTTAAATATTAAACATTTAAAACATATCTCTATATAATTTATTATAATTAGCTGACATGTGAGAAACAGGAGACTTAGCTCTTGGAGTAGCAATGAAAGTGAAATGGCGAGTATCTCAAGCCGGCACGTTAAAGTTTATTTGAGCAAGTAGTGAAGGGGAATCAGTTCTATTTGTTACCAAGTTTAAGAGAAATTTCGCACTGGAACAGTCACGGCGACACGACAGAGATTGAAAACCATGGTATGATAATAAATTTATATAATCAACGTCATGACCAGGGTAGATGCCATTTATTTTATATGACAGATATTTTAAGAACCTCCTTTGAACGCGTTCTATCGAAATCTGCTGATGTAAATAATATGGATACCAGACTACGGATGCATATTCCAACTTGCTACGCACTAGGGTGTAATATAATACTTTCACACTGTTTAAGTTACTAAATGAGCGACATGATCTCAAAAGAAATCCCAGAGATTTAGAGGCTAAAGAACAAATTGTCGATATGTGTTGCGTGAAAGTTAGTTTATCATCGAAGAAAACTCCTAAATCCTTGATTACAGACTTTCTAACAATAGGCGTGGAATTTGTGGATAAAGGTCATCAGTAGTAAAACAATAGTGTTAGTTTCTTGTGTTTCTATAAAATGTTAAAGAAAACTAACCATTTATTAAAAAAATAAGAAAAATTTATTCATAACATAGCTGAATTTGAAACAAACTAATATGAATGCATCCATTATATTATTATAACTACAGCTAGTACAAAATTTCATAATTTTTTTATTTCTTTGCCCTTTCTCCTGTTTTCTTTTTCTTTCTAGACTCTATGTTCTCTCCATTTGGTCTCTCCTTTGATATAACATTCTCATAAAAATACCTGTATTGCTCGAGAACGAAAGGGATCTGCTCTCGTGAATTCTCAATCTTCTCGTCCGAAAGTTGACCCAGCTTTCCAGCTCGAGAGAGACGAATTGCAGGGTCTACTGCATTGTGTGTTTAGACACACTTCTTTCAATGGTGATGATTCTTCATAGGTATCTTTGTAAGAATAGTATGCAAATTTTTCAACCTTAATCCATTTTACCGAGTTCCCAAAGTTGACTTTTTCGTTATTAGTCTTTGTTGTTCTATTAACCAGTTGGAGCTCGTTTGGCAAGTCTTTAAAAACACGGAAATACTGCTCCATATAAGTAACATGGTTATATTTACTAGCTTTACTTATGATATCTCTGTACTGTTGTGGCAGTTTTCATGTTTCCGAAGCACTTTCTCTATCCTTCCAAAATCCCTGTCTGAATCTAAATATGAGTGGCCCACTTCGGGAAACTTGTGTTCCACTGTTTTAAAATGTCCTTTCAGAATGAGAGGTTGATATAGACAAATCATGACAAAATTTTTATTCTGCCCGGCGCAAGAGTCCGACCAAATTATCAGATGATTTCTTTCTGAGATACATAACTAAGGTCTTTTTTTTCTAGCTATGGCTGTAGCAAGTCGCTTCCACATATCTGTATTTCTACTCCTCTTTCTAGATACATATTCCTTTTTAGGAAAAATTTTCTTCTTCTTAGGATCTTTGCATAGACTCCGTAACTTTTCATGTGATTCGATTTCTATATTTTCATTATTATCCAAACTTACAAATGATGGTGAAGACTGATCCAGTAAATTGTTCTCGTTGCACATCAGCTGAATAAGCGGTATATTATCATCATCAGAATTATTTAGATAATTATCATTGTCACTAGAGTTGTCGCTTTCAGATTTTGTTTTGCAGCCTGTAAAAGAAAAGTACTTATACATTTAGTTAACAACTGGAAGTGCGTGGGGTTTTTTGAAATAAACAAGCAGTAACTATATTCATTGTTTATTAATTTTATTTGACTTTGATAGGGAATAAACTCTGTTCAGATTTCCTAAATTTTAAATTGCTTAAATTTAGCTTTTTACAGTGTTTGAAAATTCTAATTATGATTTTTCTGCTTTCACTGTTAATTAAATTAGGTAGATCTTAATTATAAAATTTACCACCGGGCGAGATTCGAACCCTGGACCTCCCAATTGCTAGTCGGGTGCACTACCATTACGCCACCGTGGGTCCGTTGGGAGGTCGCGAGTCGAATTTCGCCCGGGGGTAAATTTTATATTTAAAATTCAACTAATTTAATTAACAGTGAAAGCAGACAAATCTGTTCAGATTTTATTCACTACTAAAATCCTAGCAGTATCAGTAATAGTACGCATATTGCCTACGCAACAAAATAAGCAGCAAAGTAATATAAAGAGGTTAGTTTTTTCTTAGTTCCAGTCCTATCAATATTTGATATGCATTACCTACTGGTTTTTGTTCAGGCAAAATAATAACTTTGAACGTACCGCCACGATAGGTCCACACTCTGGCTTCATGTAACTTCCCACATGAGCTGCTTCCTCGAATAACGTCTGTATCATGTAAACATGACGGTTCACTCTCTTTAGGATCTATAATATGGGTACTTGGTTACTGAATAAGTATCATGGCATCATGGGGGCCATTTTCTCGAGAAACTGTAACATATTAATAAACATGATTATAAAGAACAAACTGTTTACAAGATCACAATATCAGAAAATGGAAACTATGAACAGTACTACCTACTTACTACTAGCGTTGATTGAAGGAATATATAAAGATGCGCAACGCTATAGTAAAATTGCGTGTCTTTCCGTTAAGTAGTCCCGCAAGTCCCTGTCCGAGAAACATCATCGCTGTCTCGGGCTGTTTCAAATCTTGGACCCAAACGACTGATGCAATCGCTGTAGCTCTCGGATCCAGTTTTGGCTACGCTCAGTGCTATGTAGTGGCGCATCTTTATGTATTCCTTCAATCAACGCTACTAGTTAGCTCTAGCTTAGAATCGCACCCGATTAGAATCCAAATTAATATCAGGTTTGGGAAAAAATAAAGTCCGATAAGAGTAGTATCTGCTTTAGATTTAAGATTAAGTTTGCATCAGTCAAATGAAATATATGGATACTATTGACGTAGTTTTAACAAGAATGGAAGATTAGATATTACAAGGATATACGTGATTTTTCAGTGAAGTTCCTGCGTGATACTTATAGCACTTACAGCGAGGTTCCTTGATTAGGGCAATACTTTGCCGCAAGTTTGATAACATGAAGGGGTATGTTTATATACGGGAGATGATTTAATTAAATAAGTATCTCGTGTACAATTTTTGTCAGAGAACTTGAAAGCAGAATTCATTTAAGTTGCATAAGTTTTTGCGCTATGTATTTTGATTAAAACGGGATTATTGACGTTTTCGCAATAAACTCGAAAATGCAGAAGTCGTCTAAGTAGTAGGATGTCGCAAGAAAACTACACACGTATTTTTACGTTAATAGCAATTATTTGGTATAGTTGTGGACTATTGTTGTTTGTCGAAGGACCAGCGAATTAAAAACTGATTTGTAAATTTAATTGTTTTATTTTAAACTTTAGCATCAGATAATTAATTCACAATGTGTTGTGCTGAGTGTGACTGTTTCTCAACTACTCTTCTCCCTCATGCCAAGGGTACACTGACAAGTGGTGGGGTGCGTTTAACGGATTGCGCAAAGAATATTCAACAGCAATAATACTTAATGAATGAAATTTTATTGCTCCCGGTGGTATCAAAACGCTGTCATCAAATCCACAATCCAGTCGATGATAGTTTTGCTAATCTTTGTGTTAAAATACTCCATTATAGGAGGGTGCCCTAATGAACATACCTTTCGAACTCAACTCTTACTAGCTGACTGCAACTGAATAACCGGAACTGACTTGAATATCTCTCCATAATAAAAAGTATATACAGTACACAAGGAAATAAAGCATCAAATCCAATGAATGTCCCTCATAACAATTATGGGTTTTCAATTTAAACTAAAAAGAAATTGTAGGTACATAGGCAATTTCCAAATATTCCAAATTCAACCGCAAAAACCAAGCTAAGTCCTCTATCAAGAGCGGTTTAACAAACCAGAACAACGTCAAAATCGTCGGAAAATGACTTTTAATTAGATTAGTGTTCCGATGAATCCACTAAGCCAAAAAAGCTGCATGTTGAACGCCTAACCAAACAAACGTACGAACGGTACATGTCTTTCCATGTTTTGTTACTCGTGTAAAATTTATCACATAGCATTGTTTGCCATGTCGTAGCCTTGATTGTTGTACCTAATAAATTGAAAATCGTTTGACAAAAACTACAAATAGCAATCTGTTGTTCTACTTTTTGTATTAGTTTACTGTGTTCGTTAATAAAGCTACTATGACAAGAGATGATATTTTAGATTAGTTTTATATGTTTTTTTTAATATATAGCATGCCAATAATTTAATATATATATACTAATACGCCTGACTGACGATATGGAATTTACACAGTACCTTCATTTCTAAACATTGTGGACACGGATAGGGTTTTATGAGAATTGGGGTAATTCATTGTAAAATTTTATTTAACATTAACATTATTTAATCTACATACCACTTTCTTAACTATTTCGTACTAACGACGACTGAACAATACTTGGTCGCCTTGTTGGGACACCCGGTATAATTAATTATTAAATAATAAATAACATACATCTATAAACCTACTCAAAGCTTTAAGATAATTTAGTGGTGTAATTTATTTATTGTGAGTTATTTATACTTCCATCTGCCAGGTATTTTCTGTATGTTCACCGATAATTTTCAGTACGGAAGTCAAATAATTATTAATTAAAGTATCAATTCCCTTCTAACTTCAAAAATCCACAGGAAAACATGCAACTTTGTAATTTTGAATAGGTTACTAAGAATAATGTCACTGCAATTCTACATTCTAAAACCTATTTTCAAATACATTTCTGTGGCTATGGACTTCACTTACTGAATGACGTAAGTTAAATTAATACAGTCTTTTTCTTTTGGTTTTCCCCTTTTGTCAATTGTGTTTCACAATTTGTCAAATGACTTTCCCATTTATTATAATATGGCGGCGATGTGTCAAATAATTTCCTTATTTGTCAAATGTGTTTCACTATATGTCAATTGACTTTCACGAAGCGTGTTAATCATTTTATATTCATCTATTATGGAGAATCGTCGAATTAATAGTAAAATAAGTAATGATTTAAGAGCTTTAATAATTCGTTCTATGAACAACGGGCTCACGGCAAATAATATTGGAGAGCAATTTGGAATTTTACAAAATACAGTAAGACAGATTTATTCTACATACCGGAGAACCGCTAATATTCATAAAAGAAGTGCTGGTCACCGACTAAAAAAATTATCTGTGTTACAGATAAATGAAATTTGCAATTGGATTGATGAAGATTGCATTTTATCACTTCGTCAGTTAAAAGAAAGATGTTTGACGCAGTGGCCACTTCATCAAATATCGTTATCGACGATTAACAGAGCACTTAAAACTTTCCATTATTCGTTTAAGAGAATCTCTGTCGTTCCCGAAAGAAGAAATACACCACAAATCATACAGACTCGCTTTGAATATGCTATCCGGTACAATAGAATCATGTTCGAAAGGGGAAAGATTTTTTTCATTAATGAATATAGAATTCAACTTAATTCTCGAACTTCATATGGAAGATCAGTTAAAAATACTCGAGCAACGAAAATAAAAGCTCAACTAAGAGGGCGTAATTATTCTGTGGCTGCAGCAATGAATATAAATTCACTATATTTGTTCCAAATCCAATATAGACCATTCAATACAGTTCATTTCTGTGAATTTATTACAACTCTAATTAATCATTTACATAATGATAACATACAAGGCGCCTTTTTTTGTTATGGATAATGTTAGATTTCATACAAATGAAGAATTTGTCAATCTCATTAGAAGTCATGAGCATTTTGAAGTTTTTTTACCTGCTTACAGTCCATTTTTAAATCCTATAGAGGAATTATTTAATCAATGGAAACACATAATAAAGAGAACTCAGCCGACAAATGAGGATGAATTATATGCAGCAATACACAATGTTTCTGAACAAATAACTGCAGATAATTGTCTTCATTATGTTCAGCATATGGAAACATATCAGGGTGATTGTTTAGAACAAAATGAAATATTAAATTAATTGTTTCTTCATTTATATATTTAGATAGTTTGTACTGTGCATATTTGTGATATTTGAAAATGTTTTGCATACATGTATGTTTTTATCAATTTCTATGTACATTACACAAGAATAAATTAGATAACTTAAAATTTCAAATGTATACTTTATTTTCAAGGGTACGTCAATAACTAAATGAAAATGATGCACAGCTTGGTAAGTAGTTATTAGGCAAAACATATAATTTACATACATGGGAAAAGTAATTGATGTAAAGTGAAAGAGATTTGAGAAAAAAATAATTTAATTTGACATATATGTCAATATGACAGGAGTTGGGAAAGTCATTTGACAAATTGTGAAACACAATTGACAAAAGGGGAAAACCAAAAGAAAAAGACTGTACAAATACCTGTGGTGTCACTATACAAATTCCAAGGCAAACTATTTATTACTATCTGAAAAAGCAGTTGTTGAATTACGCACAATAGTCTCACTTTGATAATAGAAGGGGGAAATACGAAACGCTAACATTAAAAAATTAAGGAATAAATGTAAATATGCCTTTAAAGAGAAGAAGTTTGTACAGTATTTGGAATATGCACTCATTCCAGTTATTTAATTCTTAAAGCATAAAATAAAGTTGACATTCATAATAAACCCGACATCTATAAATTAAACTGTGGCAATTGAAAATCTGTAACGTATTGATCAAACACCTTTTGCCCGGAAAATTTAGTTTAACATTTACAACTCACTTAATTCAAAAAATATGTTAATTATAATATAGCATTGAACTTTTGAACGATTCCTGTTAAATCTTTGCAAACATTATCTCTAACACTCTTCCGCATTAATTAAGTTTGAAATCGTACTATTAAATATGGACGAGGGCCCATTTAAATGAAACATCAAGAAAACAAATGGACAATTTCTCAATAGAATTAAATTTTATATTTATGGAATTCAGTTCAACGTTGCAATTAATTCATTGGAATTATTTCGCCGAGGCATTCGTTTGATGAAGAAAATTAATTGAGCTTCTCAACACAAACAATTGAGTGAGGACGATAAGAAATAAGATTAATGCGGGCAAATGGCCTTCAAATTAAAACATAAGTCAATTAAAAGAGGAAATGTTTTTTAATTAACTCCGTCAATATAAAATTAGAGAATTTTAATTGTTTGGCAAGCACAAAGAAAATAATTGGCTGTAAAGGCTTTTTCATTTTATATTTTTATCTACTTTGTTTTTCGTACATCCAAATATAGTTTTGCTTAGGTGAAACGAAATGTAACTAAAATATGGATATTTCTTAGAACATGCAAATCTAAAAGTGACTGTGTAATACTCTGTAACAAAAAGTAGTCCAAGCTAGCTACAGTAAGAGACCCTGCAGAATTGTTAATATGACAATCTGTTAGTCAAGAGATGAACAAAAAGGTATAAGATAAGTGGGGATTATAATTCAAAACAACAACATTCATTATGTGAAAAATAAAAAAAATTCTTAACTGACCAACAAGTTTATATATTCAAATCTAACAAGTATATTATGAAATATTTGCAAAATCAATAGTAAAAAACAAGAATTGCATCATCGAAACAAAATTTTACAATAAATAGTTAATAATACTGCTGATTTTGCAGGCGAACGTACTCCTTACATACATAAATATTTAATTGCCTTATTAAAGAATCCTTGTATTTTAAAACTTGTACCTTTACTTCAAGATTTGATCGAATAGTTATATACCTATAAATCAATAATCGGAATATACGCGATAAAATTTGTTAAAACTATTAGAGCTTTTAGTGTACATATAATTTATATATATGAAATGTTTAATACAAAAAATAATTTCAAGTGAATTAAATTCATTCAAAGTAATTGCCGAAAACTAGTCTTGAATTTGGTAATAGTAATAACAATAAAGATTATTATTATATATTTATTATTATTTTAATTAATTATATTAACACCCTCGATCAAGTGGATTTTATATTTACGAACATTACATTACATACCCAACAAAGACGTTATATATCGATACCTCAGTTCTATAGGGTAACAAGTCAGAAATTGAATTTTGGAGATAATCGCATTTAAAGAAAATCATTAATTTTTCTTATTCTGAGTCGCAAGAATCACTTTCTCTGCCTGAAGCGTCATTGTTTTGGTCAGTGCGTAGGTTTTCATAAAACGTCCAATATACTGGTTTAATGGCATTTTCCTTACACAGCTCCAGCAAATTCTTCTTCTTTGCAGCGGATATAGAGGGAGGACTTTTATAAGTAGGCTGTAATTCTAAGTTTGCTTCCAATGTCCCTTTTCTTGAATTATCTCGAACATTGATTAATTTGAAAGCTGTTGTTCGTAGGATGTGTTATATGTTATAACAAAAGATTTCACTTTTTCAACTTTTACAATTTTGATATCATTCCAAATCACTTTTCCGATGTCTTGGTTTTTGGTATAATTATTACCCAACGGCTGAGACAATCTCTTTAGGTCAAAAATATCTTTGGTGCATATTTCGTTGACTTTGTATGGAGCTCCTCTCTTCTTAGTTCCTTTCACCACTGTTGCCCATAATGCCGGGACGTAAATTCATCCACTTTTGAGAACTCTTTTCTTTTCTTTCTCGATGTTGGCATGCATACTGTCCCCTTCATTTTTTGTACGCCCAACTATCACAAACTTATGTGTAATTGATTTTAACTTCCGAATATTTAAACGCAAAACAGATAATGGGCAAATATTAATTTATTCTTATTATGACCGACGCAGTTGTCAGAATAAAAAATTACGTTTTAATTTTTCCAGTCGTCACTTTCCAAAAAATTAAAGATACAATTTCCAATCTTATTGGCCCCTATTTTTGCCAGATTCTCGTGCCAAAGGAAACAAAAACCTAGCTTTTGTTTAACGTCAAATATGGTAAAGTTGTAAGTGGCCAACCGTCTTTTATAATAAAAGGATTTTACATCACCACACGGTGTCGACAAAACCGCCTGCAAATCAAAACAACAAACTTGCACATTTTCAACATCGTTTGCCTTTTCGATTCTGCTCAGTTTTTTTTCTTTAATATGGTTTTCATATTTCCCTTTGACTTCATATTTACCTTTGACTTTATCTTTAATTTCTTCATTCGCGTTTTTAAAATTCTCAGACATACACCATTGGTCTTTTTTTGGGGTGTGAAATGTTATATTGGTTTCTGTATTCAATATCTTTGTGTACATTGAAAGTATTGCATATTCTTTGCCGTTAGTAATATAATTTTCTTTGTATAATCGGTACATAGTGGTCAAATTTAAACTACCGTCTAAATATTCTTTCTTAGTCCTGGCCGAACAATAATGAGATGGTATTCTTGCAAATGAATTAATGTGCTGTCTGATGCCATGAATAATTTCAGGTTCTAGTCTTTTCTGATATCCGTGCTTTCCTCTTCTATCTGACGTCAAAAAACCATGACTGTCTTTTTTCTTCGTTGTAGTGAAAATAGTTCTGTTATTAGTATCAAGTGAAAGTTTAAAAAATAATTTGCACACTTGGATGGTTTTGTCAGCAATTTGCAACGTGTATTTCCAATTCTTCGAACGATTACTCTCGGGTTTACTATTGCGATACGAAGGAGTAATTTCAGACAAGCGCGCGTTGATAAAATTTCTTTGCAAGTCAATAGAACCTAACTTCCCGTACGTTTCAAACAATTTTTTTCTTTCTTCGTTTGTAAATTTTTTTGCACATTGTAGCCGGCAGTTTTCCTTACAAGGGGGTCCCATTTTTTTCTTCTGAACTTGAGTTCCATATTCATTACCCAAGTTTCTATTCCTGTTCCTAACATTCTTATCCCAATTTTCACTAGTAGTTTAGTATTTGTAGTTTAGTATTTGTAGAGTGAGGACGTATTTCTATCGGCTCTGCAAAAGTGCAGTGTCGAAAAGTGAAATATTGTACTTTGTTAAACATGAAATTGTGATGATGAAACTATTAGTAAATTTCACCGATGGACAAAATTAATGATTAATCATTTGCGTAGGTCAACATATATAAAAATAAAATGTCATCCAATAAGTGTTATGTTTGCCAATTGGAATTCAGAAGGACGGAAAGAACGGTAAAGTGTTTCATATGTGAGGAAGAGAGACATAGCAAATGCGCGAAACTAAGCGATGAGACAGCTAAAAAATTAAGTGAAACCGATATAATTACATATGTGTGCGATATTTGTCGTAAACCAAAAGTTGGTCAAAAAATGAATGAAATAGATAAAAAACTTAATGATTGCCTTCAAACAATTTCAGATCAAAACTTATTGATTCATGAAATTTTAAAGTCTATTTCTATCACCGGAAACAAAACAGAAAAAAGGATTTTATACAGTGATACTGTAAAAAATAATAACGATAAAATTATTATAAAGCCAAAAAATGAAACACAGAAAAGCCAGGAAACAAACACAGAATTGAGAAATAAAATTGACCCTACTAAAATGTCTGTAAGTGTAGAGACAATAAAAAATATAAGAAAAGGTGGTATTTTGGTCAGTTGCGGTGATACTACTTCCAAAGAAAAATTGAAAAATCATATGAAAAAAGAATTGGGAAATAAATATGATGTGTTAGATCCTAAGCTTAAAGATCCACAGATTATTATAGTAGGAGTGGAAAAAGAATATATTGACATGCAGCCAGAGGATATTATGTGCGCAATTGTTAATCAGAATGACTTAAAAATACTAGGGAGTGATATAAAGGAAAAAGTAAAAATAAATAGGAAGTATCTCAGCAAGCGGAAAATGAACTATGGTAACATAATAATTGATGTCAAATCGGATATATTTAGAAAAATGCTACAGAAAGAAAAAATTAATGTTGGATGGAAGAAATGCGATATATATGAATACGTGAATACAATAAGGTGTTTTAATTGTGCAGGTTATAATCATTTTGCCAGGGATTGCACAGTAACTAAAGCATGCGGTAGGTGTGCAGGTGAACACTGTACAATTGATTGTGTTAATGGTGTTGGTGAGGACGAGAAGTGTGTAAATTGTATGAGGATGGTAGTAAAATTAAAAATTGATTTGGATGTTAACCATAGTGCATTTTGCAGAAACTGTCCTAGTTATGAACGAATTCTAGAAACACAAAAGTCTAAAATTAAGTATATTTAGTGCAAGACTCATAATTATAATACATTCTAGAAAAATAAGTAATTTTTTATATATAAATGTGTACAGACAAAAAAAACGTTATAATAAGTTACCTTAGAAGTTGTGTATCTATAATTTAAAGTAGGTTACTTAGTTAGTAAATGTTGCACAATTGGTATTTGTATTGAATTTAATGTATTAATAAACAGATGCTGACATTGTGTAATATATGTAATGTAAGTATATTAGTCCATAAGTCTGCTTACTGTTATTTTCTTTGTTAGGTTAAATTGTTTCATGTAAACAACAAAGTATTGTTATGTCAGAAAATGTAAAATAATAGCAATTGCTAAATAAACGTATATTATTATTATTATTATTATTTCTGGCTCTTTTTCTTGTCAATGGTTTAGATTTATTTTTTTCATGACTTATTGAATTATCTTTTCCAGATTCGTCACTGCTAGACAAACGCGGTTTATAATTTTTATCCGCAACACTGTCATCACTACTCATCACTATCATAGTCACTCTGAAGGTGACAATACTGTTATCAGTGTTGTCTTCAATTGATTCCAAATGTACAGAAGAATTACTCGAGTCATTACTTAAGTAAGCTTTTTGTAAGAATGGCTGCTTCGATGTTGTTGCCAAAATTAAACAAAAATTATTGGTAGTCCTTATCGCATTCACCATTTTCCCCGGAGAAATCTTGCTTTCACATGATTTTAAATCGTTAGATTCGCAAGGGATAGATGCAAACTCCTAAAATTATTGCTATTATAAAATAGTTTGATTTTGTGAAGATCATTATTAAAAAGAATATAGGTTATGTTATTCAAAAGAAACTTATATGTGAATTTTCCTTGAATCCATAGCTGCTAGTAGCTAGTCTAATCAAAAATTGGGTTCGCGTCTCACTCACTTTTTTGGACTGTGGTTTATTATCGTTTAAACCACTCATTGTTAACACAATAGTGCAAGTACCACAACAGACTTGTAAACTTTTCACTTAAATCTCCACTTCTATAATGTAACAACTGAGATGTTACAGTATTGAACTGAAACTTTACTTTAAATCTGTCAAGTTTATAGTGTAAGTAGTGGCATCTACAAACAAACCTTGAAAATTCCACTTGTTACTCTTTTGAATTATATAAAATACACTTCATGCTTTTGTATGGTGTGATTAATACAAACATGATTTTTTTTTGTCTTGCTATACTATAGAATTGGGGTATCGATATGTAATAAAATTTACTAATTTGGTGGAGGCGCCTGTAAATATTGTACATTATTATGAAAAATTGAAATATAAACGACTGTAACTGCCCTTAATTAAAAAATTAAACATAATTAATATCTAATTACTACTACACTTTTATAACTGGACATAAACAGTTTAATTCACAGTGAGGTGCTTGCTATAAAATGCTCTCTGAAAAAAAAGTAAAGGAATTAATTACATGCTAAAGCAGACAAAATAATCCAAAGCAAATTCGTTTGAGCCAAAATTATTTCATCTTTATTTAGAAGCGA
The DNA here is from genome assembly GCA_963170755.1 of Amphimallon solstitiale. NCBI lineage: Eukaryota > Metazoa > Arthropoda > Insecta > Coleoptera > Scarabaeidae > Amphimallon > Amphimallon solstitiale. Next base: position 42,147,496 of record OY720679.1, read on the forward strand.
AGAAAATAACGGTTGGGGATCTGCAGGATAAAATATTTTTAATGTGCTCTAGCCACGCAAAGGATATATTAAAGTTTAAGCGGATCCGTTTCGAAGAGCTATTAACTATATATATACACACACAAGAGCTTTATTTTTAGTGCAAAAACTATATATTTGCACATTTTACTGCTAAACGTAAAAGGTAATGCTGAACATAAAACAGTTTTACAGTAACACTATATATTTTCATTTTTATATTTGCAGTTCCTCTATTGTGCATACTTGCACAAGTGTTGAGAAATACGAGCACCTACTTGATAATACCCATGTTTCAATTTACATATGTTGGTAGCACAAAAAACAAAAAATGAAATTGTAAAATGTACGACTATCGAATAAGCTGAATGTAAGTATACCCTTGTCAATCACTATTTTTGCCATGAAATACAGATAATAATCACGACTATTGAATAAATTAGACTAGGTATTCTCAAAAAGAGAGTATTTAAAATATGAGCCTTAAAAAGTACCATATAAATGATACAAATTGGTGTGAGCACTACATAATTCTTTTATACACATGTACGATCTAAATTACTAAAGCAAGTGTATTCCAAAGATTACTCGTGATTGAAGTTGGAAAACATTTGTCGTCTACATAAATTTACTTAAATGATATAATTTGACGATATTTGCAAAGCGCATGTATAAGTATATCCAATATTAATTTTGAAAATGTTGTATAAAGATGTTACTATGTGTATTAAAGAATTTTTAAATTTGAATTAGTAAAAAGCATAATTTGAGAAATGTCTGCAGAAAACTACTTGCTGATAAGAATAAGAATCTGAGTAGAATTTTTTAAATATGGACAAATTATATGTAAAATCTGATTTTTGAGCTGAAGTAAAGTGCTGCTTCTGGTTTACTGATTTGGCTCAAAAGCTTCCAATTAAGATTATAAGGGTAATTATAAACTAAAGTTTAGATAGCTTTAGCAGTTTAGTCGCGATTATATTCCTGAGCAAAGAAACACACCAAGAATGAGAGAGTTACAGAGAGAACAACGGGATTCCAAATTATGGATATTTGCAAATCTCTATACTTTATATAGGATAACAAAAAATCCCATTGAGTGTAATAAAATATACGAGTTATTTCATGTACAATTTATAAATAGTGTATAATACCTATTTTTTTTTCAAATTCGTATAAGTTATTAATTAAATGATTACCTAAGTAGAGTATATACACATACGTGTTATAACTAAACATTTTAACTGAAAAAGGGTTAAAAACAGGCAATTTGAAAATACAAACACGAAACAAAAGCAAACGTATGCATAGAACAATGAAAACAAGGAAATATAATTAATTTATACGTCAAATATGCACGCCATATTATGCTTGAAAAAAATTAAATTTTTATATTGTTTGAATATCGTTTTCTAATAGATCTTGGTATCCATAAACAATACTGTGAAGTTTATTATTTTGTATAGCACATGATAATATGAGAAAGTACTTCTTACTATTTGGACAGAACTAAATTTTGATATTTAAATCAAACACTGAAAATAATTCCTACGTTTATTCCAACAGCTTTCAAGTCGCTTAAAATGCGGGTGATCTAATAAGTTAATCCACTGAAAGGCTGAATTATAATCATGTCTTTTGAATCTTATTTGACATTTGATAATTGCTGAATTTCCAGCCAATTTTTCAGTTATTAAATGGTATTTATGTTTCTGAAAGTAAAAGCTCACATTTGTAAAAATATGACAGATAGAGAATTAAAAAGCTCCATTTTTAGAGCTATGATTTCAACATTGACTTGGATCAGAAGATAACAGCTGTAACATAATGTACGCTATTCTTGAATCATAATATGCAGTGTTTCACAGGATTGTAAATCCGCTCAAACTTGTAGAAAATATTATTATTATTAACAATGATAAAAAATTTGGCGTGTGTGTAGAAATGGCAATACTAACGGCTACAGGATTCTCATACCATATGGCTTTAATACTTACTGCGAACTGTCAAACTGTCAAGTTTTTAAAACCTGTTACATGGAAGCTAGACTGATCATCCATGGAATGGTGTATAGTGAACGATAGAGTATTGATGAAACGTTTTCTATTTTACTTAACATTTTTACGAGATACTTGAGCACTCACTCTCCAATTATGAAGATCCTATCTAACAGCCTGAATCATTTGCGTGTGTTGGATGATTTGCAAAAGCTAAAAGATATCGTATCATCGCTACAGTTAACATCGACCTGTGCTGCATTGTGTTTCAATGCGGTCTTTTTCATATTTCAGCACGGCTTAATAATAGCAGTTTATAAAAAAGATTATCCTCACTACCGACCTATATCTTCTCACGCGTTTTCCAAACTCTGATAAATATCAAATAAAAGACTTTCTGGTAAGTATGATCCCACTAGTGCCCATGAGCTTGGTTTTCTTAATATCAAGAATGTGGATACTGCTTTGTGTGAATATATAAGTGTCGTTCCTGCTACGCTGGCAAAACTTAATTGTCGTTTATACTATTAGACCTGCCTAGAGCGATTGATAATGTCGACTATCAAATACTAACAAAATTAGATGCATACATGCATACAGCTTTACAGATATTCGATTACCACGTATTTGTGTGATCGTTCAAACTTGCTTAAGTTATAACTGTACCAGAGCAAGATGAATATATTTGGGGTTCCTCATGGTACTATCCTTGGCCCTCTCCTCTTCGTATTATATTTCAATGACATTTACGACAAAGTTAATATAAATGCTTGTCTTAATAGTGAAGCATTAATCGTCAATTATGTGAATAGTGTCGGACACTAACTACAGACGAATCGTGTACAAATTCACTATTACAAAACGAATGTGATATTATATAAAATGAGACACAATTATAGTCTTCCCAACAACTTAACCCTCAATTTCTATACCTACCCTATTCCAGATTCTCTACGTTTACTTTGTGTAACTATTAATAACTGCCTAAAATGTTCAGAGCAATTTAATCACACCTGCAAAAAGACGGAAAGTGGTTTGGTTTATACCGGAGTAAAACTGTTTACCAAACTACCCGCCGAGAAAAACATATCAATATTTTTGCACAATTTAAAAGTGTATTGTATAACTTTTTATGCAATTATTATTACTGTAGCACATATAGCTACCCTATAATACTTTAATATGCCTTCAATCAAGACTGACAAAGCCTAGATTAGAAATTTAATGGTTTAATGATCTTAGGACAAGCATACATATTAGGAATGAGTTTTTGGACAGTAATAAAAAATTAATGTAAAATTAATAGCCTAACATTATTCTTATTACAAACAACATTTCAATAAGAATTTATTTTAATATTATTATTTGTACATGCACAGCTATCGTGAGACTTCGAATTATAGAGTAAATTATTTACTTTGCGCAAATATTTTTTGAGTTTTTTTTATGTACATGCGCATTTGTAGAAATCTGTTCTTGGGCTGTTGATATACGCATGTTTAAAGAAAACTTATTCAGGGGATATAAATTTTTATCGAAAAAATTGAGGCTTAGGATATTAGTGTTTGATTATATAATTTCCTTCCTGTGATTTATAACCATTACCATAAGTAACACCTAATGGGGAGTTTTTACCTCCTATTCTAGGGTCTAGGTCAACTGTTTTTACACGAACTGTTGACCTGTGTACAGCACGCATTAGATGTCATCTCTTACAGAAACAGTCTGTGGGAATGATTTCAGAAATTTTGGGAACTGCCATTTCAAACTCGGCGCAGAGAAAGATTTTTCAAACGCACACGCTGGTTTTCATTTGTTAGGGTATCCCTCTTTATTTTAGACATTTCTTGTAGATTTATACTTTATAACATCACATCATATTACAAATGTATGTTCGAATTTTCAATATTTTTTTAAGTGTAAACATCTTTGGGCGCGTTGCGCTGATTATAGGCACTGAACAAGACTGACCGTCGTCACGCTCGGATATATAACGCTCACATCTACTCTGAGACATTTTCTGGTTTAGATAATTGAATTTTTATTTGTGTTACCTTCAACACTGACGTCACATTAAAAAAACACTATATACAATAAGATATTTGATAACATATTTGATGTAAAACAAGAAAATGGGTGTGCTTAAAACCACACCGCAGAAGTGTAAACTTCATCAAGGCGAGGTTAATAATACGAAATACACGCGTATAATATTCAGTAACGTATTATACGACTGATGCGTCATGCTCTCCCATTTAACGGTCGGTTGGACGTATGTATATATATAAATAGACGATATGAATACTCGCCCACGATCCCCGCGCTTGGTTTAATGGTTAAGTGCCGGCCTCTCACCCAGGCGGCTCCGGTTCACATCTGCTCTGGGACATGAATTTATTTATTCATTTAAATTTCAATTTATTTACAAAAATAAAGTTTTGGAGGTGTTTGGGATTGTAAGGTACACATGAGATCTCTAATTTTATTGGAGGAATTCTTTTGCGATTTTTGGCAAAGAAAACTGACTTAAACAGATTAACGTCGATATTCAAGGAGTAAGGAAAGGTAGAAATATGTGTTTTCAAAAATTCATTTTGTGGTATAAAGAATTTGTAATTCTAATAAAGATATTACAAAGAAATGGTTAATTAAATGTACATAATTTGAAAAGAAATATCAGGTAAATTTATGAATTTCTAAATTACAATATAAGAATTTGAAGAAGAATTTGGAGAGATATTCCCGAAAAACTATTTTTTATTAGGAGTAAAAGACCTAACCTACTTCCAGTAGGAATATCGAAAATTCTCTTTTGCCAAATGTTTTTCAAATTCTCTTTTTAGTACATTTGCATTCTTTAGAAATTTGCTGAAACTTTGAAGTTTCAGTTCACAAAATATTCGTGAATTTTTTTTCCACTGAAGTAAAGGACTATTTCCTCGGCAAGAAGATTATATTTGTAAATATGAAGTTTGGTACTAGTAAGTTTAGACGTTTAGCCGTTATAGTGGTCACACACACACACACACAGAGAGAGAGAGAGAGAGAGAGAGAGAGAGCGCGAAAGAGAGAGAGAGAGAGCGCGAAAGAGAGAGAGAGAGAGCGCGAAAGAGAGAGAGAGAGCGCGAAAGAGAGAGAGAGAGCGCGAAAGAGAGAGAGAGCGCGAAAGAGAGAGAGAGAGCGCGAAAGAGAGAGAGAGCGCGCGAAAGAGAGAGAGAGCGCGAAAGAGAGAGAGAGATCGCGAAAGAGAGAGAGATCGAAAGAGAGGGAGAGAGAGCGAAAGAGAGGGAGAGAGAGAGAGAGAACGACACAGAGAGAGATTTGACAAAAACCAGTTTTTTAGTATCAGGGGACTTTTCGTCATCACAATATCAAAATAATAAAAGATAATATAGGATACATTAATGGTTATAAATTGTGGTGTAATGTAATATCACTGCCATCTTTACTCTTGCAAGCAATGAAGAGAGATATTTGGCAACGTTGCACGTAGGCTTATCATATCGTCAACAAGCGGTAACGCGGTAACGATACAGCGTGTAATACCTCCGAATTTTATTTAAAATAAAGTGAAACTTATTATAAAGGTTGAAGAAATATTTGCCGGTATTTTCTAGTATTAAACGCGTGGTAAATGTTTCAAATAAATAATCGTTTAACGAATAGTAGTTTGTGTGTCAGACTGTCGGTGCATCATAACCTCAAATTGTTGGATACTTCCAAGCTTTAAAAAATCGGACAAAAACCTCAATAATTGTAAGTAGAACAAATAAATAATAAAACATTATTTTACTGTTAATAAACTTCAGATGCCTCGAAAATGCTGTGTACCTGCTTGTAAATCAAATTACGAATCTGCATTGAAAGCAGGTGAATCTCTGCAGTCAACATTTGGCTTTCCCCCTGATGAAGGACTTAGAGCAGAATGGCTTAAGGCAATACCAAGGAAGAACTGGGTCCCTACCAAGAACTCTTCAGTGTGTGCCAAACATTTTAATGAGACTGATATTGTCAAATATGATAAATATCTTCGGCAGGATGGAAGTTATACTCAGCTTTTGTTGTCAAATCCCAAATTGGTCAAAGGGGCTGTGCCATGCATTTTCCCGAATTTACCAAATTATTTGTCAGTGCAAACCAAACCAACGAGAGCAGGTCCAGATGAACGTAGGGAAAGAATTATTAACAGACATTTAGAGTCCGTTGAAAAGTATTTGAATGAAGACATCATTAGAAATTTTAATACTCTAATAACAAACCTTAGAGAAAAAGTTAAACTTAGTGAGTGGCAAGTGAAAATAAGTGAAAATTGTTTATATATGTATACTTTGTGTTTCGATAATCGTGGATTGTCAGTTGTCAATAGTGTTATTATTAATGAAGACTTGAGTGTGAAAATATTTTTAAAAAACAACGAACTCTCTGTATCTGATCTAAGTTGTATTCTTTCACCAGATATGAAGATGACGAAATGGTCTCAGCTAGAAAATCTTTTGGCTAGATACAAATCTGATGAAATTATTTGCCCTGCATCTGTCAAATCTTTATTACAGAAAGGATTGGAATTTCTTACAGAAGCCAATGAAATGTGTGTCGAAGAAACATTTTTATACAGTAAGCAACTTAATATATTAGTAGATCAGCTGAAGCAAATGGTATCTGATAAAAATAGGTATTCTACATCCACAATTGTTATGGCGTTTTTGTTTTATACTCAAATCACCTATTTGTTATAATTTAATACGTAATTTTTTTATTTTACCTCACAAGAGATATTTGCAGCATCTTTCATCTACAATGCATATTTCGCCAAATGATGACCAAAATAATACAAATTATTTATTAAATATGAGTAAGAATTTAACAAATTTAGAAAAAATTGTTCTAGTTTTGATCGATGAAATATATGTCAGCAGTCGTTTAGATTATCGAGACAAAAGTATTGTAGGTTCAGCTTACAATAATAATGATTTAGCTAAAACTGTGCTGAGCTACATGATCACTTCAGCATTTGGAAGTTTTTGTGAAATAGTTAAACTTTTACCAGTTAACAAAATAAAAGGTGAAGAAATGGCTCCGATAACTAAAAACATAATTGATTATGTCCAAAATTGTGGTTTCACTGTTTTGTGCGTCATTATAGATAATCATGCAATTAATCGTGCAATGTTCAAAAAATTATCAGCTAACTCGAAAAGTTTACCAAACCCAAAGTGTGAAGACGACACAATATATTTAAATTATGATTTGGTACATATTTTTAAAAACATAAAAAATAATTGGATAAATCTCAAGAATTTTGATCAAACCTTTGTTTACCCAGATTTTAATACTGATGAATTAAGATATGCCAAATATAAAGATATTGTGAATGTTTACAACATGGAAAAAAATCATCCAATCAAAAAGGCATACAAGTTAAATTATAAAACTGTATTTCCTTCAGTACTTGAAAAACAAAATGTGCAATTATCTGACAATCTGTTCCACCATTCTACTATTGCTGCACTAAAAGAATATGGTTATTCAGATACTGCAAATTTTGTTGAATTAATAAGGAAATGGTGGGACATTTGTAATAACAGAAATGTTTTAAAGGGACGTGTCAAAAGGAACGATTGGTGCAAACCTTTCACAAGCAACGATGACCCAAGGATTGAATTTCTTTCTAAATTTGTCCAATGGTTAGAAAATTGGAAAGCCATTGAAAATAATAATGGGTTTTTAACGGCTCATACTTCCAGTGCCATACACCAAAGTACGTCAAATATTATTGAAATATTAAATTATTCATTTAAACGCTTCCCGTGTTTAAAATATATTTTGATTGGCAAGTTTACCACCGAAAATTTAGAGAAAAGATTTGGCATGTATAGGAGATTGGCAGGCTGTAATTATAATGTATCATTTGACGATATAACTGGTGCTGAAAAGAGAATACGTGTAAAACATATTTTCAAGACAGCAGGTGTTCATTTTTCATTAACCGATATAGAATCCCAGTTTAAAGCTATTGAGTTTAATGACAATATTAGCTCGTTAGATCTAAAAAGCTTTAAAAAAGTTGATTTGACGGATTTCTTATGCATATTAGAATCTGATTATTTGGAAAAATGTGATGTTGACGAATCAGCTAAAATGTATGTTTGCGGATATGCTGCACATTCCGTATCAAAAAAATTAGATTGCAATTTATGTGTTTCGATCTTAACTGAAAGCAAAGGAGATCTTACTGAAAATGATTATTTTAATTTTTTGCAACGAGGAGGTCTTTCTGTTGCTACAGATTGTGTAAATATTTTATTTTTTCACATGTGTTCCATTTTTGAATTTTTAATTAATGATGTTGAATTGGAAACAAAATTTTTACATTGTACTAAGCAAAAGGAATTGTTAGTTGCATTGACTGTTATGAGTATAAAAGCAGGTGATTGTTGGACAGATTATGTAAGTAGTTGCGTTTGCGGCCAAAAATATGAAACAATTTTTCAAATGGTCTCCTCGATTTTTAGCAATATTTTGCTCAATAATTTTGTCAAAAACAGAAATAATGCAAAAGTAGAAAAAAAGGCAGAAAAATCAACCAATTGTCGAAATAAAGTCGTAGATAATGACATGCAAGAAAAATCTCATAAAAAAAGGAAATTAAATACTTTTAAAAAATAGGTGGATTCCTTTTTTCTAGCTGTGACGTCAATAATAATCCAGTAATTTAAATGTATTTTTTGTCTATGTATATTTTATATGTATTTAAAAGCTATGTTTATGTGAAATTTTGTTTTATTAAACCTTCCACCCCGTAATTTAAGTTTCTCAGTCTCGTTGCGTACAGCCTGGTATCGGACCAGCCGGCAAAAGTCGGCCTACGCTTGCTTCTCAACTCGCTGTTGCCAAATTTCTCAGCACGGCTTGTACAGTAAAGATGGCAGTGGTAATATACTTAAAAAATGAAGTATTTGCTGTAATATTTAGATTTATAGTTACAAAGTAAATGGCTTTAACTAAATCACATGCATTATTTTATCTTCATTTGTATGTCAATATAACCTGTATTATATACTTTTAATTGATGAAATTGGCGACTTAAATAAACTGGGCTATAAAGCATGGAGTATTTTTCTTATTAAAAAAAATGAGGTGTGGCCACCACACGACTTTCTTATACGTATGAAAGTGTTACTTCCGGTCCGAATTTTGAAATTTCATTTATACAAAAAATATTCCAAATCCAACTCTAAATACTTTTGTACTCTTCATAAATATATATAGAATGCATAACTTACGACATATTTGCAAAAAATCGCAATTCGATAAGAGTGAAAGTGGTACTTCCGGTCTGAATTTTGAAATTTTTTTTATATAAAAGATATTGAAAATTATGTTATAAATACTTTTATACTCGTAACGTACTTGTCTAAAAAGCATGACTTGCGAGATATTCGCAAAAAACTGATTTTCGATAAGAGTAAAAGACCTACTTCCGGTGGGAATTTCGAAAAACTTTTCTAAGACATTTTGTTTCAAACTCAATTCTAAGTACATATGAATTCTTTATAAATTTGTTTAAACTTAGTAATTGACGAAATATTTGCAAATTTAGATTTTTTCACTGAAGTAAACTACTACTTCCGGTCTGCCGATTTTGCTCAATATCTAATCAGTTCTCAAGAGGGAGATTATATTCGTAAATATAAAATTTGGAATGGATACCTATAGCGGTTTGACCGCTATCATGGTCACACACACACACACGGACACACACACGGACACACACACACACACACACACACACACACGGACACACACACACACACACACGGACACATTTTTTAAAAACCACCTTTTCGGTATCAGGGGACATCAAAACGTGGACATCTGCAAAATTCTCGAGGTCGAAAATTTTCATCATCACAATACTTCCTTATACTACGTATAAGAAAGTAAAAGGTGAATGTGCGGTACAACAATTAATTTACAAGTGGAAGAGATGAAAACAAATATAAACCTAAGTATATACTGAGAGTATATGAAAATTTGAAATATTACAGTTACCAATAATAATTGATTTAACATATTATTAAACAGAATTATTTGTTCAAGCATATGCAGATAACCCGCAATAATGCTACATACATCTGTAAATTTAAAAGAATAACTTATTTCTACGGTAGATTTAAAATACCAAAATCAAATTCACTTATATACAGAGGTCTATGTGTTTGGTAAACCGAAGGATATTTTGTTGTACGCATTTCTGCACATACTATAATTTTTAATTTCTTTCTTTTGTCTCCTATTCGAATCAGATGTCCCTTGTAGATTTCTGAACTAAAAATGTTAAAATGAAGAAAGGGCAATTGGATGGTTTCAAGAATTTTTATTCTGACCCCTTCCACATATAATTATGTCTATGCTGCCATCCCTTTCCCGATGAAGTCCTTGACCAGTGTTTTTGACGTGATGTCCGGTTGCATCTTTCGGGATAATTTTATAAGCAAAATATAAAAATATAGTCGGTGGCAAATACTCGTGGATTTCTGAAGATATTTATAACTAAAAAAATGTTGTTAGGGCAGAAATGTGAATTCACTGGACTCCTATTTATATCAACTTCTTATTAATCAGTTGTATTATGATGCATTTACACAGGTATTAAGTACTTTACTTTACCATACAAGAAGAATACTAAATTTAGATTTGTACGGCGGACATTTAAAAAATGTGGTGACAGTATCAAAGATGATCGTATCAACATTTGCAAACGCTTTTAGATGTCGTATTCTTGCATTAATAGTTTTCTGAAGTACAACTACTATTGATTTTTACACCCAAGAAGATATGATTATCAATATATAACATTCATTGTCTTCAAATTTTTATCGAAATCACTGGCAATTCAAATAAGAATTTAAGCGACGTCACTGCTGGTATAGTATTTTACTTTATTTATCCACTACTACGACTACTAATAATTTATATGATTTCATTTACGAAGATATGTACAATTATTTAGTTATACAATAAGACTGACATTTATCTTTATCCCTTCTAGCATGAGGATGTATTAAATACCGACCTGTCGTTGAAATAATTAATGCAAGTATAATTTCCATGGTATTTGGTTAGTATTCTTCGCGTTATGTTGGGATCGTTAAATACGGAAACTAATATAAACGGTAACTTGGATATTCTGAATCTTTTGTATGTTTTATCAATAGAAATATGAAAATAATAGTAATAATATTGTTCTATATTTGGAGTGTAACGAATTTTTTATGACTTGTCATGACCTAGTTTCGTTTATTTCGTTTAGTTCTCATTCGGTGGAAGTCTTTTACAGAACGACTCTGATAATATAATTCAAAGTTTTATTATATAAGCAACCCTTAATAATATCATATATATGATTAAAAGTAAAGTCATAAAGGAAAACTCTAGTGGAATGGTTAAAATTATTACATATTTTAATCACTTTCATAGTTTTACCTTTTCTTAAAGTTTTCATATGAAGGAGAGTAACAAATGTTGATAGAAGTATATTATTATTACATTAAATAGATTTTCTTAAATATATGAGTTGCATTTATTGACATTTCATTCACAACTTTGTTACAAAGAGACTCAATGATTGCATACAGTCTGATTAGTAAATATTTCATAAATGAAACAGGTTATTCCTCTGTATATTTTAAGTTTTACTGCCCTTGGATAATTTTCCGAAAGACGCTTTGTTTCGAAAGTACAGGACAAGAAAAGTTTGAATATCTCGCACTCTACATGAAAACTGCTACGTTCGGTTTAAAGATTTCACTGAATATATAATTATTATATATATATTATTATATTCGTAAAAATGTAGTGGTATTGATAGCTTTAAATATATAGCCGCTATCGTAATCGCACATACATAGAGAGAGGCAGAGGGAGAAGATAGAGCGAGCAAGAGGAATGACAGAGAGGGAGAGGAGAGGACGAAATTGTTTAAAAACTACTTTTTCGGTGCCAGGTAACTACAAAACGTGGACATATGCAACAATTTCGAGATTGAACATTTTTATCATCACAATTCTTCCTTATACTACGTACAAGAATGTAAAACTGGCATATAGTTTGTAATGACACTGAATTACCATTTACATTAAAACTGGCGAAAGTAGGTGACTACTAATTATCGACCGATTTCAGTCCTTAGCGTGTTTTCTAAATATTTGAGTATTGTAGAATTTTGAAAATATAAAATATTGACAGATGCATAGCATGGTTCTCGAACAAGGAGATTTACGTAAACTGCATCGATCCGTTTTATGCAGCGCTCAACATTGGCTCAACAAGGAGCTGTTTGTCGCCGGCACCTTTTCTTACCTATTTCAGGCCTTCGAGAGTTTGAGAACTGCTTTTATTAGGCATAAATGAGTGTCATGAGCATTAGGCATTCATTGCTTGAGTGGATAATTTCCTTTTGACACAACGAAAGATGAGAGTAGCCATATCTGGCGTAACACCTAAATCACAAATAACAAACTTGGTGTGCCTCAGGGATCTATCTTCGGGCCTCTGAGTTTTTTATTATTTTCAAACGACTTGCCGTCCTATATAAAAAGTGGAGACTTAATAATGTATGCTGACGATATGAGCATATGTGAGTACCGATCCTTCAGACGAAGTGAGAGATAAGGGTCATAGATATATTTTAAGCTTGGTGTAATAAAAAGCGGTTATTTTTCAATCGCAAAAAAACTGTTTACGTTCATTTTACGCACTGTGGAATAAATGCGAAAATTGGAAATATTCAGTTTGCTAAAACAGTCATTTCTCGGAACCCTTGTTGACAGCACGATGAAATTTGAGGAACAAGTATATACCGTCTGTAAGAAAATTATTAAAGAATATTTCGGCTGAAACACAGTTTAAATGTGGCTTGTCTGATGGTGATATAGTGTAACGTTTGGATTTGGGGAAAGACCGTAAATTGTGTGAGTGTACTGGTGTCATAGAAATGAGTACTGTGTTTGATCTATGTGTATAATGAGAGAGAATCATGCAAGTATTTATTTAATGAGAATTGAATACTCACTTTTTCGTCTATTTATATATATTGGTATGGTTCTACCCCTGTATAAGGGTGTAAAAGTATACAATCTATAATACTGTTGAAATAAGTTATTAAATATTGTGGGGTTTATTTGAATTTATTTTGATAATATCAAATTACTTGTGGCGTTAATTTATGTGATAAACAAAAGTGATATTTAATTTAAAACCCCGTATTTATAAGAGAGCAATATTTTTATGAAAAAACGGTGAGCACCAATAGCTGCTAGTGTGGTAGGTGTGTGTGTGTGTTCCACAAGTGTTTGAAGTTACTTATTACCTCGGCTAGCTATTTATTTTTAATAAATACATGTAACACCTCTGAGAGGGATTAATGAAAAGCAACAACTATTCTATCTTTGAATATAAATATTTATTGTTTGTAAGTGTTATATCAAAATAAATGCATCAGATTCAGACACCTATCTGTACTGTTGTTAGAGGCATCAGCTTCTTACCAGGAGAATTTCGAATCGAGTGTATCAGTCCTATTATCCAAATAAAACAATAAACAATAATATGTGTACTCATGTTGATGGTCATAGGATGGTGTATTTTGATAATAAATGAATAAAAACCACAGGAGTTCGTAAGTAAACGATATTTTAATATTAGTCAATTAAGTTTATTTGACAAGCCAATAACCACATAATTATCAATTGTTGTGATCATATTTGAATCTAAATACAGTTGTGTTTTGTTACACAAGAATTACATATGAACCTCGTAATATAAAAGCCCGAAGTTAAAATGAAGCGTTGTAAATTGTTCGAATGAATAACTATTGTTATCTATATATTACTAAAATAGATCTCTCAGATTTAGAATAATAACTGATGTGTTATGAGATAACGGAAATAAACTGGTAAGTGAACTTACATTTGTATTATCAGGAAATGACAGTTAGGCAAAGTTTATATTGAATTTTGCATCTGTATAATTTATTGTGATAGTTTACTTTTTATACTTTGATATAACTTTTCTCTCTTAGTTCTGACTCGATGTCTAGGTGGATACGCGGGGTGTGTTCCTCTACATCTGGAAATCTGGTTGGATGGGTCACCGGTGTTGGGGGCAGGAACAAATAAAGGTTTTTTTTTGTCCGGAAGGTGGTTTGTATCCGGAACAGAAAGGGATATTGTTCGCTTCCAAATGTGTCCTTCTGGAATAGTCGCTTTTCAAACTTCCACTATGACACTTTCTGCACCAATGGCTAATTATATGTTTTTTTTTAATTTTTCTAAATAACATGTATTTATACTTAATACCGTTGTCCTTTAATTGTAAAGCGTTGGACAAATAAAGTTCTTATTATTATTATTATTCAATTAGAAATATTCGTTATTTAGGGATGCATTTATATGCATATACTATGTTATTTTCCCTTTTAGCGATGATGCGTAGACTGGGTTATGTATTCCTCCGCTATGTCAATTGACGTGAGTTCAACGTTCGACGCCGCACAAGTCTTCTTATGCAAGTCCGAAATTCCTGTTTATATGTTGGTGAACTTACTGCCTGTTTTTCGTTTCTATAGCGATTTTAATCTCTACTTCAAAATTTAGTTTAGTGTTATTTGAATTATATAGTTTTTATCATCAGGATATTCAAATTTGTATCTTTTAAAATAATTATTTTTGTTGTTCATTCATAATGAAATATAACATCTTCTTAAAGTGGGCTATTTTAAATTATAGTAAAATAAACGTTTCATGGCTGCTTGGCGTGTGTTTAAGGACATGTGTACTGACAAAAATGTACAGTATGATAGACAATATTTACACATTTGATAAAATTTAAGAGTTTTTCAAATTTTGAAAATATATGCATATGACGATTATGTTTACAAGTAAATTAAACTATTATCAAATATGATCTTTTGTCTAATTGGCATATTATAGCTTTCTTATATTTATTTTTCTAAGAGTTATACTTAAATGTTGTTCTAAAGACTTTAAGTGTTTCTATTAATTTCTATATAATATTTTATATACATTACAATACTAATGCTAATATTTGCTACTATTTTTATTTCAAGAAAATCTATTTTGTGCTAATATATTGTCAGATTCCGAGAATAATCGGAATGTATTTTACCATTTCATCGTTTTCTCAAGTTACATGATAAATAATGTTATCTGAGTGATATTTAAATGCAATTGTGAGTTTGCAATACCATACCTATTTATCGATCTTTCATTGTTCTAAATAATATTTTAAATAATGTATATGGTCATTAGTGTGCTTGTGTGTGTGCGTGGTCAACAGTAAGGATATGTTATTTGAATGATACACACATCGTACCAGTTTAATATACGAGGTGCATTCAAGTTCTAAGGCCTGTTCTACTCACCTGAAAGCTATGAAACTGGTGTTACTTCTCGACGTAATCTCCCTGCAGACGTACACATTTTTCACAACGTCGACGCCATGATTCCATGACCGCGGCGAAGGCTTCTTTAGGAGTCTGTTTTGATCACTGGAAAATCGCTGAAGCAATAGCAGCACGGCTGGTGAATGTGCGGCCACGGACAGTGTCTTTCATTGTTGGAAACAGCCAAAAGTCACTAGGAGCCAGGTCAGGTGAGTAGGGAGCATGAGAAATCACTTCAAATTTCTTTTCACGAAAAAACTGTTGCGTAACGTTAGCCCGATATGCGGGTATGTTGTCTTGGTGAAACAGCACACACGCAGCCTTTCCAGTACGTTTTTGTTGCAGTGCAGGAAAGAACTTGTTTTGCAAAACATTTTCGTAGGATGCACCTGTCACCGTACTGCCCTTTGGAACGCAATGGGTAAGGATTACGTCCTCGCTGTCCCAGAACATGGACACCATCATTTTTTCAGCACTGGCTGTTACCCGAAATTCTTTTGGTGGCGGTGAATCTGTGTGCTTCCATTGAGCTGACTGGCGCTTTGTTTCTGGATTAAAAAATGGCATCCACGTCTCATCCATTGTCACAATCGACGAAAAGAAAGTCCCATTCATGCCTTCGTTGCGCGTCAACATTGCTTGGCAATATGCCACACGAGCAGCCTTGTGGTCGTCCGTCAGCATTCTTGGCACCCACCTGGAGGACACGTTTGCATTTTCAGGTCGTCATGCAGGATTGGGTGCACAGAACTCACGGAAATGCTAACACTGGAGGCGATCTGTTCAAGTTCAACAGTCATTCGGCGATCCCCCAAAACAAGTCTCTGCACTTTCTCGATCATGCCGTCAGACCGGCTTGTGCGAGCCCGAGGTTGTTTCGGTTTGTTGTCACACGATGTTCTGCCTTCATTAAACTGTCGCACCCACGAACGCACTTTCGACACATCCATAACTCCATCACCACATGTCTCCTTCAACTGTCGATGAATTTCAATTGGTGTCACACCACGCAAATTCAGAAAAGGAATGATTGCACGCTTTTCTAGTAAGGAAAACGTAGCCATTTTAAGTATCTAAAACAGTTCTCATTCTCGACGCTGCCGCTACAATTCGACTTGTCGTACAGTGCTGCCATCTCTGTGACATATTGACAACGAACACACGCTCATTTTAAAACAATGCACATATTTCTATTTCTTTCCAGTCTGGAGAAAAAAAATTGGAGGCCCTAGAACTTGAATGCACCTCGTATATATACATACCTATATATAAAGCTGCAGTTTATGTTAAATGTAATATCATATTTAGAATGCTAGCGCATATTTACAGTACCTAATAGTTAAAGATAATATTCCCTTCATAAAGCATAGACCCGCCAGCTTTGAAAAATCGCGGCTATATTCCTGCCCAAAAATTTAGAGGTTGTTCCATGCTACACTATGTAACACAAGCAGCCATGACCAGTTTAAGGTGAACTTACGGCGCTTTTTGGTGTCAAAGTGCGAGCATAGTGTGTATGCCAACTTGGATGTTTTATTTATTTATACATGTATGTTTCCTACTTAATTACATAAACATGTGCACAAAGGACCTATGAACAATAATATATTAGCAGAATGTTTCAAAAATGAAAGCATATTGTCAAATAAATAGATATTATTATCAATTTAGGTATGATTGAGAGAGAACAGGAAGCTCAGTTGCATTTATTCATGTAAACTAAGTAATGTTAACTATGCTTAATTAAGAAAAAGCAATATTTATTTGAAATAGAATATAGAAGAAAAAATATTTCTAAAACTCCAAGTGCGGACTGTACTTTTTGATAGGAACTGTGCTTTTTCCACCAGTATGTATAGCGACAATGGACGTACAATTCCAAAAATAATTTCATTTATGAAATTATGGAGATATCTAATGCAATCCGTTTTAAGGGAAAACCCCATTGAATATAAACCGAATGCAATTTTAACAAAAAATGTAATTTTGAAATTCTTAACGTGGATTAAATTTTAATTAGCTTGAAATGGTAAAATTAATTATTCGGAGAGGTTTGAGGTAATAAGGGAATTTCTGTGATTGTTGAATATTTTATCACGATATGAAAAAAAACACAAGGGAAAGTCATATTTTCGGGAAGTACATCATATTCACTTCTTTTCTCTACGAAAGCAAAAACGTATCGTCAAGGTTAGAATCACTCGGTTGTTTACCAACGATAATAAGTGAACGTATTATGTGATTACAACAAAAAATTAAAAAGTATGTGGAATCATAAATAGAAAATTAGTATTAATTTTCTGTAAGACCTGATACGTCAATGACAGAGCTGCCTTACGTTCCTGATAAGTACTTTAGAAGCCATAACACGAATTTTGTCATTTCGGTTTGAATCGTAAAATAATTTACGATTTTAGCATAAATCGCAATTGAGCCTACGTTTTTATTTAATTAAATTGTACACATTAAATTCATGTTCTTTTGATTATTGTAAAAGTGAGATAAACATTCAATTGTTAATACTGTAGCAAGTTTATGAAATCATACACATTTACTTACTACAATCGCATTAGATCTTAAAATTATGTCAATATCGTAGTAACTTAATCAAACCATGTACACATTTTATGTGTACATGGTTTGATTAAGTATTGTATTTGAGTATTGTAACAAATAGACCATTTAACATTAGTATAATAGTAATCACAGTACAATAAATTCATTAAGAATATATTTTTTATATTTGTATTAATTAGGGGAAGATGGGGCACATTGATACACTTTTCCTTTTTTACGTCATAACACTCGAAATTTTCCAATTGGTGTTTTGGCATTTTGCAGTTCAGTACCTTAATAGTTCCTGTTTCTGTTTGTCGTAACCTCTTTTGATAATAGTACACAATAACAATTTTGGATTGACATTTTCAGATGCAACTCATTTGTATCAAACTGCCCCATACATGGGGCAGAATGATTCACGTATTGGGGCACATTGATACATATTAGAAAAAATGACATACCTGAAAAACTTACGGTTCAGTAATTAATAAAATACGGTAAGTATAGCTCAAAATAGTTTATTCATTAAAATATGAAATGTAAAATGAAAAAATTAACCAGAACATGTATCAGAAACAAAGAAAACTGAGATTGAACGTACCTATAATAAAACATTATTATAAATTATAACACATTGTACGCCATAAAATCAGGAAATGAATAAAATGATGAAGTACGACTTGTTCCCCCTGTCTCTATTGGCACAGGTAACTTTAATATAACATCAGTTAAATCAGCTGTTGCCACATCCGCAATAGTTGGAAATACAAAAGTCCAAGACGTCGATTTTTTCCTTAAATATGAAACTTGATACTCCGTAGGGCTATGTAATATTTGAACATTACATATATAATAAACTACATGTCTCTTTTTGGGAAATTGTATTAACAAGAAATCTCCTTCTTTTATTTCCTCTGGTGTAGGTTTTTTCATATTTTCCACGCTTAGAATAGTGGTCTCTTCATTCTCCAGAAAGTCTGCATCTGAAGAACTATTGATAATGTCATACTCCATGTCTGAAACACTAGTAGTCCCATCAGAATCAGCATAAGTTGTATTTTTAGTTTTATTTATTTTTACAGCCTTTTCATCTGTTAATTGTTCTGAAATGCGCTTTGATGATTGTTTGAGTTTTCTGATATTTTCTCTCTCTATTTTCATTTCTCTTTTCTTTTGTTTAATTTCGTACAACTCTTGTAGTCTATCTTTTTCAGGTGTATCCGTATAAATTCGTGACTTCCCTTTTTCAGCTCCTTTTCTTTTGGTTTGTTTTGGTTTTGCTTTCGGATAAGGTCTAACTACATCAGGTGTAATTATAGTGCCTGGAGGAGTAAGGTGTTTTGAACTAGATGCATCTACGTCACGTGGAGGAGTAAATTGTCTTGAGGTAGACGGAATCAACTCTATTGGAACTGCTTCTTTTCTTTGATTTTTTTCTTGGGATAAATTATTTTCAACAGTAGCCAAATTGTTTTCTGTACTTGTGTGATAGATAGCAGAGGGTGCAAAATCCGCTTCACTGAACACCAATGAATTAAAGGGCCAGATTCCAGCCTTTGTAAAACCACTGATTATATTCTTTCCAGTAAACGACTCTAAATATGCTGTTTTCGTAATTTTAGGAATGTCGTAAATAGTTATACCTCTTCCTGGGTTATTTATGTGCCAGTTGTTGAAAGCTACTTTTAATTTACTCTTGAAAGGACCAAAAACTCCTACGTCAAGAGGTTGTAGTCGATGTGACGTGTGAGGTGGAAAAGTTAAATATACAATGCCATTTGCTCGAGAATATTCAATAGCTTCGATTGATATGTGTGCTTCGTGGTTGTCACATAGCATTAAAATTGCATTACTTTTACTACACGACGTGTGTTTCTGAACATGCTTCAGGACATCTAAAAAAAGGTCTGTAACAATCCAGCCACTTTTATTGGCTAGTCCCAAGCTACTTTCAGGTCCTTCGCTTAAAAAGTGATTCTTATAATGAACCCTGGGGAATACAAATATTGGAGGAATTGCGTTACCCACTGCAGAAATTATACCACCAAATGTTACGAGTTCACCTATTTCGGCAGTAGCGATCTGTCCCACCTGTTTCTGACTTTTGGAAGCTAAAACTTTTGGCGTATTGAGAACTGTAGTTATTCCAGATTCGTCATAATTAATAATCCGATCTGCTGTAAATTGATATTTTTCCAAAACCTTTTTAAGATTGCTAAAGAAATGTTCAACTGCCGTTTTGTTAAATCCAGCTGATCGAGCTAAACTTGTATTCTCTGGTTTTCGTAAACTGATATTTATATGTCGTTTACGAAAACCCTGTGTCCAGTCTATACCTGCAAGTTTCGCAGTATCCCAGTTAGAAGGATATTTACAGTTTAACTTTTTTGCATATGCTAAACTTTGTAAATGTCGCAGTGTAAGACCATAGTGCATTTTACTGCAAGTAATTATGTATTTTGACAATAATTCTTCTTGTTCTTTGGTGAAAACTTGTTGACTAGAAAATTTTGATGAATAAACGGCTGCATTTAATGGTTTACCAGTTAATTTTCTCTTTTCTATTCGATGTTGTAGAGTAGCAGGTTTAAGGTTATATTTTTTAGCGGCTTTTCTTATTGATAAGATTCCGTTAACGACATCCTCTACAGCAGAATGTATAGCTAATTCATCTATGTTTACTCTATCAGACTTTTTTTTGTAAGTTCTCACCATATTGACTGAAATTATAAAAAAGATATTTTTATACTGTTTAGGATTTTAGAGGGGGCACATTGATACAGTGTATCAATCTACCCCAAAATATTTGTATCAATGTGCCCCGTTAGCACCTTGTCAGCCATTTTGCTTTTTTTTCATCAACTATTAGTCAAACGTTATAACTTTTTTATAAAAATAACTTCATCAATGATGTTACTCACCTCTAAAACCAAATGTCTAAACCAATGAAACAATACTTTCTCAATAAATGACGGTAAACGATACCACAAATATTTACTTATGCTCCTCCCAAACACGTGGTGATTCACATGGGAACAATTCAGAGCTGAAATAACGTCTACTCTTGTAGGCACATGTAAAGCCAGTGATGCCATCTTTTGATACGTAATGGAACATTTAAAAGTAGTTTAGAATATGAAAAAGTTCACTGTATCAAGGTGCCCCGTGTATCAATCTGCCCCATCTTCCCCTAACTGAAAATAGATTTATTTAATTGAAAGGATTTGTATGTGTCCGATAAATTATCTCTTTAGTAAGTAACTTTATTGCCTCGCTAAATCATAATCGTAGTATAAGGAAGTATTGTGATGATGAAAATTTTCGACCTCGAGATTTTTGCAGTTGTCCACGTTTTGAGGTCCCCTGATTCCGAAAAAGTGGTTTTTAAAAAATGTCTCTCTCTCTCTCTCTCTCTCTCTCTCTCTGTGTGTGTGACCACGATAGCGGTCAAACCGCTATAGGTATCAATTCCAAATTTTGTATTTGAGAACTGATTAGATTTTTAGTAAAATGGGCCAGTTTCAACAAATTTATAAGGAATTCATATGTACTCAAAATTAAATTTGAGAAGAATTTTATTAAAAAAGTTTTTCGAAATTTCTACCGGAAGTAGGTCTATTACTCTTACCGAAAATCAGTTTTTTGCGAATATTTTGCAAGTCATGCTTTTTAGACAAGTACGTTAGGAGTATAAAAGTATTTAGAATTTGATTTTCGATACCTTTTGTATAATTTTTTTTTAAATTCTGACCGGAAGTAACACTTTTGCTGATATGGAATAGCGATTTTTTGCGAATATATCGTAAATTATGCAGTTTATATATATTTATCAAGAGTACAAAAGTATTTACAGCTGGATTTTGAATATTTTTTGTATAAATGAAATTTCAAAATTCGGACCGGAAGTAACACTTTTACTCTTCGAGAGTAGCACTTTTTTCGAATATCTTGCAAATATGCATTCTATAGCGATTTATTAAGGGAATGAAAGTACTTAGAATAGGATTTTGAATAATTTTTCTATAAAGAAATTCTTAAAATTATATAGTTTGAAACGCTCATACGTATAAGAAAGTCGTGTGGTGGCCACACCTCATTTTTTTTACTTTCGAACCATTGGTATTTCTCTTTATGTATACATCATGACTCATCGCCTATAAGCGCACTATTGAGATGTAGTTTTAAAGAGGTTTTAATTTTATTTATATAATTGGATAACAAGTGGCTGGTGATCTATAAAATACAAAATACCTTATTATTTGTTTATTTTCTCTTCTGTAAGACTTGTTCTCTTTGAATTAAGTACATTCTTGTAGATAGAAAACGTCCTTTCTACATCGCAACTGGTTATATGTGCGTACTGGAAATATTCCTTTAATTTCAGCGTATTTAGCATACACAATTGCCGCAAAGTTATTAAATCTGGATTTCTATTATAAACTGCGTCTAACTTTTGCCGAAGGCCACATCCGAAATCGCTTGGAATAGTTTTGAAATTATTAATAGCCACATCTAATGTGGTTAATCCATTTTTTAATTTGAGATTCGATATCCAAAATATGTGATTAGTTTAGGCAAATTTCCAAAGTGTTCCTATAGGAATAACAACTGATTTTTAAATTTGGGATTTGTGTTAGTTCCTTGTACTCAGAAATACTTCGAGCATTGTCATTTAAACATATAACGAAATTTTGTAGACTATCGAAATTCTCTGCATAAAAACTATTTATGTGTATGTTTTAGTGAAACTAAGTGACGAACGTGCGATATTTTGGCATTCTGTAACGATATTTTACAGACTTTGTAATAAATTTCCGAATCACTGCCAATTCATTTTCATATTAGAAAAAGTAACATAAACAATGTTCTAGATCTAAATAAATGGTAACTAAAAATGTACGCGTATGTTATTGAAACTAAATAACAGTAAGTATATACATATTTACATTATTTCTCTTGCGAAATATAAGGTAAATATAATAAATTTTAAAAACCCCTCAGGCTATCTACGCCGATGTAGAAAGAATTTTACTCATAAATTCCTTATTTTATGGCCGTTTTTTGCTCTCATTCTCGGGCTCTTCTCTAGCGTAAACAGATGTTGCAGTTCACCATATGAATTAGTGCTATTCAGTAAATGTGTGTTGTTTACATTATTTCTTTTCTCCATTGTAACTCCGTCGTAGTTTAACTCGGTCATGTCCGCACCTTATTAATAATAAAGGATATCATGAGCTGCCGTCATCTTTAAGAACCAAGTGATTGAAAATAGTATTCCTGTAGAATATTTATTCATATGAAAACATAATGTAGTTTTTATACTTGTTAAATCTACGCCTTGTTTGTTTGTCCAAATGAAATACTTTTTGTGTGGCCAGATTAATATATAAAATTAGATAGTTTATTTTAAATTGATATTAGGTTGTATCACATTGTTGTGTGTATATGTTGTTATGTTGACGTTTTCTATGTATTTTACAATATATAAAATGAAATGAATAAATGAAAACACACAAACAATAGACTAATTAACTTTAATAGAATGAGAATTCGAAATTACAGGTTATTAGTGCTATTTCATGATATTGGCAATATTTATAGTTGCACGTAAACATGATTATATGATTATAGAGTAATGTTTATTTTGTAAATTAAATATTTAGGAGGACACTGGCGGTAAAAGAAATGAAGGAAAACGTTTCCAAGTTGCCGATTTAATAACATGTATATGTCTAAGTCGTAATTCTTAAGTTAATTACAGACGCCGATTATTGCCTATTGTTAATATGTTAATGTAATTTTGTAGTTTTCTAGTTCCCTACCTGTATTTTCTAATTACCGCGCTTGCATTTTGTTATTATTGGTGTTATACGCACATCAATGAGAAGAAAAACAAATAAAATGGGAAATAATCAAATAATATATGTTACACTTATGGCAATATATTTGAGAGAGTAAACAAAAGGGGCCGTCGCTACGTATATGAAAAAGATCCTATGAAATATATTGATACAAATGGGATTCCGGAACAAGGATTAGAAGCTATAGTAGATTCGAACAGAATAAAATATATTTGTAATCTCTGTGAATAAAGAGATACGTTGTGGAAAGACTGAGAATTTAAAAATAAACTGAAAGCCTGTTTTGACGCAATCTCTGAACAAAATATAATAGATGGTAGCAGTTAAAACGACTAACATTTGATGAAACTGTGCAGAGGAAGAGGAAGAGAGAGAGGGGGGAGAGGGCGGGAGCGAAGAGGCGGTGGTGGAGAGAGCGAAAGAAAGAGAGAGAGAGAGAGAGAGAGTAGCGGAGATGGGTATTTTATGTTGAAACTAATGCACTCAAACTTGGAAAAAAATATTGATCGTCTTCATACGTTCATACAGTACTAGAGATAGATAAAAATAAATATTCAATAAAATTAGTAAAAAAGTACTATTATAATTTTGTTAAATCCATGAATGCTAGTGCTGAACCATTTCAATATACGCTTCAAAAATTTGCACACTAAAAGGAAGTGTTCTTACTTGTCCCAGCTCATTAAGATTTATTTGAAAAGATAAATTGGATTAGAACACATAGAAGGACGGCAATCAATAGTTTATGAAAGCGAGTTGTGGAAAGCGAAATCCGCCTCGAAATGTTGTTGACAAAATGACATTGGAGGAATGAGGTGAACGGTATAGCTCAAAGTAGATTTTATGTATTCTTGTATAGCCTTTTTTCCTGAGAGTATAGCTCAACTGAGTAAAAGCGCAGAAATCGCTTCCGAAAAGATATTTTCATCCTTTAATAGTGGTAACTCTGCTGTAGAGGCGCTACGCAACGGAATGAAATATTGTCACATATGCCACACGTTAGTTTCTCTTATCTCACATTAACCTATACGCGATGACGAGAAGAACACGAACTGTTTGTGTTTCGTAGTGTAATGTAGAGTTCTCATGATATTTTCGAAACAAGAAAACCGGAGCTGGATAAAAATTGAATATGCCAGAGGCTGTACAGTGCGGCAGTAATATTAAAGTATTTAAGGGACTTGGAATCTATATTGCCTCACAGAACTCTGACAAGTTATATAAAAGTGTTTAATGAGCGACGTGAAAATGAGGCCGTCATGCGTAGCCCATGTCGTCCTTATGTCAGTGAAGAAGTGTTAGGCTCTTGCCTTGTTACTGGACAAGAATCAATGCCATACGATTCATGGAGCTGTACTGTGGGACAGGAGTATGGCATATAACCGTGTTTCATATTCTGATGGCACCTCTTTCAAATTCGCCAATCTGTGGAGATTTCTTAAATATCAAGGACGTTTTATACACTGGTTAGATAAAAAAGACGTATGCCAGCTCTATTTGAATTTCATTTCATATGAACTCAAAATTTTGTCGAATTATTGTGATTTAAATTATTTGCCAATATTCGCCAATTTCAGGTCTCCTAGCTCTGTTTAAGATGCTCGCGCCCAGACCTTTTGTATATTTGCTTAGGTTGCTCAATCCATAATTCTTTAGCAATTTTACACCATCTTAATTTCCTGAAACCAATGTTATGACTAAAACTTCCAATTTCCTTGCCTTCACGTCCTTAACTTCAAACCAAATTTTTCCCCGCGACAGGCATTCATTTAGGTTATCAATAATTCTTCCTAAACTTGATTTAGGGCTACTCCAATATTTTTGACTTAGGATTATGAGACAAATATATAAGTATTATATTTACTAAGAGATTATGAGTAATCTTTGTAATTTTATTTACTTGTATAATAATTATTAATTGATTGTTTATTTGTTATTATTAATTTATTATACTTATCTGAATTGATATTTTACATTTTGGATTTATAACTTTCTCTTTTTATAGCAATAAGCGATTGTCAGGATATGATATAATGTATAATAATATATAAAAAAAAGTTAATACATATAAATATGTTAAGTTGAAACACATCAGAAAAGTATTATATCACGGGATATAAAAGAATCACCTTAAACAATTTACTATTTTGAAAATTTTACGCAATACTTATTTTTTTACACTTCTTCCTACACCCTTGGGTTTAAGGGTACAAGATTGGCGCGATTGCGAAAATGACTATCTCAGTTACGACATTACTGTTTACTAAAAATAACTTTACTGTGCTTCAAAACATATTAATACACAACCTTTATCTCAAGAAATCATATGGCTCACCTTCAAATCGAAGTGGGAGTGGGTACTAGATCATTATGAAATCTGTGGCGATCAGTGACGCACCACCATCATATTACAATATATACCCCACATCCTGCAGATTCTGTGCAATTATGAAGGAAGTCAAGGAAAATCGAGGTGCAATAACAATGTCAGTGATACACAAGGTCAAACAGTAAGTATCAATAAATTTATTGGAAGAGTGATAACCGGATTTCCAAACATGTCAATATTACAAAACCTAAGGAAAACCCAATAAGAACAGATACGAATTATGTCGTGCAACTACGAAAGAAAGAAAAAAGAAAGGCTCTCGAGGAGAGTCTAGAGACTTGTAACGGTTCAATAATCGCAGGCTTAACTTCTTTTATTTTTAATTAACAATTATTATTATTTATAATTTCGGATATCGTAGCGTCATCTGTTTTGAATCACTTAACTTGAGTATATTGCTATTAAGTCGTCAAGCTGTTGTGCAGATTTCTGTTGTGAATTTATATTCTTTAAATGGAATAATTTCAAAATTAATTTATATTACTTGGGTTTTCTTTTCGTAATAATTTAGTAGCAAATTTAAGTGTGGTTCGAATTTAATTGGTTCAGTTTGTATTAACATTGGCTTTGTTCTTCATTATCGGCTTTTCTCCCGGATTAGTTCAACTGTCATTTTGTGTGAATTGGATTCCGGCATTCTATTTCAAGTCATCGTGCTAATAACAAGCTTGGTACTACGTTGTGTTCAACCTTGCATTTTAATTCTAACATTTGGAGTATGTGGTAAATCTATTATCATCGTCATAGCGATGGAATTTTAAGGAATCAAATGCTGTTCTGGAAATTGTGTTATATGTTTTGAATTGTTTTGAAGCACAATTTTTCCGATATCGGCCATTGCCGGATATGCCTCTTTAATCACATATGGGTTCGTCATTTATCGAAGGCTTGATATTGTCGTTTGCACATTGGAGAATTTAAGAACAAGTCAGGTATTTAACTATCTCTTAATTAATTTGGCATTGTTAATATTGCATTTTCATAACCTATACATATCTCTCGTGTCGTTCGATTTTCTTGTGATCCTAAGAGTTAATTATTCTTTTTAATTAGGGAAATTTTGGACGTTAAAACTGTGAACTATACACCGTGTTGGTCGTTAGAATTTTGGTAACGTTAAATTTGGATGTTGGATGTCTGTTAATTGCAAATCTGAACCATTCCTCTTGGTCACGGGTTAAGACTGCCATTTTGTCGCTGTTACCAGCTGATATAGACCTTATAGGCCCAGCTAAGTGTCATTAATTTATTAATAAGTTTATTTGGAGTTATTAATTGGTAATTGTATGAATTAAGTCTGTCGATTCTATCAGATCGGAGACCTTTTGTAAAGTGTTGTTAATTTAGTAATTTTATATAAAATAAGTCCACTTTACATGGTGTGTTTAATTAAGTTCAGTAACCTTCTTTTCTTTATTTTTGAGAAATTATTTGAAAAGGTCCATTATATAGGATGAACTTAAATAATCTTGGCATTTGTTATACGTATAGTAATTTTGTGTACAGATAAGCTAGTATAGATTACAGTAGCTTTGATTATATGTACTAGATAAATATTTTTAATTGTTTAAGTGGTCGCTTGATCTACATTATAACTTTTGTAACCGAATGACATTTTGTAACTACCCGATCATTACATATGTTTTAATTATTATCTCACATTTGACTTTGTTTTACTATATATATTTTTAAATAATCTATATCCTCTTAATTGGAATTAAATTTAGAATTTGTGGTTTGAATTTGGGTTGTTCTTTTTTTTTGCTGAGTTGCTTTTACCTATTTCTACCTGATTTTTCTTACATCTACGATCCGCGTTCGTTATCTTCCAGAGGCTTTAATTACGCGGTGGCGCTCTATTAAATTAGCTTTACGACGTTTTGACCCATACCATCTTCACTGAGTAAAGCGGCAGCCAAGAATAGCAGGTAGGTGGGCATAGTGGTTGTAACTCATTTGGAAGTATTATTAACAAATATTTTGACTTTGTCATTTTAATTTACCCAGCGTCATATTATTATTGCCACAGGCCTCTTTACGTTTCATTCGTGGCAGATTATAAAATAATTAAAAATGATAGAAACTTAAATTATCTACAAGTACTTAAGGTCCTTGCGAACCTGAAGTTAAAAGAGAAATTAGCTCAAAAGGTGAATAACAAAATATTTGTATATGCGATATTCAAATCAGAGGTTGCTACCCCTTATTCAAGCACGAATACCCATTAAATTTATTAAAAAAAATAGACATTAAGATCGACTATTAATCACACCGTGTATATCATACGAGCAATCGTAAAATTTAATGAAAGGTGCTAAGGCAAGCACTACCCTTTCTAGATACACACTTGAAAATATTAACTAATTGAACTTAGAAACTAAAATTGAACGGTAAATAATAAATACAAGTTTTAGGTAACCTAAATAATTTAAGCAAATGTATGAAAAACACACACTTTACGAGTGCCAGAAATTAATAATTTTAAAATAAAATTAATAAGGCGTAACAGATTTATCGAAAGCTTTCTGTTAAATCTACACAAACATAATGCAAAAGATAACATCTTGAGTCACACAACATAAACAGCTGGTCACAGCTGTGATAACACAACTAGGCAAAAATGTACCAAAATGTACCACGTACTAATTAATTTAACCAGTCTAAAAGAAAAAGAAGCTAAATGCAATTGCCTTGTGTAATCAATTTTCGTACTTTTACAGGAAAAGTAACTAAAAAGTTAGAGTCTAACAAATAACGCTGTTCTCGTAGCTTAAGCTTAAAATTATTCGAATACTCTACGATCAGAGTGAAATAAATTTAAATGGCCGGCTTTAAAATAAAACAGTAATAGTGGAAGCAATACATACATACTGTAACGAAACAAGTGCACAAAGAAAGGCAGACTTCCGAGCGACAATAAAAAAGAGGTTGTAAATCATCTCGACGCGACTGGTAAAAGTCGTAAAACAATAAATCATCCATTTTATATATACTGCGTCGAGACAGAATGTCAATCGAATGTTCTACAAACATCGAGAGGAAGATGGAGTTTACGCGAATGCTTCCAGATGTTTCGTATGTGTATATAAGGTGGCTGGGTCACCGATGGATGAAGAATTCCGGAATAAGAACTTCCTTAAGTAGTAGTCGCGCGGAACAGACCTAAGTAAAAATAAATATAAGAAATAAATAAATATTTCTTTGAGTGGTAGTCGAAGAATAAACATAAATATAGTGTAATAAAGACATAAATATTACCGTGTTATATAAATAGAAGTGATTTAAATATACGGACATAAATATTAGAGTGTTATATAGAAATAAATACCTGTGTTAATTTAAATCGTAATAGTTTAAGTGTGATACATTAGTTTTAAATTTTTATATTGTAATTAATTTTACGTGTATGAATATACAGACTGTTTTAAATAAATAAATGGCACGAGTTGTTTATTGCGAACCCGAAAACGCTACAATACAATACGAATAAAATAAATTTGATCAGAAATTAATAAAACTTATAATGGAATTTATATATTCTAAAAAATGAGAAACTAAGAGGAGAAAAAAGAGAATTGCAAATTGCAGTTGTAATTATTCAGTCGAAACAAATTAATCTCCGCAGTAACAAGTAATTAAGTCTCTTTACAAGAATTACTTCCTCCTCAATGATTCTTTCTTCTAAAATCTCGTTCGTTATCCTCCGGTAACGAAATTAAACAGCGTAAATTGCTTTAACCTACTGCGTATCCTGTGAGCAGCAGTAATTTGCAATCAGAGTACCTACAGTTAGTTATTCTTTACAGATAAGACCCGTACTAAAACTTCTTTACCGAAATACCGTGATATTAAAAGATTTACGAGTTCGGTCTCCTCAAAATACCAACCGGAAGTCGTGTTTGTACTGTAAGACATTTTACCCGTTTACCTGCGCCATTAATTAATTCTGAAAAATAACGCGAAACGCACCCGAGGCTCGGTAAGATTTGGCTGTAATATTTTATGAATTTACCTTGTCGTGTCGTTAAAATTGGTAGCAGTCTAAAAGCAAATAAGCCGTCGTCTTTTCTCCAACATCATTTGTTGTTTGATTTTGTTAGGCGAAAAGCTTCGCGTAGAGTTTAGTTTTGTTCGTTGGGCCGTGTTTATACAGTCAATAATTGTGCGCTAATCAGTTAATTATAAAACCATCATGCTGATGTTAGCGCAAAGTAAACACGAGATAATGTTTGCCATGAAATATATAAGCGCTTTCATACAAGGCGTTGTTTCCAAACACCAAACATTCAGAGTAAATAATGAATTAATCGTAGAAAATCTGTGTTCAGAAAAGAAACAAGAACCGAGCTTTAAGTCAAACATAATATATCTTAGCTCGAGGCTGTTATATCTTATTCAATGGCTGACATATTGTAACTTTCTTTTTATTCTCCAAATTATGCATTGTTAAAAGGAAAATGACGTATATTATATGAATGTATTGCTATGGGGGGTTATACTGTATGCTTATAACGACCCTATGTTGTAATGATGAATGGAGAGCTAATGAGACTTAGAGCGCTTAATTTACTTTATCCTAAAAACAAAAACTACTAAACACAATAATCTATTTAACTATTTACTTTTCAATTTTAATTCTGCCGGCTAGCTAAAGGGGGGTTGTATTCTACGAACACGGAGAGAAATTATCTATTTAGTTTATGTATCAATTAGTATCTCACAAATTTCCTAATAGATAACTACCGTTATTACTAATTCAAAAATTTCGCGGCATTTAACGTATGACTGCGCAAGATCGAGATATACTTTATCCAAGAGGTGGAACGAACACTAAAATTCGCGCGAAGACGCTATACTTAATGTGTACGAGTGGATAGATTAAGTAATCAAAAGAAAGGAATTTAAAAGTTATGTGATTAACTAAGTGGGTGTTGTTTAAGTGACTCTAATTGTGTTCTCTACAGGGCGTTACTGAGGTTCGAAAGTTTGATTTACCTTAGTCCGTATACCTTGCTATCCAGCTGTCGTTTGACGATCTTGAAGAATCTAACCTGGAAATTCAATTTGGACAGACAGCTCTTATGCTGGAGCGTCAACAGAATATGTGTACCTCTTATGGTGGAAGACTGAGTTTCAACAGTGACGAAAACAAACACTTTATATAAGGAAACAACAAATCTGAATTTATTTAAAACATAACACTGAATATTTACTACAATACAACAATGTCCACACAATTTAGACATCAACAATACACTTTTATTGTGTACAAGAACAACAGTTATTTAGGCAGAAGTTCTACGATTTTGAAATATTTAAACCAAGGCACAGTATGCGAACTTGGCCCTTATGTATCAACTATAAAAATGGGCTGCATGACAAATGAGATAGTACTAAATTTAACTGTAAGTAAATTCTGATATTTTTTTAAATAAGCATTAAATTGTTGGAAATTTTAAATTGACTTTCTAAGTGTTTATATATGCTATGTATCTAGATTTGAATTTTATTAATTGATAGAGATGATCGAATTAAAAGACGTTACATAAACGTGACATAGATTTGGATTTGACCCACATTTGTGTCAAGAAAAACATACATATACGAATATTAGACTTGGTACCTTCTGTGTATTAATTCCTTATCTTGTTTAAGGCCAGGTACTTGTTCCAATGGGGTTGCTTCTATGTGAAGGCAGCCCGCGTCCCAGCTGTGTGGTATCGGTGTTCGATGAGTCCTTGACCCAGTTCGGCTCGGTTTAAGGTCGGCTTCTTCAATGGATGACCTTCGGTGTATTAACTTTGACGGTGGCTGGATGTCAATATGGATTGGTAATAATTGTAGATGCGTCGATCAACTCAATGAATGATCACACAAAAAATAAATGAATCGAAAAAAATGGCTCGTTAATGACGGTTCAACAACAAATCAATCGATGAATAATCCGCTTGCATTACCATGAATGCTCACGAAACAATCAAATTCTGAATATTAATCTTAATAATCACGAATGTCAATCACTGAATAATAATCTTAATAATCCTCGATTGCTCACGAAACAATGAAGAATCTTGAATAATAATCCTCGATCCTCGTCGGACGTGCCTTTTTATATGAATCTCTGTTGTGGTTCTTGTAACCATGGCAATTTTATACAGTAAAATTTTACAAAGTCTTTTTACGGGCAAGTCTATTTTTGTATATTTGTGGAATCATGTTTTATCTTAGTTAAATTAATTCGTCTTTCAATCGGTACAATAAAATTACTTTAATTCGTTTTCTTTTAGAAAAACACATTTTTTAAAAATTAAAGGGCAAATTTTGCATTTCGACTTTCATTTGTTCGATGACGTCAATGACGCTAATGAAATAAATTTAAATATCAGAATTTTGGCTTAAAATGCCTTTTTAGTAGAACTTTACCTTTACAAATTAAACTTATAAATACATACAATATATTTTCGTCTTTTAATCCTTTTTAAAATCTTTCTTTATACAAAAAAATTAGTGTGGTTAGTTTTTGAAGTGGAATAACTAAATGGTCTTTTAATTTATTTACGATTTACTGTTATAACATGAAACTATGACCTTTTCTTAATCTATACCACCTTTTTTAAATTATCTACATAGCTTGTAATTTATATTATAAAACTTTTCTTTTACCTCTGTTGACAACTGTCAAATTATTCAAAATGCTTATTTAAATATCTGGTCTCAACTTGTAAATATGACATTGAAAAATATTACATCGTAAATGCGTCTCGATAGACTTTGTAACTGCTAGAGTTAATTTATAATTACTTTGATTACTTATAGGAAATATTTGAAATTAATTTTGCCTCTGTCAATATGGCGCGTCGAAATTTGAAAATTAAAATGATGCTTAACTTAAATGTGCGCAACTAAGAGTTTTATTGTTTGTTACCATGCTTGTAACTTGTAAACTAGTTTATTGTTTAAATGTTTTTTATGTTCATCATTAGTTTATTTTAGTATTATGCCATGCATTTTTAGATATCAATTTGTCATGTATGTGCAATACTTTTGCCAAGGTTTGGGATGATGCTTTCGAAACTATCAACCTTGTTTTAACCTTGAACCTGTACCTTTTTGTGACAATTTGCTCTTGAGAAATCACACTATAAAATGGTACTCAATTATATGCTCATAGTGTGGTGATAAATGTTGAAATTTGTAATTTAAAATTGTCCATTTGTAATGGCTGTCAGATTCATTTTATATTAATACTTTGCCTATATATCACTTAACTAATTATTGTTGTATTGTGTAAATTTGCTAAATATAAGTATAAAAATAAGACTAATGTGTATTTTAAACTAATCAGGTAATTATTCTAATATTTAGTGATTAATACGGGGGTTTCAGTTGGGGTTCCTGAAAAGAGTAGTCATTGGTTTGGTTTTCTAAATTTGGGGGTGAATTTCTTTCTAATATTTACAATTTGATGGGGTTCTCAGAATTTACTAGATTTGTTAGTAAAATCTGTCTTAATTTTTAGGAATTTTTACCTGTACTCTTATACAAGGGTCCAAACATAATGCATCGCCGATGTATATATGGTTGCCTGTATTCAAGGGGTTTTAAAGGGTGACTGTATGTGTTTGTGGGTATTTGACTGGTGTTGTCACATAATCGACACCAGTTCAACTTGCCCCTTAACGAAGGTAGTTTTTTATGTATATAAAAAATTTCGTTCGTTATAAATAAACCTTATAATGTAATTGTAATAATTAACTAACTTATATATTTTAAGTGACAAAATTTTTCTTTAACAAACTGATATATTTATTTTGTATTATACTAAGGGCTTAATTAACTGAGTTTTTATATTTGTAGTTCTGTCATATGTCTGTAATATAAGTTGTATGTGTGTATGGAAATTTTCCTAACAAAATTGAATTTTTAACAATATTTATTTAATGACTTGTCCCTGTATATGGGTATTAGTGTAAGATGCTATGTATATGTTATGTATTTGTGTACCTATATTTTTATTGATAAATATGAACACTAGTTCCTCTTTGTATGTGCGCGTACGTTTTCCTTCTTGAATTTTTCTATGGATGTTGCCTTTATAAAGTTTTATTATGTACCAATTATGCTTCTTTTGTTTTTATGCTTCTTTTACCTATAGTGTCTCGGATTCAAATTCTATACTGTGATAATAGTGGCCTATTTTAATATACCTCGAGTGTACTTACACTTAAATTAACTTTGTTGCTTCAACTAATTATTCTTGTTACCTAATATATTTGACCTTTTGTCATGTATTCATCTTCCTATTTGCGGAACATATTTTCAATTAATATTGCACTTTTTCGTGCTGATGTACCCATTTTAGGTTGTACATCACCTTTTGTCTTCCCATAATACCATATCTTCTCATGGTTTTACTTATGAGGTAAATTCTAATTATATTTATTTTTCTTCCACGATACCATCTTTTCATGGGTTTCTTCGTGGGTTCAATTTCTTTATTTATTTATACAAGCGTTATTTTCGCTCTATGGTATATTTTAAGTCTTAGGCCTTTTTTTCATATTTAAATATTTTATTTTCCTTCATATTTTGGTCAATTCTTCTTGAATCTTTTTTGCTCTGTAGGTGCATATGTTTCTTGATTGGTTTTGACTTGTAACCTAATTTTTGTATTTTATATAAAGGCAGTTGTGTAATTTTTCTTTCTTCTAATGGTGGTGGTTCCATACGCTTTGTTATATGTTTTCCTTCAAAGATTTGTTCTTCCTAGTGTTTCTTGTTTCTCTTCCATAACATGTTGCATCCTCTTGCGGTGTATTTGTACATTTTCTTTATTCTCTTACTGAAGTGTTCCAGACATTTTTCAACTTATATTACCTCCTTATGCGTTGCTACTTGATTGATATAGGAATGGGAAAAACTAACAATTATTTACTATGTGTCTTAAAATTATTTATGGATGAACTTCTCATCTTCTATAGGCGAACTCTTCTAATATTAAATTCCGGGTGTATTTACATCTTTGGATATACAGATTGGGCTCGTCTGTATTGGTTGTGGGGTGATTCCGCTATCATCGGGTTGGGTTCGTCCGATGTAGAGCATTTTGTTTATCTTCCTGGCTCTTTTTGGTTTGGGCTCGACCAAATGACTCCTGGGGTGTCGGGACTCGTGGTGCCCCTACATTGTTCTGTGGGGTTGATAGGCCTTTAATTTCTTGGTATCGCTCCGATGTATTTAGGCTTTGTCTCTTGGGGGTGCTCAGGTAGGAGTGGGGTCGCCTTAGTCCCATCGGAGATCGCCTTCTATTTCTCCGCCTTGCTCCGTTATATTTAGGCTTTTGATTCTTTGTGTTGCTCAGGTAGGAGTGGGGTCGCTATCCCATCGAAGGTCGCCTGTACATCCCTTCGCCTTGCTCCGATATATTTATTAGGCTTATGTGTGGAGGCTTTGTATCTTGTTGTTAGCTAAGGTAGGAGTAGGATCGCAAATTCCCATCGGAGATCGCCTTCTAGTTCTCCGCCTTGCTCCGATATATTTATTAGGCTTTCGTTACTTGAGGAGGCTGTCAGTCTTGGTGATAGCTAGGGTAGGAGTGGGGTCGCCTTATTCCCATCGGAGATCGCCTTCTATTTCTCCGCCTTGCTCCGATATATTTATTAGGCTTCGTATCTTGGGGGGTGCTCAGGTAGGAGTGGGGTCGCCTTAGTCCCATCGGAGATCGCCTTCTATTTCTCCGCCTTGCTCCGTTATATTTATTAAAGTGTGTCTATTTGTTTAAAATCTTGAGGCGAAAGTCGATGATGTTTTCTTGGTCCCGAAGGATGTTATTGGTGTTCGTGGTTTGTATGATACTTTTCCTGTTTGGTTGATTACCTGAATGTGTGTGTGTATTCGCGAAGTGGCGAAGTGTTACCTGATTCTTTTTATACAAAATTGCTGCTATTTGAATTCCCTTTAGAGTTTGAAGATTTTTGTGAATTTCACATGTGTAAGATATAAGTGTTATTAACGTTTGTGTGTGTACGTTTAAATCTTGTACATATTGTGTATGTGTGTTTGAATTTGTTTTGTGCGTGTGAGTTGACTTACTTTGCATGTCTATCCATGTGTCTGGGTCTATGCCCCTAAATGTGATAACTTCCTTGGATGTCTTGTTAATTTTACCACTTTGGGTGATAAGTTCCTGCTGTTTCCGAGAACTTGTATATTTTTCGGCACCTGTAAACGTATATGTAGTCTTCCTTGAGATGTAGATCCAAAAATATCTCTCCTCTTCCTCTTCAGTTAGAAGCGCGTCAAAGTGCGTTCTCAAGATCCTCCTGCTAGAGTCCATATATTTTGTTTTTGTTTGTGTATATATCACTGCGGCGGTTTCCTTGACTTCTGCGAACACTTGTACTTCTTTCTCAAAATTTTCTAATGTCTTTTCTTTGGTCGAATCTTGTTCGTTGTTTTCCC
This sequence comes from Amphimallon solstitiale, assembly GCA_963170755.1. Lineage (NCBI taxonomy): Eukaryota > Metazoa > Arthropoda > Insecta > Coleoptera > Scarabaeidae > Amphimallon > Amphimallon solstitiale. The sequence continues at coordinate 42,184,246 of OY720679.1, forward strand.
CCGTTGGTATTTCTACTATTATTTCTTCAGCCAGGTTTTGTTTGTCCTCTTCGCACAATTGTATCGCCGCTGTTATTTCTTCCTTTTCTTTTTCTTTAATTATTTCTACGGACACTGTTTCTATTTGTGCTGATTCTTCAGCTGTTTTATTTTTCCTTGTGTCCTTCTGATTAAATAATTTTACATAACTTTCCTCCATTTTTAGTGCTAGGCTGTCTTCTAGGTCTTTCTTGAAATTTTCTAAGTTTTGCTTGTTCTCTCTTTTGTCCTCCACTCTATCTCGAATTCTGTTCGTTTCCAGCTCTTCTTTAAGTTCTTGCATATTCTTTTTGTTATCTTCCCTTAGTTCTTGCATATTCTTTTTATTGTCTTCCTTTAACTCTTGCATCTCCTTTTTGTTATCTTGGATGCTTCTTAATATCAAATCTAGTTTGTCTAGTGGTGGATTTGTTTTGGCAGTCACCGAGGTGTCCTGTTCGGTAGTGCTCTCCGTGATTTGAGTGCTATCGCCTTGATTTTGCGGAGATACACCTTCGCCTTCGCTGGATGATTCCTGATGGACATTAGAAACGCTTCTGGATCTTGTGTTCATTTTTCAGGTTTATATTTATACAATTACACACAACAATAATAAAAATTGATAATACTTTATGATAAGACCCCTGTATAATGTATTGTACCTACTATGTGAATAATAATAATACCTGTATTTGATTCTGCTATTTTTAATAAAGAAAAATAAATGATTTTACTTTTGTCAGTGTTTGTTTGTTTACCATCACTTTATAGAAGTACACATATATAATAAATAAAGAAAAATTAAAAACACATATTGCTTTTTATATTTTTATTGTACAATTTTTTTTTTTTAAATTTATAAGAATCCTCTGCTCCTGGTGATCTTCTAGTCTTCTGGAATAGCTGAAAAATACCGTAAGTATCCGGCTAAAGTTTACTAATCGGCCCCAAATCGTTGGTGCGCCAATAATGCTATGGGGGGTTGTATATACTCTAATAAAGACCTATGTTATAATGATGAATGGAGAGCTAATGAGACTTAGAGCGCTTAATTTACTTTATCCTAAAAACAAAAACTACTAAACACAATAATCTATTTAACTATTTACTTTTCAATTTTAATTCTGCCGGCTAGCTAAAGGGGGGTTGTATTCTACGAACACGGAGAGAAATTATCTATTTAGTTTATGTATCAATTAGTATCTCACAAATTTCCTAATAGATAACTACCGTTATTACTAATTCAAAAATTTCGCGGCATTTAACGTATGACTGCGCAAGATCGAGATATACTTTATCCAAGAGGTGGAACGAACACTAAAATTCGCGCGAAGACGCTATACTTAATGTGTACGAGTGGATAGATTAAGTAATCAAAAGAAAGGAATTTAAAAGTTATGTGATTAACTAAGTGGGTGTTGTTTAAGTGACTCTAATTGTGTTCTCTACAGGGCGTTACTGAGGTTCGAAAGTTTGATTTACCTTAGTCCGTATACCTTGCTATCCAGCTGTCGTTTGACGATCTTGAAGAATCTAACCTGGAAATTCAATTTGGACAGACAGCTCTTATGCTGGAGCGTCAACAGAATATGTGTACCTCTTATGGTGGAAGACTGAGTTTCAACAGTGACGAAAACAAACACTTTATATAAGGAAACAACAAATCTGAATTTATTTAAAACATAACACTGAATATTTACTACAATACAACAATGTCCACACAATTTAGACATCAACAATACACTTTTATTGTGTACAAGAACAACAGTTATTTAGGCAGAAGTTCTACGATTTTGAAATATTTAAACCAAGGCACAGTATGCGAACTTGGCCCTTATGTATCAACTATAAAAATGGGCTGCATGACAAATGAGATAGTACTAAATTTAACTGTAAGTAAATTCTGATATTTTTTTAAATAAGCATTAAATTGTTGGAAATTTTAAATTGACTTTCTAAGTGTTTATATATGCTATGTATCTAGATTTGAATTTTATTAATTGATAGAGATGATCGAATTAAAAGACGTTACATAAACGTGACATAGATTTGGATTTGACCCACATTTGTGTCAAGAAAAACATACATATACGAATATTAGACTTGGTACCTTCTGTGTATTAATTCCTTATCTTGTTTAAGGCCAGGTACTTGTTCCAATGGGGTTGCTTCTATGTGAAGGCAGCCCGCGTCCCAGCTGTGTGGTATCGGTGTTCGATGAGTCCTTGACCCAGTTCGGCTCGGTTTAAGGTCGGCTTCTTCAATGGATGACCTTCGGTGTATTAACTTTGACGGTGGCTGGATGTCAATATGGATTGGTAATAATTGTAGATGCGTCGATCAACTCAATGAATGATCACACAAAAAATAAATGAATCGAAAAAAATGGCTCGTTAATGACGGTTCAACAACAAATCAATCGATGAATAATCCGCTTGCATTACCATGAATGCTCACGAAACAATCAAATTCTGAATATTAATCTTAATAATCACGAATGTCAATCACTGAATAATAATCTTAATAATCCTCGATTGCTCACGAAACAATGAAGAATCTTGAATAATAATCCTCGATCCTCGTCGGACGTGCCTTTTTATATGAATCTCTGTTGTGGTTCTTGTAACCATGGCAATTTTATACAGTAAAATTTTACAAAGTCTTTTTACGGGCAAGTCTATTTTTGTATATTTGTGGAATCATGTTTTATCTTAGTTAAATTAATTCGTCTTTCAATCGGTACAATAAAATTACTTTAATTCGTTTTCTTTTAGAAAAACACATTTTTTAAAAATTAAAGGGCAAATTTTGCATTTCGACTTTCATTTGTTCGATGACGTCAATGACGCTAATGAAATAAATTTAAATATCAGAATTTTGGCTTAAAATGCCTTTTTAGTAGAACTTTACCTTTACAAATTAAACTTATAAATACATACAATATATTTTCGTCTTTTAATCCTTTTTAAAATCTTTCTTTATACAAAAAAATTAGTGTGGTTAGTTTTTGAAGTGGAATAACTAAATGGTCTTTTAATTTATTTACGATTTACTGTTATAACATGAAACTATGACCTTTTCTTAATCTATACCACCTTTTTTAAATTATCTACATAGCTTGTAATTTATATTATAAAACTTTTCTTTTACCTCTGTTGACAACTGTCAAATTATTCAAAATGCTTATTTAAATATCTGGTCTCAACTTGTAAATATGACATTGAAAAATATTACATCGTAAATGCGTCTCGATAGACTTTGTAACTGCTAGAGTTAATTTATAATTACTTTGATTACTTATAGGAAATATTTGAAATTAATTTTGCCTCTGTCAATATGGCGCGTCGAAATTTGAAAATTAAAATGATGCTTAACTTAAATGTGCGCAACTAAGAGTTTTATTGTTTGTTACCATGCTTGTAACTTGTAAACTAGTTTATTGTTTAAATGTTTTTTATGTTCATCATTAGTTTATTTTAGTATTATGCCATGCATTTTTAGATATCAATTTGTCATGTATGTGCAATACTTTTGCCAAGGTTTGGGATGATGCTTTCGAAACTATCAACCTTGTTTTAACCTTGAACCTGTACCTTTTTGTGACAATTTGCTCTTGAGAAATCACACTATAAAATGGTACTCAATTATATGCTCATAGTGTGGTGATAAATGTTGAAATTTGTAATTTAAAATTGTCCATTTGTAATGGCTGTCAGATTCATTTTATATTAATACTTTGCCTATATATCACTTAACTAATTATTGTTGTATTGTGTAAATTTGCTAAATATAAGTATAAAAATAAGACTAATGTGTATTTTAAACTAATCAGGTAATTATTCTAATATTTAGTGATTAATACGGGGGTTTCAGTTGGGGTTCCTGAAAAGAGTAGTCATTGGTTTGGTTTTCTAAATTTGGGGGTGAATTTCTTTCTAATATTTACAATTTGATGGGGTTCTCAGAATTTACTAGATTTGTTAGTAAAATCTGTCTTAATTTTTAGGAATTTTTACCTGTACTCTTATACAAGGGTCCAAACATAATGCATCGCCGATGTATATATGGTTGCCTGTATTCAAGGGGTTTTAAAGGGTGACTGTATGTGTTTGTGGGTATTTGACTGGTGTTGTCACATAATCGACACCAGTTCAGTATATTATAAATTATTTGTATCTGTGAGTTTTCGTATAATAATCTTTGTCGTAAATAGAGGTTGTACTTGTTAGAATAATAAATAGGGCATATATTTAGCAGATTAACTATTTGTAAAATTTGTTTGTATTACTAAAAAACTTTGAGTTGATTTGAAATATTTCGTCGTTTATTGGATTTTAAATCTCCGCCGTTTCTACAGATATTCTTCTGACATCATCAGAGAGGGCTGTTTCTTGCCAAATTTATATCTGAATAATTAGCAAGTTTATATGTATTTCTAGATTTCTTAGTGCCAGCTGTAAGGATAGAACTCGTGTGGTCTTTGAAGAATTCTCACTGTTCAAGTATACTAACCATTTGGAGGGACAGAATATATTTCTTCAAAACCTGTATTTATGCTACACTTTGTATAAGCAGGAGTTATGTTTTTTTGCGCGTTCTGTTGGATTTGCAGTAGCCAAACCTTCATCTATTATCTGTTGGTGTAGTGTTAGTTGTTGCTTTGTTTATGCTGTCACGAAGAATTGGTGTCCAGACCTCCTTGATTAGTTGCTGTGGCCATATATGCCATTTCTTTAATCTTTCTTCTGGTGCCATGTTGTGCTTCGGTCAGAATATTTGCGCTATCCCACTTGACTTGGTGGTCTACCTCCTAAGCATGTTGTGCCAGCGGTTTCTCCTAGACGAACCAATTTCTTGGAGGGGCCTCTTGGTTTCTTCTATGCATAGACACTGCATCGTCAACAAGTACCCATTTTGAATTATAATACCTGATACCTTCATGGTTTTTGGGTTGAAACCACGTCATTCTCCCTGCTTCTATTGCCGACGTTCAGAGCTTCTACTACTGCGATAACCTGAAACGCACTGTCTAGTATATTCTAGATTGTCACAGTAGTGGAATACTGAGAGTGTCCCTTAGGATAATGAACGTAAGGTCGGCAGTAAAAGCATACACGACGACTCCTAGATGAACCAGTTTCTTGGAGGGGCCTCTCGGTTTCTTCTATGCATGGACACTGCATTGTCAACAAGTACGCGCTTTGAATTATAATACTTGATACCTTCTTGGTTTTTGGGTTGAAATCGCGTCATTCTCCCTGCTTCTATTGCCGACGTCCAGGGCTTCTACTACTGTGATAACCTGAAACACACTGCCTAGTATATTCTAGATTATCACAGTAGTGGAAGCCTGAGAGTGTCCCTTAGTATAACGAACGTAAGGTCGGCAGTAAAAGCATACACGACGATCTTTTCAACCCAGAAGCCAAGAAAAAATCAATGGATCAGTTTTGGAAGTCCAGATTTACTACAATACTTCAGTAGTATAGATGATGCGATCGTTTTTGCCTTACAAGATCATTATAAAGTTGGAGCATTCCATTCCGCAGTGCAGCTTTAAATTTAAAATTCCAACTGTCTTCAATATATGTATACGCTGAGTCATCTCCGCGGGAAAGGCTGATTGTGCCTTTAGGAGTAAAGATATTTTGAAACGGTTTTCTTCCTGTGGTAGCTACTCATTAGGAGCATATTTTAAAAATATTTTGTCCTATACAGAGTGTTCCATAACTAGGCGGCTGACTATAGTTTGTAGATTTTTAAATGGAACAGCCTATATATTATTACATTTTTGTATTTCCGGTATAATTTTTAGGCAAAAAGTAAGAAGATAGTATAGGATTAAAAATCTACAGTTTTTGATTTATTACATTTTTCTGAAAAATTCAAAGTTTTTATAAAAGTATATTTCTCGAAAACGACGTATTAGCTGGACACAATTTCTTGTAGTATTGTTCATAATAAGAGGTCTTAATAGAAGAATATTTTTTTTTCAGTTACCAATTGCATGTGCAGAAAACTGGATTAAAATTACATGACACGTTTTTGTATAAGTCACTTTTTTCAGTTCATTTTTGAATTGTTTATTTAATTTCACATCAAACACATGTAAGACGTTAATACTATAAAAGTGACGATTACAGAGCGATTGTCGTTTTATGATATAATTTTGCTAACTTCATGTTTTTTATTTGAATACCGTAAGTGAGCCATGATATTTGTTGCAACATTAATAATTGAACGGATGCCATTTAATAACTTGTTATTCTGTACAAGCATGATTTTATAATGAATTTTTCTAAAAATTAGCTTACTTGATTTTTATACGTATTGGTGGAATTACAAAAAAAATGTTTACCAGCTTAAGATTTTGAGTTGTTTATAAAACCACATCCAAAAGTATACAATATAACATAATTCTTCTTTTTTCTTTTACTTTTATATTCTTGGTAAGTGTCTCATTTCTATATCTACATATTTATACAAAAATTGGACCATTTTAAAAAAAATACTTTTATACAAAAACGTATCATGTAAGTTTAATCCAGTTTTCTGCACATGCAGTTAGTAACTGTAAAAAATAAAACATGCTTCTATTAGGACCTCTTATTGTAAATAATACTGCAAAAAATTGTATCCATCTAATACTTCGTTTTCGAGAAAAATAATTTTATACAAACATTGAATTTTTCAGGAAAATGGGAATAAGTCGAAAACTTTAGACATTAGGTCTATACTATCTAACTAACTTGACTAAAAATTATACGGGGAATACAAAAACTTAATAATATATAGGATGTTTCTTTTTAAAAACTATGACTATGGTCAGCCACCCAGTTATGAAACACTGTGTATGATACAAAATATTTCTAGAATGTGCTCCTAATGAGCAGCTATCACAAGGAAAAACCGCTTTGAAATATTTTTACTCGTAAAGGCACAATCGGCCTTACCCGCGGAGATGACCCACACCACAAAAAAAAATTGATGGTCGTAACTTATTTTTGGACCAGCCTTTGTACATCAATTTAGCATCAAGAAAACCGCAGCGAAAAATAAAAATCGACCTATCCGAGCGTTTTTCCATAAAACAAAACCAAAAATTTTAAATGAATTTATTCCAACCCGCGCGTCCTCATTGTATAAGCACTGGGATAAAAAGGTACCATATTCAGTTAAGTCGATATGGCGCCTTGTTTTTCCTAGTGTAGGGAAAGGGTGGTACATTCGGCCGTGGGGTACAATCGTCCAATGCATTTTATTCGCTCATTTTCGAATATACCGCTGAGATTGTGTTGCCCGAAGTCGGTACTAGTCGTTCTTGATCGTTGGTGAATGTTTGTGCATTTAAACTGCTGTCCGTTATTTTATTAACAAAAAAATTGAAATTTTCGCTGTTGAAGGTAAGTTTTTTTGCAACTTTCAAAATATAGAAATAGCTATCATTTAGTGTTTCTAAATCTTGTAAATATTCATGAAAGTTATATTTTTATTGGTAAATTTGTGTGTGTTGTCAAACTTAACCTAACTGTTTTAGTCTTTTCACAATTAATTTAAAAGGACAGAAATACCTGTTGGGGTACTTTCGTCTAAGACCGGTGGGGTACATTCGGCCTGGACGATTCTACCTCCCTTTTACAATAGTATTTGATTTAATTTTACATGATCTTATTGTTTTATGTGTAGATGCCGCGAAATTATATTAAAAAGACAAACAGGGTGAATATTGACGAAAAAAATATGAACAATGCAATCAGAGAAGGTCTTTCCAGGAGACTTAGTGTTCGCGAAGCTTCAAGAGTCTATGGCATAAAAAGAACAACCTTGCATTAGAAGAACTGCGTCCTTTTCCAAAGGGACCCGGAAGAAAAAAAAATAACAAAAAGAACAAAGTTGTGTATATATACAGATTTGCCAGAAATGTTATTAAAACAGAGTCAAGAAAAGGAAAAGCTACGAAAAAATGAATTAAAAAAAAAGCGCGTGGAAGCAAAAAGGAAACTGTTTTGTTGTAAGCCAGAAAAGAAAATTAAAGCAAAAGAAGATCCAAGCTCAAGCGATTCTGATGTTTTCATGGAAATTGGTCATACGTCTGATCATACAGATTTTTGGATAAATTCTGATGAAGAGCTTCAATCTCTCCCCAAATTGCACATTGATACAAAATTGAATGTTGGAGACTTTGTTCTTGTTAAATTTCATTCAAAGCTTGCTTCTTGCTATTATATTGGTCAAATAATTAAATCTTTGGAAGAACTGGAATTTGAAGTTAAATTTTTACGACGTAAAGATAAATCCAACACATTTGTATTCCCCATAGTTGAAGATGTTAGTAATGTAAATAGAGGTGACATTGTAGCATTTCTATCAAGAGCTGATAAAAATTCTACTGCTAGAACTTCCTCTTTATTCAACTTCAATTACAATTTTGAAGAAGTAAATGTTCGGTAAAAATGAATATGCTATGTATCTATAACGTGTAGAATTGTTTTCTATGTTAATAATAAAGATTTATATGTTCCTACACATGTTTCAAATTTATTTTTCTACAAGACTAATGTACCCCACTCCTATGACGAATGTACCTCACCGGTGAGGTAGATTCGTCCATTTTTAACCATAAAAAAAAAGTAAATTATCTGAGTTATGGTACAGTCTCAAAACACATAAAAATACAAGGCGTTGTATTAACGTGTGTGTAACAAGATGCCTCAGTAGTAAGAGTCAAAATCCAATATTAATGAAATTACATAATTAAATGTCCTAAGTGGCCGAATCTACCACCCTTTCCCCTACCTTAACGGATGGATAGAGAAGGGGGTGTTGATATAACACAAATAGAAAACTAAAAGAAATTCAAGTAAAGCTCAAGTAAAGCAACCGCTGTCGTTAGCAGAAACAATGCTTTCATTCAGCAGGCGGATCGGGAACTGATCCCGTTCCAACCGTTCACTTCACAACAGTTGAGTGTTCGCTGGACAGGAGCGCTCACCTTTATGTCATCGTCTGTCATCTGCTACTTTTCATTGCTGCCATATGTTAAAATTATAGATATTAAACCGAATAAACAATAATAATAAAATGTTTTTCTGCATTAAGGTTTGACGTAGTTTTTAGTGGAAGGACTGGTTTTTCCAACCCCGAATAAAATACTGAGTGAACTCCAATATTATAATACATTTATTACTGCACAATACCTTTAATTTGCTGTATCTTACTTTTCTAGTAACTTTCTTCAGAAGTATGTATTAGGTTGGTCTTGGAATGAATCAATGGCGCATGCGTACAGAATACGCTCACCAAGTGAGCATAGAATTTTTCCGCTCACAAAAATGGCGACCGCTCCTGAACATGTTCAGAGTGAGCGCTCGTCTACTGGAAATGATCACTGAACAGTTCCGCAACTGTTGTGTCTGCTGAATGAAAGCAATGTCACCAGTTATTTTTCACAAAGCAGTAGCACAGTTGTAACCAGGTCATAACCCAGACTGGACCGATACAAGAATGCTATAACGCGTAATGTTGTAAGTATACTTGCAGGCCGCAGATTCGAATAAGATTCCGGCTTAGAAACCCTAGGTAGGGGAACCACCCTAGCCTCCTTCCAAGAAGACGGAAAAACATCGCTACTCAAATAGTAACTCACTATATGAGTTAAATGCGGAATTATAAGCGGGCAGCACAGAACAATCATTTTAAGATCAATGCTATCTGCAATATTAGATAAAAGCCCATCAACTACCAACTGAGCTTCTTTCTCTAACACCAGCTTAAATTGTAAAAAAACAGCAGGCCTGACATGATTACCATAAAAATCTGTTATATCCATGTCAATAATAATATCTGTCCCATAAACAGAGACGAAGAAGTTTGTTTCAATTATGTGATTTCGGCGATAAATATTCATAAATTTTGAAACTTTCCGTCCAGTACGACCAGTAAGAGTACCCAGCCAATGTTGAAAATAAGCTCTCTTTTCAACTTTAATCGCATTCGAAGCGTTATTTCTCAATGATTTATATAATTCCAATCAACAGGCAAGTTAGTAAGTCTGAATTTTAAAGCGTCTTATTGCGCGAAGACATCAAATGTCTGATGTTGTCAGTCAGCCAACGTGAATGCGGTTTGCTGTTCCGATTAGAGCCAACTGGCGCTTAAAAATCAAACAAAGCAGTTATGCGCATATCATTAATATCAACGATTGAAAATAAGTAATCCTTGTTCTATGAACTTAATCTATGGCCGCTAAGGATAAAATGCTTGGATAAAATTATAATCGTCTGCTCTGTGATAGATTTCAGCCGTTTAAGTCACAATCTGAAACAATCACTTCAATTCCATTTAAATAAATTAAGTATTGAGAAGATCAAACAATAAATATATATCTATTAGAGGCACAGGCTTTTACACCTCTCTAATAAAGACTTTGCTGTAGTAGACTATTATATTTAAGTGTTTTGTGTATTTAATAATTAAATACAAAAAATTACTGAATATTATTAGAGAATCATATTTCTGCTTTCTAATTTACATGGATAATCCATGTTCCCATTCTTCTCTTAAATGTACAGAAATAATATAAATTTATGGTAATGTGAAAGTCAATAACAGGAAATGCACCTATCAAGAACAATAAAACTCCTTTATTTGATATCGAATGAAAGAGTTTTATTGTTCTAGATAGCAGCATTCCACGATATTCGCTGCCTCGTTCATCGTATAAACAAGGACAGAATTGTACGGATTCATACAATATCTCATTACTAACAATAGAGGAAACTGAATACTACCCTGTTTTAAAGCTGCTGTTATGAATTAAACAGGTTAACAAAACAAAAATAACTTCATCTGTTTTCGTATTACATCCGCATACTCAAAATTGCACTATTTATTACCAATAAATTACAACAGTAAAACTTTCCACAATAGTAAATAGAATATTGCTGGTAAAGCTCAAATGCTGGAAATGTATGTTTGGATAGCAAGTTTCATAATATTACCGTAAATATTAGCAGCATTTAAAATACATTTAAATAAATTAACATTACAACTTACAACACAAAGAGTTTATGATTCTGATATGACATGAAAATTTTGACGTAAAAGCAAAAATGAAAAGAATAGGCAGAATTAGAAGTGTTCTTACGAAAAACAGTGAATAACAAATAAAACTGATTTTCGAAAAGGAAACCGGTTGCATGTGTCTCTAAAAAAGCTAGAAAGATATACATTCTTCAGTAGCATGAATATACAGGGTGTTTAAAAAAGATGTGGCAATATTAAAGGGGTTGATTGTCCAGGTCATTTTATACAAAAAAGTTTATAATAAACAAGGTCCGCAAACGCTTCGTTACCGATCTACAGCGTGTTGAAGTTTAATTAAAAGAAACAGTAAAAATTAGATTTCTCCAAGATTTCTTAACACAAGCATACGGAAATCGCTGGATTGGCCGAGGTGGGCTACACTTATGGCCTGCACGATCCCCGGACTTAAATCCCCTGGATTTTGTCCTGTGGGGCCATTTGAAGTCATTGGTGTACGCTACTCCATTGGAAAACGTAGAAGACTTAAGAAATCGAATCATTGCTAGGTGCAACTCAATTGAAACCGATCCTGTTGTTTTTGAGAGAGTTCGCCAGTCGATGAGGAGAAGATTGGATTCTTGCATCCGAGCTCGAGGTGGTCACTTTGCACAGTTATTGTAATTTTTGCTTGCTAAAATTGTTGGTATGGTAAAATATTTGTTTTTGCCCTTAAATAAAACCCTAGTTATTTAAAAAAAAATTTCTGTAATAAATGTACATGCACTAAAATGTGTTTTTTTTACTAAAAAACGGTACGACGTATGATAGAAAGTTAAGAGAGTTTTTTTCTTCACAATTAAACAAAGAATAGAAACATATTTTTATTTTTAGAGAAATCAGCGGCGTCCTATTTTTTTCTTGAAAAATAACACGCCTAAAATTTCATTATGATCTTTAATGCCGTCTTGGAGAAATCTAATTTTTACTGTTTCTTTTAGTTAAACTTCAACACGCTGTAGATTGGAAACGAAGCGTTTGCGGACCTTGTTTACTATAAACTTTTTTGTATAAAATGACCTGGACAATCAACCCCTTTAATATTGCCGCATCTTTTTTAAACACCCTGTATAGATTGGCTTTAAAATATGCACATATCGCCCGTCGCTCCTTCTTTAATGTATAATAAGTCGTGACAAAGTAGGTGTACCGGAAGGTGTGCCTAGTATAAATAATAAATATAATATTGATTCATCATAATAACGATAATCCATAATCGAAAATCCCCAAACAACCATCAGAAGCGCCATCAGTTTTTACCTCACCGCATTCTCCGAAAGAATGAGAGACACCTTTAGGTTATAGTGTATATAGTTGTATTTTTTATTATATCTATGGGAATATATTTGCATAGAATATGATTAGAATTGCATACTGATAAAGATCAGCACTACTACACATTAATTTTATTGCCATTAATATAGCATACAACAAAAGCATATCATGTATCATGTCCTATACCCAAACTCAACAGTTATCAAGAATTTATAACCGAAATACAACAAATTAAGCCGCAAACGTTAACGGCAGTGTTACGAGAAATTGATATTTGGCTTGCCTATTGTCAGGAAGTTAGTGGTCAACAGTTTGAACATTTAATTTGACTTGTTTTTCTGTTTTCTTAATAAATCGGTCCTTTTCAGACAAGAGAGTGTAATAATAACTTTTGTAGGATACGGTCTCAGTTATTGATATGTTCAATTGTAAATTTCTCGATAACTGTTGAGCTTGGGTATAGGACATGGTACATGAAACATACTTAGAATTCGATGCAGAATTAACAAATGAATTAAAAAACATATGTTTCCATTGAAAAAAAAAATTGATGGTCGTAACTTATTTTTGGACCATCCTTTGTACATCAATTTACCATCAGAAAAACCGCAGCTAAAAATAAAAATCGAGCTATCCGAGCGTTTTTCCATAAAACAAAACCAAAAATTTTAAATGAATTTATTCCAACTCGCGCGTCCTCATTGTATATTAGTCTATAAAGAATGCAGTGTCAGTATTTAGTGTCATTGTACATTTGATACGTTGTTGTCAGAAGATAATGAGGAACCAAAAAAGTTATTATTACTATTATTATTATTTCCTTTGCATCCTTATTTGACAAAGTGTGACACAAGTAACTTGTTCATAAAATAAGAACAAGTTTGCAAAGTAAGTCACAGTAAAAATTAGATTTCTCCAAGACGGCATTAAAGATCATAATGAAATTTTAGGCGTGTTATTTTTCAAGAAAAAAATAGGACGCCGCTGATTTCTCTAAAAATAAAAATATGTTTCTATTCTTTGTTTAATTGTGAAGAAAAAAACTCTCTTAACTTTCTATCATACGTCGTACCGTTTTTTAGTAAAAAAAAACACATTTTAGTGCATGTACATTTATTACAGAAATTTTTTTTTAAATAACTAGGGTTTTATTTAAGGGCAAAAACAAATATTTTACCATACCAACAATTTTAGCAAGCAAAAATTACAATAACTGTGCAAAGTGACCACCTCGAGCTCGGATGCAAGAATCCAATCTTCTCCTCATCGACTGGCGAACTCTCTCAAAAACAACAGGATCGGTTTCAATTGAGTTGCACCTAGCAATGATTCGATTTCTTAAGTCTTCTACGTTTTCCAATGGAGTAGCGTACACCAATGACTTCAAATGGCCCCACAGGACAAAATCCAGGGGATTTAAGTCCGTGGATCGTGCAGGCCATAAGTGTAGCCCACCTCGGCCAATCCAGCGATTTCCGTATGCTTGTGTTAAGAAATCTTGGAGAAATCTAATTTTTACTGTTTCTTTTAATTAAACTTCAACACGCTGTAGATCGGTAACGAAGCGTTTGCGGACCTTGTTTATTATAAACTTTTTTGTATAAAATGACCTGGACAATCAACCCCTTTAATATTGCCGCATCTTTTTTAAACACCCTGTATAGATTGGCTTTAAAATATGCACATATCGCCCGTCGCTCCTTCTTTAATGTATAATAAGTCGTGACAAAGTAGGTGTACCGGAAGGTGTGCCTAGTATAAATAATAAATATAATATTGATTCATCAGAATAACGATAATCCATAATCGAAAATCCCCAAACAACCATCAGAAGCGCCATCAGTTTTTACCTCACCGCATTCTCCGAAAGAATGAGAGACACCTTTAGGTTATAGTGTATATAGTTGTATTTTTTATTATATCTATGGGAATATATTTACATAGAATATGATTAGAATTGCATACTGATAAAGATCAGCACTACTACAAATTAATTTTATTGCCATTAATATAGCATACAACAAAAGCATATCATGTATCATGTCCTATACCCAAACTCAACAGTTATCAAGAATTTATAACCGAAATACAACAAATTAAGCCGCAAACGTTAACGGCAGTGTTACGAGAAATTGATATTTGGCTTGCCTATTGTCAGGAAGTTAGTGGTCAACAGTTTGAACATTTAATTTGACTTGTTTTTCTGTTTTCTTAATAAATCGGTCCTTTTCAGACAAGAGAGTGTAATAATAACTTTTGTAGGATACGGTCTCAGTTATTGATATGTTCAATTGTAAATTTCTCGATAACTGTTGAGTTTGGGTATAGGACATGGTACATGAAACATACTTAGAATTCGATGCAGAATTAACAAATGAATTAAAAAACATATGCTTCCATTGAAAAAAAAAATTGATGGTCGTAACTTATTTTTGGACCATCCTTTGTACATCAGTTTACCATCAGAAAAACCGCAGCTAAAAATAAAAATCGAGCTATCCGAGCGTTTTTCCATAAAACAAAACCAAAAATTTTAAATGAATTTATTCCAACTCGCGCGTCCTCATTGTATATTAGTCTATTAAGAATGCAGTGTCAGTATTTAGTGTCATTGTACATTTGATACGTTGTTGTCAGAAGATAATGAGGAACCAAAAAAGTTATTATTACTATTATTATTATTTCCTTTCCATCTTTATTTGACAAAGTGTGACACAAGTAACTTGTTCATAAAATAAGAACAAGTTTGCAAAGTAAGTCTGTTTCAAAATGTAGAGCGTATGCAAGCTCCCACAGGTTACTATATCTTGAAACAGACTATACACAATATTGAAATAGCATATTTAAGGCAGAGTCTGTAAATTCTGTCTGTAAAATCCTTGGTACGCCTTATGAGAGAAAGCAACTTATATATAACTTAAACTGATTTAGTTAATTTTTGGTGTATTGATGTGTTTACCGTTTACATATACCGCTGCTTCAGAGTCTGTTTATTGCTGAAAAGATTGTTCCTTTATAAGTGCAAAGAATAATGAGCACATTATCTTGTTTGTCCAATTTCTTACAGCTCTATGATGTGCACTAATGTGTACTAATTTAAATATAAAAATTTAAATGTTTTCTTTAATTTCCGTGAATAGCTGGAAGCACATATTTTTAATTTCCTACAATATGCTATGTATATTATGTTCGTATACAAACGAAATTAAAATCTGCAAGCAAAGGAAAATCTCGATGTTTATTCAGTATATTAAAAACATTATAATTGGGCTAATCATTAAGCCCTATTCGAAATCCTGACCCACATATATTAAATTTATTAAGAAGCAATTCTAGTAATTTACTAAAAATAACAATTCCTGTTATTCCTAGAGAAAACTTAAAATATCTTTGTTAATCGTACATTCCCGGAATCTCTCCTTTGACTGTCAGAATGTATGAATAGATCAATTTCTTTTGTGATATTTAGTTTCCTGCATTATTATGCTTGTGATTTCAATATTCGAATAGAAAAGTTTTATTGTGTGTAACACGATAATCAAGATATTTAATTTCGTTTATGCAGCATAAAATTAATATTAAGATGAAAATCCTATTTTAGTAAAATGATTAACATCTTTATACATGAATTGTTTCCTTTGATAAATTCGATAGTCATTAAAAAATGCGAGGTACCTAATACCGTTGGTTTATAAATGAAGAATTTTCTTTTAGTTAAAGTCAAAGACACATTTTCTTATAGTTTTGTCAGTATAACTTACATTCTGACCCTGTGGAAAAGATTTATAGCTCAAAGTTTAACATAGATGAAGCGAGTCGTGACAATATTTATTTGAACATTTAGTTGAAAATTTAAAATAGAGAACGCTGGGTTATACATACATGCAAAACTCTTCACTGCAATGCAAAATGTAACGAATAAGATCTATGTATACTATGTTGCAAATTAAATGAGAACATATTTTTATATTTGCATTTAATTTGCGACATATTGTTCATATAACTCCACTGCTCTATTTCTAACAAAACTACCAAAAAGATGAGGTGTTGACAACACCTGGGTTTTTTAGACGTGTGTGTGTGTGTATGTGTTAGACATTGCTCCAAATTTAGTTTTAAATACTTCTGTCCTATTAATAAATGTTTACGGAATAATTCGTAAGATAATTGCAAGCACTGATTTTTGATCAAAGTGAAAGTGTTACTACTGGTTCAATTTTAGAATTTTTTATACAAAATTATGTCAAATAGAGCCCTGAATACTTTCGTACTAATATATCTAGAATGCATATCTTGAGAGATATTCTTCGAAAACTGTTTAAGAGTAAAATACATACTTTGGGTAAGAATTTCGTAACTATTTTTTTTATAAAATTGACATTTGAGTACTTTCGTATTTATTAAAAATTTGTGTAATAATATTACTTCATTGCGTCCCCAACGCCAAAAAACCAACAAGGGGAACAGAATTGTAGAGAATATATTTTTATATTATTTTGTAGACCGCGTGCACAGATGCCGTTATCTCCGTACTAGCAGTATCATTATCACACGAGCAGTGGTAGTAATAAGAGGTACTATGCATAGTGGTAGTAATAAGAGGTACGCTATTTATGCATATTTTCGAAGTTAAAGTATTAAACAGTTAATCCATCGCGCAAATAATGGGCGCTCAACCGAGATTAATACATAAGAAAAAGACCAAGGACGATGAATACATAATCAATAGGCGAAAGACGATAAATGCATACAAAAGACGAATCAACCGAAATAAATACACAGAAAAGACTAATCCGCTAAAACAAATACAGAGAAGAAACGAAGGCGGCGAAAATGACGAAGAAAACGAAGGACGCGAAGAAGGCGAAGAAAGCGAAGAAGACGAAGAAGACCAAAATTACACAAAAAAAAGCGAAGAAAAAGAAGAAGACAAAGGAGATGCTCTGAGCAGGAATCCTGTCATGATTATAACTGTCGATCACTCCTTACTAGCAAAAATTTAAAAGGACAAAGTGAAAGCCATAAAAGAACTATTCACAGATGGCAGAGAACTCCTAGTAATACCGAATACTCTTCAAAACGAGATTATTAGAAAGATACACGAAAATAATACGACGCGAAGACGAAGAGAGAATGAGGGGAAGACGAAGAGAAGACGCAGAGGATTCAAAAAGAAGATGAAGGGAAGAAGAAGAAATAACGTCGAGATGGCTCGAAGAGAAATGCGAGTAGAACCAAGGAAGCAACTAATCGAGGTTCAAAGTGAGAACAGGAAAAATTTCAACAAGAAAAGAAGAAAAGCTCAAGAATTCCAATTGGGCGATGTAGTTGCAATCAAGAGGACACAACAAGGTCCTGGTTCGAAACTAAACCCAAAATATATTGGTCCTTACCGAATAAGTAACTTCTTCTGCTTTCTCTTTTCTTAATACTAAAGTCTTGTTTATTCTACTCTTGATCTCATTCAGCCTCTTGGGAAGCAGATGTCCAGCTGTCGCACCATCTTTTGGCAGGTCGACCGGGGGGTTTTCTTGTATTCGGCTTTTCGTCCTTTGCCCATTTTGCCTATTGATCCTCTGCCATTCTGTCGACGTGGTCTCTCCAATATCGTCGTCTTGATCTCGTGAACTGCACGACATCTTGAATTTTGAGGTCTGCTCTTATATCTCTGCTTCTTATCTGGTCTCTCAAGCTTACTCCCTTAATATGCCTTAATGTCTTCATCTCTGCTGCCCTCATCATGCTCTTCGCTTTTATTGTACCTGCTCGAGTTTCCACTGCATATGTGAGTACAGGTCTCACGGCGGTTTTATATATGACGACTTTGCTTCCAGTGGACATGTATTTGTTCCTCCATATGAGGTCCCTCAGATAGCCAGACATTCTTGAGGCTTTGTTCACTTGGGTTCTGACTTCCTGTTGTAAGTTTTTGGAGCTCGGTATCTCAGCTCCTCAGTACGTACATACATTGGTGGACGGGTTTGTCGTTAACACCAAGTTGCTCGTTCCTTGGAGTTTTTAGCATTAATTGCTTACCTTGCCGTCGCAAAATATAACTCTTAGATATCGCGAATCGTTCAGATGCTTTTCGAGAAGAAATTTCGTTTCGGTTTATCATTCCCAATGCTTTTGTCATATATTCCTTCGTCTATGAAGGTTCTGGTCTTTTCTGTACGTAGTTACGTACCCTCTAAAAATAACAAACGATTATGGTAATATAAATAAATAAATAAAAATGAATAAAATAACTGTGGGGCGGTCGAGAATACCTTTGGGGCACAGAGGACCGTAAAAGGGTTTAGGTGTCCCAATGTCACAATTAAATTTATAATGGCCGCTATTCGACTCAAAGCTTGTTTACGCCTACGATAACCAGCTTGTTTTACAGTATGATAGTCGGTATATTTATTGCGTATAATAATATATGAACCATTACGTGACAATCACACTTGATTTAGATATAAAATTTAACATAACTTACCATTAAAATCAATATATTGTTCAGGGTGACGTCTACGCTATACCGAGATTGCTGTAACTGAAATCAAATGGAAAGTGCACGGGGGGTATGTTGCTATATTTGACAGTATCCAAAAGGTGGCGCTACCTGTAATAAAATAAACCTTGTGGACTTATGTGCCCCGTCGGTCACCTGTGCCTCTCCTTCCCTTACACATTGTTTTACAAAAAATACTTTATTCTGGCTTCAATAGCACAAATTAAATAATATTAAAAATTCATTCACGGCAAACAAGTTCTTAATTAAATACGCCTAATGAGAGTTTCGATAGAAAATACATTGACGCAATACATAATAAATGGGCATAATTATTTTATAGCGGTTTCAAGTTACTGTATAAAATAAAAACATACATAATGATGCGATCTTTATATTACCAGCAACATATCTCTCCATCTAGTTCAGTAAGATTGCAGCGGTGGCCCACTCACTTCAGCTACAGTGCCTATGAATATTGTAAATTCTGGTCAGTGAGAGTTCGTGTGTAGATAAGTGTTCGCATCTGTATTACTCACGCCTCATTGGTTATTGAAATCTATTACTGGAAATTGATTCGAATGCGCTAGACGAGTTCCATTCAAACTGTACCACTTAGAATGTTGTCGATTATGTAAAATTTTTATTAATATGATACTTGTTCTATTATATAATATTTAGAATCATACGTGAAGCAAATTAGCTTTTAATATACCAAAAAGAATTATTGGGAAATTTGGCTGTACTGCAGCCGTGTTTCACACTAATTAGTCAACGTTAATACTGTGCCGCTAAGGAATAAGGAATGTTTGTAGAAATAGGACCATTGTACTCTTTTACACTTACGTAGATAATATTTACAGTTATGAATTATAATTTAAGGGAAAGTATCTATTACTTATAGTCTATTGCAGCAGAAACGAAATTTTGTCCAAATGTGTCCTCAATGTTATAAAACAGATTAGATTTAAAATTGTTGGTACTACAGTAGATGCAACAGGAACTGTAAATAAGCCCGTATGTTTTGGTTGGGTAAATGTAAAATACTTCTTTTCGGTTTGCAATTTGAACACTAATGGATGATTATCTAGGATTTATAAGCATAGTAGATAAATTATTGGGTGTAGCGGCCTTTTTTTTTTAAAAAATTGTTGAATTTAATTAACAAATTAACAAAAATTATTAGTTATTATCAAAGTGTTTTCCTCTGACTGCTAGACAATGTCCCTAGCGATCCTGAAAATTTCTTTGAGTGTTTTGTAAAGTTCGCACAGTAATGGAATTACAAGCTTCAGTTATTCTTTCCCTTAGTTCCTCCATAGTTTCTGGTTGACCTCTTACGAGGTCGTAAACTTGTGTTCCTAAATGCCCCCATAAGAAAAAATCGAGTGGTGTTAGGTCAGGACTTCGAGCAGGCCAATGGAATGGTCCATATTGGCCAATCCAACTATCAGGAAATGTTTCGTTTAAAAACTCTCTGACGATGGCAGCAGAATGGGCTGGTGCTCCATCCTGTTGAAATATTATTGCGCCGTTGCATCTCAAAGCATCCACCTGCGAGCCTACCTCCATTTGAAGAAGATCTAAGTATTTATGCTGGTTCAGATTTCCGTCAATAAAAAAATGGCCCTACTAAGTGATTCCCTAAAATTCCAACCCACACGTTAACTTTATCACGATATTGCGTATGTGTTTCTTGTGTTCTGTAGGGATTTTCTCTTGCCCAAACCTGTCTGTTTTGTTTGTTAACTTTGCCATATAATGTGAAAGAACTCTCATCAGAAAATAGAATGTATTTAAAATATTTCGATATTCATTAATTTTTTCCATCCAGAATTCACAGAATTCCATTCTTGGAAAGTAATCACGGGGCAATAATTTCTGCAAAGTTTTAAAGTTTTCTATTTTCAGGACTTTAAAACAGCCGCTTCTTGAAGCGTGAAATTCTTCTGCCAGAGAAGTAAGTGTCTTCTTCTTCAACCGCCACACAGATATTCATTCTTGAATCTTCTGTAACAACATACGAGTTTCTTTTCACAACTAAAGAACGTGTTGAACTTGTAACAACATTCATTAAAGGTATGTCCAGTAGAGAAATCAGTCAGAATTTTGCTGCTGCATATCCCGATCGCCCTATTCCGAGTAAAACTATAATACTCAAATATTACAATGCTGTTCGTGCCACGGGTTGCTTAAATCATGAGCACAAAAAACGGACATACCTTTAATGAATGTTGTTACAAGTTCAACACGTTCTTTAGTTGTGAAAACAGACATTTTAAAGCAATTGTTCACAATAACCGGGTATTTGGCAGAACTTGTGAATAAAATGACATTTGCATGATTTTGCCAAATTATGTATGTTCATTATCATTACCTTCAAGTTTGAAGAGTAAAATTAGTCAAATAAAACTGCTTATGGTTGTTCAAACAGTATGCATTCTGTAGTGTTATTGGTGATTTATTTCTAAAAGAAGAATTAGCACCAAATCTGCATGGCATCATAAGTTAACAGGGGGTATACTTTTTACCATGCAATTCCCTATGACAACAGTTAAAAAAAAACGCACGGTATAAGAACGAAATAAAACACATTTTCTGACAATTTCTTAACGTTTCGACGCTATTTATAGCATCTTTATCAAAAGAACTGTAATGTGTAAGAAAGAACAGTCACACAAAATGAATAATTAAAATATAAAATAAGTACACTTACGTTATATATTTTCAAATAAAACTTATATCTATTATTATTGTCGAAATATATAACGTAAGTGTATTTATTTTATATTTTAATTATTCATCTTGTATGACTGTTCTCTTTTTACACATTACAGTTCTTTTGATAGAGATGCTATAAATAGCGTCGAAACGTTTAGAGAAAAAAATAAAATGTGTTTTATTTCATTCTTATACAATTAAATTCAACAATTTTTTATTAAAAAAAAGGCCGCTACACCCAAGAATTTATCTACTAATTATCAATATTACGGCCAAGAAAATTAAAAAGAAAGGAAAAAATTTTTTTATTAAAAAAAATTCCTTTTTTACAAATACTATATATACAGGGTGTTCCTAAATATCATGTACATAAGGAAGGGGGTAACTATTTGGTTTATTTTGTGCCTAAAATTTCATATAAACATAGGTCTGCAAACGCTTCGTTACCAATATGCAGGGTGTTGAAATTTCAAGAATTTTTCACTTTTTACTGTATAGCTCCTGCAGTTTTTGAGATATTTTGTTCAAATTTGGAAGGTAGGTTACGCTATAAGGCCTGCATCATTAGCCATGTCAAATGATTATGTAAATCTACAGGGTAATAATTTTTTCGGGGCATGCCCTCTTTTCTCACCCTGAACTTTTTTGCGATGCGCCACTGCTAGATTCTAAAATACGCAATAAATTTTCTGTCTTGGTTAGAAACTTTTTGATCTCTTATATTTTTTTCTTATCTCTGACCGTTATCGAGAAAAAAAATAGAAAACAATTTTCTGTAATTCGCCAGAGAAAATTACATTTTTTAAAATGGTCTAGCAGGCTCTGGCTTTATTCAGATAATCACTTGAGTTTATTAATTTGACAATTGACATTAGAAATCGTAACTTGTGTATGTATAAGTAAAGTTTTAAATTGCAAACTGTAAGGTGTAAAAGTGTTTTAAATACTCGTTATAATTTTGTAAATATGCCAAATTTCACGAATTCTGAAATGGCTGACATGCATTTTATCTACGGCCTTGCGAATGGAAATGCAAGAGAAGCCAGGCGTCTGTACATGGAGCGCTATCCCAATAGAATGATACCCGATCATCGAATATTTTCAAATATTCATAGGCGTCTTGGAGAAACTGGAACTTTTAAAAAGAATACTAATGATGCAGGTAAACCACGTACTGTTAGAACACCACAGATCGAAGAGGCTGTTCTGAATCAAATAGACAGACATCCTCGCACCAGCACCAGAAAAATCAGTGAACATTTAAATATTAGTCATCAAGTGGTTTGGCGTCTTCTACGTGTTTCCCTGCTATACCCTTACCACATTCAGAGAGTGCAGGCTCTTCTTCCCCGAGACTTCCCTTTAAGGTTTGATTTCTGCCAATGGTACCTTAATAAGCTAGCAGTAGACCGCATTTTTGATTGTAAAATCCTTTTTACCGATGTAGCGAATTTTTCAAGGACTTCAATTATGAATTTCCACAACAACCACACGTGGGCAGATGAAAATCCACATGAAATTATAGAAACGCATTTTCAAGAACAGTTCTCATTAAATGTATGGGGTGGTATAATTGGAGATAATTTGATTGGTCCTTGTTTTTTGCCTGGTCGACTTACTGGTCAGTCATACAGGCTGTTTTTGCAGAATGAATTTCCTTTATTACTTGAAGACTTGCCCCTTTTACTTAGAAATCAAATGTGGTATATGCACGATGGCGCCCCATCACATTTTTCTATTTTGGCTCGGGAGTATTTAAATGAAGTATATGAGAATAGGTGGATAGGACGAGGTGGACCTCAGCCATGGCCCCCTAGGTCCCCTGACTTAAATAGTCTAGATTTTTTTTTGTGGGGACATCTCAAATCTCTAGTGTATACAACACCTGTGAATACTGTTGATGACTTACGAAATCGAATAATCGATGGATTTGAAACGATAAGAAATACTCCAGGAGTTTTTGAGAGAGTGCGAGCATCAATGAGAAGAAGAGCGGACGCCTGTATAAGGGTTGAAGGAGGACACTTTCAACAATTGTTGTAGCATAGTTTCATTGTCATTGTTATTACTTAGGGTTTTTATTGTTATTAGTTATGTTACTTTGTATTGTAATAAAACAATGCTACGAAAACCGGGTCATCCTATTTTTTAACAGGTAGTAGCACCTTAACTCTTAAAATTAATAAACTCAAGTGATTATCTGAATAAAGCCAGAGTCTACTAGACCATTTTAAAAATTTAATTTTCTCTGGCGAATTACAGAAAATTGTTTTCTATTTTTTTTCTCGATAATGGTCAGAGATAAGAAAAAAATACAAGAGATCAAAAAGTTTCTAAACAAGACAGAAAATTTATTGCGTATTTTAAAATCTAGCAGTGGCGCATCGCAAAAAAGTTCAGGGTGAGAAAAGAGGGCATGACCCCGAAAAAATTATTACCCTGTAGATTTACATAATCATTTGGCATGGCTAATGATGCAGGCCTTATAGCGTAACCTACCTTCCAAATTTGAACAAAATATCTCAAAAACTGCAGGAGCTATACAGTAAAAAGTGAAAAATTCTTGAAATTTCGACACCTTGCATATTGGTAACGAAGCGTTTGCAGACCTATGTTTATATGAAATTTTAGGCACAAAATAAACCAAATAGTTACCCCCTTCCTTATGTACATGATATTTAGGAACACCCTGTATATATACTTTTTGGAAATCAAATAGAATTATTTTAATTTCTTTGAATTGTCATTTATAATGTACAAAACCGCTGTTCATGCAAATTTTGAGATCAGAACATGTGGATTTAGGACATATAATGCAACTCTAATATACCCTACATTTGAAACAAGATTCTATGTATGCTGTACAGTAGAAACCACAGTAAACGTGCCTCATAATATGGAGACTTTATTCTATAGCCCAGGAAGAAAATTAATCAAGTATTCATGTGCTCTAAAGTAGAATTTCATAGTTAAAACTATAGAGAAGTTGTAAGTTAATATTATATAGTGATTGATAACTCTTTTAAAAACTTGCATTGTTCTGAAGACATGATATATTACTATTTTTATGAAATGGATAGTGCACCTCAATATTCTGGTTTGAACGTGTAGAAATTTTTTATAGGAAAGTATCACCAACAGTTGCGACTGGCAAAATCTGGCTATTTGTTTACAATAATTGGACTTATATTCATAAAAATAAATGTATAATGTGTAGACAGAAATATAGTGATGAGAACATAAAAGAGAGATACGTTGCTATATTTAGTGCATAAAGCTCCGTCCAAAAGTATTATTACATCAATGTTACAACAATGTGACCAAGTAATATGAAATAGAGACCAGAGTGAAACAAGCTTAAACTGACTGAGGACGTTCATTTTTTAAAAAAATATTAATTGAATGGTAACCTAATTTAGCAATTTTAATTTTTTTTTCATATTATTTTTTATGCGTTTTGAAAAATAATGTTCTTAGGCTTGCATTACACTAATAATTTATTCATGAACATTTTGGTTTAGATTTGTCATGAGTATTTTGACCTCTGTTGATATGTATAACTGGATAAAATTCCAGTGCAGTTTGCTGAAGGGAGAATATCATGGCGGTCAGAATAAGTTCTCCTTATCGTTACATGACTACAAGTGTATCTGATCACGCGTTCAGAAACTCTGTTATACCAACAGAACAGCTACTCATGGATAGAATCCGAAATGATTGGTTTATTTGCTAAAAGCAAGTATTTGTGCAGTTGGCATTTAATTTACATATCTTTGGCAGTTACTTACTGCCATGTGGCTCACAGTCATCAGGGATATTTTTGGAGATAGTAGTATAGTTAAAAAACAATCTGATACCAACAACTGACATCATCACTCTTCATACTTTGTCAGCTTTCTGCATAACTGAGGTGGAGCAGCCTTAGCTATAGAAGCATAATCAGACGCTACTAATGGAAATATGTCATCCTATGGTCTTCCGTTTGTGTTATACAAATATTGGAATTATGGCATATTTACTTCCTAATACCGAAAAGTGTGATATGATAAAGTTGTTGACCTTACGTAACAAACATGAAAGAAATACTTGTCCAGCCTATATGAAACTATAGAAGTAGTGGCCTTACGCTGGCCTGATTGAGAAATGACCTAGTTTTAAAACTGCTAAATTTATATGCTAGAAATCAAGCCCAATAATATACATATTTACTGACTTAATATTACTGCATATAGAATGGAAGTTCATGGAAAAATAGAACCAATTTTCAAATAAATTTGGGTTTCAAGTAATCTATTCAACGTAACAAACACTTCATACCCGGCAGAATAATATGTTGAAGAATCGTATATACAAGTAAAATAAAATCACACAATCAAAATAATAAAACAAACTACTAAATATATCAATGTTAATGGAATTACATATTAAAAATCCCTTTCGTACTTTTTGCGAACAATGTTAATCGAGAAAATAAGTTCTTTACAACCGAATTCTGTCGACAGTAGAGAAAAGAACAGTACGGAAGTCGTTTCTCCTTATGTGAGTTTATTGAAGGAGTCCGCGTCTCAGAAGAATCACCAGTGACACATCTCAATAAAAAGAGAAACAAAAACTTTTCCCCGGATAGGGACGAAAGAAGTAAAGTTCTGAATTATTAACCCAATTCAAGTTTGGCCGTAATGCCGTGGGAGGAATGGGGTTGGTTTTATTGAATGGCGATGTGACTAAATCCGAATCAATACTCAGATGAGACAACGCGGATTTAACAAACAATTTTGTAGAATTGTAGTAAATCCACAAACAAATACAAGAACATCTTCGTGAGGATTTACTAGAATTTAGTTTACCCATTGCGTTTTATAGGAAGGAAAATTCACCTTTCATCGTGCATATTGGATTCCTTTTTTGAAATTATAATTTTCTCCGATAGAGTAAACTTAACATTCGGTGACTTTTAAAACTTTTAAATTTATTGCCAAAGTATTTTCTATAAGCTTTAGTTTTTTCTGGTATACTATTTGTGGTTCCATAAGTGTCTAATGTATTCGCAAAACTTTCTATTAAACAAATATTAGTTATAGAAATATGTAAAATCAAAATTTGGGGAAAATACTTGAAAGGTATTGTGGTATACAGTATGTCCCCGGATCGACTTTAAAAGAGGAAAATAATTGTTATTTTTGATTTCTCAGAAAATTTCACTCTTGATGATTTACTCTGCTTGTTTTCAAACCCCAAAAACACAAATTACTTTTTAGTTAAATCAAATGGTTATCGAGTTAATATCATTTTCTTGCTAGAAAATATACAAATTGGACTCACGTTTTATTTAATAAATTTAACAAATAATAATAAAATAAAATAAAATTCTCAAAAAACTAAACTATTAATTTTCTATTCAAACAATGCTCCTCCTTTTTCTGCACAGATTTCAATGCAAGCTCTAAATTCATTGAAACTTCGTCTTATTTCTAAGATTGATAAGGACTGGACTGCATTTTGTATCCTATTTTTTAATTGCACTTCATCATTGTCTTGTTGCTCACTGTACATAATTTGTTTTAAACGACCCCACAGATAAAAGTCCATTCTTGTAAGATCAGGACTTCTCGATGGCCATAAAATGAGACCGTCTCTTCCTATCCAGTTATCATGGATCTCTTTATTGAGCCACTGGCGAACAATGCCGGCATAATGAGCAGGGCACCCATCGTGCTGGTAAAACATTTCCATTCGGTAGTTTAACGGCAATTCATCCAGTTCATTAGTTAAAAAATTTTGCAACATTTCCAAATATGAATTACGGTTCAAATTTTGATCAAAAGATATGGGCCAATAATGCCATGGTACGAAACCGCACACCACACATTAACGTTTTTAAAATATTGTCTGTGACAAGTAATTCTAAAGTTTGGATTCCCCTCACTCCATTACCGGCAATGGTGAGACGAAACGACTCCGTTAGTTGAAAAGGTTGATTCATCGGAGAACATAATTCCTTTATGAAAATTTGAATCTTCCAAAACTCTGTAGTCCATTTTTAAACAAAAATCCATACGTTTGGCTTCATCGCCATTTTCTAAAGTTTGCCTAAATTTCGGTTTAAATGGTAAAATTTTGTTTTCCTTAAATATTCTTTGTAAATGAAATTATTTATCCCTGTTACTATTGCCCTCCTTCTTAAAGGCAACCTTGGAGCTTCTCTTGCGGAATGAATGGCGAGAACTGAAACAGCATCGTCTTCATCGAACAATTTCTTTGACTTTTTAATGTTTAAAACCGAGCCTGTTTTAAGGAATTTGGTCACCATGTTTTTGCTCCGAAATTTGAAATGGTAACTTACGGGTATTTTTGGTTGAATTTTCTAATAGCAACTCGGTAGCACTCTTCCCCAGTTCCGTAACATTGAATTAGATAAATTCTTTGTTGTAAAGTCAACATTATAGCATATATACTGTTCAAATTAGCGAGGACTTAATTTGCAGTTATACTATAGTTGAGTCGCTCTCGCAACCGACATGCGTCACTAAATTAAAATGGCGTCAAATTTGAGATGTTGCAAAATTTTACCTGTCAAGTAATATAAGCTACAAAAGCCATTTCAGTATTGTCATAAATAATAATATTCATACACCGTTTGACATTTCTCATAATTACCTTTTGACGTTTGTTATAATTGTCATCTAAACATTTTAATTTGTCAACAATGCTTGCCTCCTAAACAGTATAGCCAAATGTTATATAAAATATAGGTGTAGAAGAAATGTTTATAATATTTAATTTCTAACTGGCTTTCGTGCAATAGTATTTGACTATGGCAAGGTATATATCCTTAAATATTAATTAATTAGTTTAATTTTATTGTTTTAAAATTGTTTCGGCCGATCGAAATTTGTAGTGGTATTGAATCGTCGTCTTTAGTTCGTGCTTTGGCCGTGTCGGTTGCCAAAACGACTCAACTATAACTTATTAGATTTGTCAACTGCTGTCAGTTGTATTTTTCAATGAAATCCGCCTACTTAAAGTTATTTCTAAAAATTACGAATAAAAACTTTTAAGTCTAAATTTTGAAGAAAAATGATATTATCTCGAGAACCGTTCGAGTTAAATAAAAAGTTATTTGTGTTTTGGGGGTTTGAAAGCAAGCAGAGTAAATCATCAAGAGTGAAATTTTCGGAGAAATCAATAATACTTTTTTTTTCCTCCGTCGATCCGGGGACATACTGTATATACAGGGTGAGTCAACTACGCGGGTGAGGCCGATTGTGCCTTTACGAGTAAAGATATTACGAAGCGGTTTTTTTCTTGTGGCAGCTGTTCATTAGGGGCGCATTTCAAAAGTATTTTGTATTATACAGAGTGTTCCATAACTTGGTGGCTAACCATAGTTATAGTTTTTTAAATCGAACACCCTATATATTATTGCATCTTTGAATTCCCCGTATAATTTTTAGTCAAAAAGTTATAAGATAGTATAGGCCTAAAGTGTAAAATTTTTGACTTATTCCCATTTTTCTGAAAAATTCAATGTTTGTATAAAATTATATTTCCCGAAAACAACGTATTAGATGGACAAAATTTTCTGCAGTATTGTTTACAATAAGAGGTCCTAATAGAAGCATGTTTTATTTTTTTACAGTTAGTAACTGCATGTGCAGGAAACTGGATTAAAATTATATGACACGTTTTTGTATAAAAGTCAATTTTTTGAAATGGAACACCCTGTATATCAGTTCATTTTTGAATTGTTTATTAAATTTCATGTCAGAAACATGTAAAACGTTAATACTTTAAAAGTGACTATTACAGAGTTAGTGTCGTCTTTTGATATGCTTTTGTTAGTTTTTGCAAAAAAATCAATTTTTTCAAATGGACCACCCTATATATTATTTAATTTTTGAATTTCTTATTAAATTTCACATCAAAAACATGTCAGACGTTAATACTATAAAAGTGACAATTACTGAGCTATTGTCTCTTTTTGATATAATTATAAAATAAACTGATATACAGGATGTTCCATTTAAAAAAAAATGACTTTTTTACAAAAACGTATCATCTAATTTAAATCCAGTTTCCTGCACATGCAGTTAGTAATTGTAAAAAAATAAAACATGCTTATATTAGGACCTCTTATTGTAAACAATATTCCAAACAAATTTGTCCATCTAATACGTCGTTTTCGAGAAATATAATTTTATACAAACATTGAATTTTTCAGAAAAATGGGAATAAGTCAAAAACTTTACACTTTAGGCCTATATTATCTTATAACTTTTTGACTAAAGATTATACGGGGAATTCAAAAATGTAATAATATATAGGGTGTTCCATTTAAAAAACTATAACTATGGTTAGCTACCAAGTTATGGATCACTGTATAATACAAAACATTTTTAAAATGTGCCCCTAATGAACAGCTACCACAAGAAAAAAAAAACGCTTCGAAATATCTTTACTCGTAAAGGCACAATCGGCCTTACCCGCGTAGTTGACTCACCCTGTATATTAGTATGAAGTTTTAAGAGTGTCGTATAGATACTACGAGTTTTATGCTAAAGTGATTTATATGAAATCAAGACAAGATGGAGTTACTTTGATTAGATAGGGATTCATTTCATGGCCGTGTATTTTGAAAAGAAATGAACTGATTTATTTTTAAGAGAAATCCATGTCTTAATTATGAAAATATTAAATTATTGTTGTTAACCGAGGTTTTACTAATTTTTTTAATGTAATACATACATATATATGCTGTGCCCTAGATACTTGCTATGCGTTGCATATTTATTTTTTGCTTATACATACATGAGACACATATATTACTGCATGTGGTGGACTTTGCAGCAGTATATATTTCTTTATTTGAAAAATTCTTTGCCTTATGTATACGGTTAACTGTTAACGATATTTGAGGAATTGCAAATTTATTGACAAATTAGTTGACTGCAAAAATTATATACAAAGAATAACAATAATATTTACAAATAAATTCTTATGATTTTAGATACCGAGTAATATTCATAATTTTGTACATATGAAAATATAGAGGAGGTAGAATCAGCATGATGGGTCTCAAATATTTATTTTAAATAATTAAGAAACAAAAGCTTTGGTCTAGGTCTTACACCAGTTACCCAAGTCATTATCTACATGAATAACCGTCTCGTGGACTCTTTTGTGATTCCAGTAAGCACAAATATTATTCTATATTATTAATCTTATTCTCTCAGTCACTTACCGAAGCTAGATGAAAGCACAGAACTATTAACTTGTACTTGTACTGATTGCATAACCATGCATTCTCACGCCTGGTCAATGATATCCAGAGAACACATAACACACTTACTGATTGTGCTCATTCGATAAATCATCAACTCAGTGCTTACCCAAACCAATTATGTGTAAATGGTTATTTAAAATTAAAAACAAATACTTCCAAATATTAATAAAGTGTTGAAACAAAAATTAAATCGTTGAATGGTCATAATAATTGCCTTAAATTAATAATTTTAAAGAAATTGTATCTTCATACAGTTCGTCGAACTCTCGCGTATCTATACACTTAATCCGTATTAATTAAATAACACTAATATACAATGTATAATCCACAATACAAATGTGTGTACATATATGAAATAAATGTGGTGTCTATACAATAACTTCTTGGGTGGACTACGTATATACGCTCTAATTAACGTAGGATCCTTTAAACCATGTACACTTTAATAGCTTGATGGCTGACAGGTTAAAATATTCACATACAAATAAATGCTTATATCTACACTACAATGTTACAAAACTAAGATAAAATTAATTGTATAATTAAATACCATAAGTGGACACAGTTATTACAATAATTATATAGAATATGAGATAACGTACATTAGAACTTTATTGCTGTGAAGTATATCTTAAACTCAAAAGTCTCTTTATTGCCCTTATAGAGAGAAACGATAAGAAAATTGAAATTACATACAATGTACGAGAAATATAATGTAGATATCAAAAACTTTATATAGGATTGTTCTAAGAAAATAACATGTGCTCTTTACACAAAACCACTGTACACAAAAATTACTTATCAGCAGCATTTTTATACCCAACCATCATATACGTGCAGCAGCAAGATGAGTATCTCCGATTACGCAGCCATCAAGAAGCATAACCAGCAACCCGTTTTTGCTGTTAAATGCGTGGGTTTCTGTCATAATTGCAGTGCTTCATAGTATGGGTTAAGCTCTTAAAACATAGGACTGGTAGTTTGGTTGTGAATTGACTTCAAATAAGCCATCTGGAAGGTCTGATCTACGACTTCAAATTTATATTAGAAATATGTTGCAAATAATACCTATTGCATAAAAATAAATGATATAGAAGAGTAATGTAGGTGTTTTTAGTTAATTTTTAATTAGATTACTAAGAATTATTAGACAAACAACTCAAATAAATACTAATTGCATCAGTGTGCCACCTGTCCTACATGAACGGTATGTAAGAGTAATATGAGTAAAACAGCTAAAGAAACAATAATGCATGAACAACATATTGTTGTGAATTAAATGAGATAAATGCATATACTGAGTGTTATATACCAGTATATAAAAATACCATACAGATATAAAATTATCAAAACTGGGTTTAATTTTCTAAATGAAAGAAAGAATTGCTCAATACATATCGCACGCACAGTATGCTTCTTATTAACATGATTAACTGCACAGCAATATGTTCATGTATTACCTATTAAAGCGAACCAGATACTAAAAAAAAAGTCTTCTCTATTGTATCTTACGGGTTTAGTACAATTTGCTTAAATATCTGGAACAGTTAAATAACGTTACTCGTTATAGATTTTATACGCTTCAAAATTATAATAAGTTTATTATAAAATTAAAATCTGTATTCTTTAGGTATATAATATTACCCGAAATGGGTTTCTGAAAAAAAGTGTCAATTTAAACACTATAGAATGGTACAAGCGGGCAAGCTTTTATTTAAACAATAATAGAGATGAATTTAATTCTGAAGAAGAACTTAATCGAACTCATTGCCATTTAATATTAAATTATAAAAAGTTATGTAACAGTAGACCATAACGTCTTAGCTTCGCAAATTTTAACTGATGAAGAAATTATTTAATAAATAATGCCACATCTGGAGTAAGATTACGAAACTTTAATTAGCGAATATACAGCCGTATAAGAAAAGGAGTTTGTATCCCTTGTGAAATTCGTCCGCCTGTTTTCGAAAGTTGATATTCTAATAATTTTGTTCTACATCTTTACAGAGTATTTAGTTATAATTGAAAAAGACACAATTTTTCTCCCAATGTCATATTTTTAATTTGTGAGGAATGTTCCATGTAGTTTTAAACACTGCTTCGAAGGATCTCGACAAAAAATCAGATAGAAAAACAACTAGAATTTTCGAAAACAAGAAGAGGCTCTCAGAGGAAAGCCGAAATCCTGGTATGTATTCCAGATTGCTTTAATTATAATAGAATTTCCTAATTTCTCCAACATTGCAGATTTGTATTTATCGCCAAAAGAAGAAAATCAAAAAATAGAAGTTACTCTCTCTTGTTTTGAAAATTGAGACAACGATGATTGTTCAAGATTTTTCTAGGTTTGCTCTGCATCGTTTCAAAGAATCTTCTAGAAAAATCAATATCGGCCTAAATAACACAAAAACATTTTCTTCTAGCATCTCTGTTTTCGAAAAATTAAAATTTGATGGTTGGTGAAATCTCGAAAAGAAATCAAATAGAAAGATAAATAGAATTTTCGAAAAAAAAAGAGAAGGAGGGGATATAGGTAGAAATCGTTTTTCCCTTGCTTAAGATACTTCAACAATATAGGACAAACCTGGAATGTATACAGATTGTGTAATTGTTACTCCATTCAGTAATACGTTGGCAAATGACATATTATACGTAAAAATTGTTGCCGTGTCAATTGAGAATCAGTGATATACAGGGTTGCGATTATGTATGGAACCGGGTTCGTTATGCTAAGACGGTCTGAGCTAGAATACTGAAATTTTAAACAGACATAAGACTCAATTAGAACTACTTATTACTTGTTTTTCTTTTTGTTTTAATCCATAAGTTTTTGAAATACAAAGCCTACTTGTTTTTTTTTAATGGGTGCATGGGCTAAATGTAACATGGTTAAAAAGGTTATTTTTCCCCGAATTAAATGATGATTCTTTTGATAGAATTTTAGAAAAAAATTTAAACTTAATTAAATTAAAATAAAACACGCAAATCAAGCAGCCTTTGCCCATTCGTCAAAAATTGGAAGAACTTAACAATGGCAGTAGAGAATGTTCCATTGTCGTTATTACCTCTAACATTTCCCATTGAAACCCCAACAAATGCTTGCAATTAAACTAAATAAACAAAACTAGACAAAGCAACAAAAATTTAATAAAATGGTTCAATTAATATTTAAACAAGAAGTTTATAATTTATAAACAAAATTTCACTTCAGAATTTAGATTATAAAAGATGTTCAAAGTGTTCTTAATTTACTTCCTGACAATCCGTCTATTGTATTATTTAATCAATTTTACAGGAATATTTCTTATTTTTGTCTGAATACGTAATTTTAATTCGTCCAAAGATTCTGGTATGTTGTTGTACACGGCACTTTAAATATACCCATAAGAAAAAGTCTAGGGGATTCAGATCAGGAGATCGAGCCGGCCATTCAATAGTTCCTCGCCTCCCTATTCACCTTTGAGGAAATGTATTATTGAAGTAATAGCGTATTTCACGTCCATAGTGTGGTGGAGCGCCGTCCTGTTGGAACCTAATTTGATTGTTGTGGTTTGGGAAAGATGTATAATTAGAGGAACAATATTTTCTCGCAATAATTGTAAATACTTTTCAGCAGTTAGATTTCCGTCTATGAAAAATGGGCCTATGATATTATGGCCGATAATTCCGACCCATACATTGATTTTTGTGGATATTGGGTATGTACCGTCGCCATCCAATGAGGATTACTATCAGACCAATAGCTACAATTGTGCCTATTTACAATACCATTTAACTGGAACGTTGCTTCGTCTGAGAAAACAATCCTTTTAACAAAATTTTCATCGCCACCAATCATCGTCATCATTCTTTCACAGAATTCTAATCTTCTGTCAAAATCATCCTCGTTGAATTCGTGTACTAGATGAATTTTGTATGGGTGGTACTTTGCTCGTTTTAAAATATTTTGAATAGACCTTCGAGACATGTCATGATTTAAAGCCACTTGTAGTACAGACGTTTTAGGGTTCTCCGCGACATCTAATAAAATATTAAAAGAATTTTCTTTGTTGGTGCATGTTCTTGGCCGTCCTAATTTAGGTTGGTTTTTCACACTACCGGTTTGATTAAATCTTCTTAATGTTTTTGTCACTGTTGATTTACTTATTGGATTCCTATCTGGATGGGTGTCGTTAAAAACTGCACATGTTTCTTGGTGACTTCGTTTTCTATCTCCATACCCAATTATCATGAGAATTTCTATTCTTTCTCTTTCAGTTAAGTGATTCATAATTATTAGTTAGTTGCTAATATAACGTTAACTGATGACAATTAACTGTCAAGAATTTTATGTTTGACGGATTTGCAAAGGCTGCATGACTTGCGTGTTTTATTTTATTTTAATAATGTTTTAATTTTTTTCTAAAGTTTTGTCAAACGAATCACCAAACCTATTATACCATTTAATTCGGGGAAAAATAACCATTTTACCCATGTTCCCATTAAAAAAAAAACAAGTAGGCCTTGTATTTCAAAAACTTATGGAACAAACCAAAAATAAAAAAAATTAATAAGTAGTTTTAATCGAGTCCTACGTCTATTTCAAAGTTCAGGATTCTAGCTCAAGCCGTTGTAGCATACCGAACCCGGTTCCATACATAATCGCAACCCTGTATAAGACATATACTTTCAATCTGTGTTGTACTATTTGTGTGTGTTGATAATGTATAATTTTTCGCCCAAGAGGTGAAATTGGTCACATTGTCTATTCTGCGTATGCGTTAAATCAATATGTCTATTTTGTGTGAAGTGATAGATAAACAGAAAAAATAAGTATAAGCTCTGATTTGAAATGACAACTATAACTATGATATTACTGAAAGCATACGCAAAGTTGTTTTTTTATTGAGTTCAGCTTTGTGCAAGTTTAGATGTTAGGTGTTCATCGGTAAATTTGTACATTTGCATAGAAAATACGATGTAGAATAAAGAAAGCCCATGAAGTCCAAAACAAACGATCTGAATATTCTGTTAATAATCCAGTGGATCACATCACACATTGTCTTGGCAAAATCCAAAACGATGAGATAATATTCTCAATATTGTACCATCTACAAGTTATTTTAAACCAAATAATATGCCGGTATCACAGAAGCAATGCATTCTATGATGCCGACATATTATTTGTTTCTTTTGAACGAGATCATGTTCTTTCATTATGATTATTAACCAGTAAAATAATAAATATATATAATGAAAGAAACAATAGGACAAAGAGGTAAACTAACGACACTTTATCTGCCAAAATGCTTAAGAAAATATTACTTTCTGGACCCGCTGTCAAAATAGTAAAATAAGCACACCGACCACTTACTCCTACAAACGTTTCACATAAATGCACCGACGTTGAACCATGGTTTGGGACTTGGGTACTCTGCTCCTTCAAACAATAGATAAAGCCAGTGGAGTTTTGTTATGTCATATAGATAAAAAGCATGTGCTTATATAACTGCTATAAAGGAAACTGTGATAATAATTTGGGGTTTTTACTTTCTTCTAATTTATATTTAGTTAAGATCAAGGTATCGTCAACTGTAAGTAAAATGCAATGTGTAATTATTAAATTTGTTCCAACACAAACCAAAAATTAGTCAGGAGCAATTTGATTGGTTAAGGAAAACTAAATTCTGATTGATTTTACAGCATTTCATTGGTTCTAAGTTACATATGATTTTATGCTGGGACAAACCTATTGCCCCTGTTACTGTTACCCACTCATAACTTTTTTTTAGGTCTACGGTTAACTATAGTGTCTAAGTTGTGAGTATGTCATTATTGTTATTATTAGTGTCGTAGGGTACATAAAGTGCTGTGTTTTTTTGGTTGTCGTATTGAGTGCTGCTGCATTGATTCGCAAATTCCTAGAAAGATTTGTATAGAGATAATAGAATACTATTGTTTGTGTTATACCATTTGAAGCTTTTATTTTACCGTAGTTGACATATTTTAATTTCTGATACGAAAGTAGAAAGAGGAAAAGAGCGCGACGAAATAAACTAAAGATAAACATAAGCGAGGCTGCCAAGACAGTACACTCGCGTGAGGGTCTCCCGACATCGACACTGCGTTGCTCTCCCACCACTGTTAGCAAGCAGGCATCGCTGCATATTATAAGGTCATATTCTGCATGCGATAGAAGTGTAAACTGAAATTAAAATTTGACGACTACGGTATATAAACTAAAACAAGTCACGTGCACTTTGAGAATCAAGAATTGTTATTGTTATTAATTAACATAATGTAAATATTTGTGTATTATTTATTATACACACTTTATTTGTTTGTATTTTTTATTTATAAACTATAACTGTTTCTGGACTTTTATAATGTAATCCAACTTGATATCAGGGATATTTGACAATTACGCACAGATTTTCTGCAACGGTTGCACTTGTGTCAATGAACAAAAAAAAAAATTCTGGGTATAATACTGAGTCTTCTATAAACCAGGCAAAAGTGATCGCTTATGGCAGTTGAATTTGCCGATAAATTATATAACCTCCCCTGTTTATCTGTAAGGTATACCGGTCAATTTTGGAGGAACGGATGATGGAGAATTCTTTTTTTTCCCCTATTTCTTCTTCGAGAACCACTAGAATCTCGGTCGATTTTAATTTTTGTCTTTGAGATTCGTGGAAAATATAGAAGCAACCTTAAGTGAGCTGGGTCTAATTCTCTCGCATGATTTTACTTTCTTTTTATAATATTTAAGAACGATGTGGATCAAAGCTACAACAACCTCGTACAACCGAAAGAACTCCGATTTTTTACTTTCTTATAGGTAGTATAAGGAAGTATTGTGATGATGAAAATTTTCGACCTCGAGATTTTTGCATATGTCCACGTTTTAAAGTCCCCTGATACCGAAAAGTGGTTTTTAAAAAATGTCTGTGTCTGTCTGTCTGTAATACCGATAGCGGTCAAACCTCTATAGCCATCAATTCCAAATTTTGTATTTATGTGTATAATCTCCCTCTTAAGATCGGATTTGTAATAGGAGACATTTCGTAGAAGAGATTTTTTCATAGTTCGATAATCTATTTATCATACAGCATAAAATTAATGTTGGCACAGAAAATAATATTCGCAGAATTAAAATATTTTACTTAAAATTTCATATAATTTTTATCGTTCAGTACATTATTATTTCACCAAACTTTGGCTTCATCAGGTGATGACGGAGTAAAGTTTACAAAATGATTACTACGTTGTATATATTTTGCATGAGTCTTCCTTCAAAGAGAGGGTGTTATTAGACATTTGGAAAGACAGTAAAAGGTTTTTCATTTTGTTCGTTTAGTATCAAACCTATTTTTCTATATTTGTTAATTTCTAAAGTCTCAAGTAAATTAAGTTTTTTCCCTTATCCTGTACATGCAAAATTTCAATCTTTTTAAATCTATTGTTTACAAGTATTTGAAACTACTTTTTATGTTATTATATATTTTAATGTGGTGTTTCAACATGTAAAATTACTTATTTTATTTAAATACTTATTAAGGCGACACTTAAATATATACATTTTTCGTCTTGATTTATAAATATATATATTTATTTTCGCAGTTTGTGTAATGTTTGAGTTTATTGAGTTTAATATGAAAGTTATCTAAAAGAAGAAATCCGATATTTTGATTAATCCTCGTATATTTTTTGTCGATACTAGCAGCACCTCGACTATTATCCATTCCGGGTTAATCGGCAACCGTCATCCTACCTTTTTTTCTAATGATGGCCCAAGGGCATCATTTGGAATCTCCCAAGTTTTGCTGTACGCAATCAAACGCACATTTGTGTTTGTCTCTCATAATTCCACCCAAACTTCTGAAACTGTAATGATATATCCAAAGTGTAAGAAGAATTTATTTTTGGAAGTTTTATTCAATTACCCTATACCTCTACGCCAGTATCACTGAATATATATATTGGCACAATTTTAATACGAGACACCGCCCTAGGTTATACAGCCATAGCAAACAAGACGACAAAGTAAAGGTGGACTTTATGTATAATAGGATCGCCTACCTTCGCCTAATTTGCATAATTTAGTAGAGGTCCAGAAGAGATAGCTTCTGCAATCTAATAAAACAAATTTTACTTATCAAAGCATACTTATTCTCATACCAAAGAGTTATTTCTTAATTTAGTTATAGATATAACAAACCCAATATTTACAATGAATTTTCAGCTTTTTAAAAATAATTTAATTACTGAGCTTCTAAAGCTTCATAAAATGTTGGATGTTTTTCTCAATTTTCCATTACATACTTCTAAATATTTAATTTTAATAAAGCCGAGTTTAACGGAAAATATTCAATATTTAATCGCTGTCTCTACTCACGTTTCAATCGTGTCCAATTAATTATAAAATAACTTGATAATGTAACGTTTTCGGGTTCCAATAAACAACTCGTGCAATTATTTATTTAAAACAGTCTGTATATTTATGTACTTAGAATTATATAACAATATAAAAATATATAAACTAACGTATCACACTTAAACTACTATTAATAAATTAAAATTAACACTTGTATTTATTTACTACTAATATGTCCGTATTTATTTAAATCACACTTCTATTTATATAAGACGGTACTTATTTATTTCTTTGGCTACCACGCACTCGAGACTCAACCCCGCAATGAATCCCGTAATGAATGAATCCCGGTGACTCAGTCGCCTTATATATACATGTGCGGATTTCCAGAACATACGGGCACAGCCCGGCTTTTTCTCCACATGTACAAGAACGTTCTAGGCCTTTCGCTATGCACGCCGTACCGCGTGGATGACTCATAACTGCCCGCATCTCGTGATGTGATTTACGATATTTACCAGCCGAGAGAGATGATTTATGGCGGTGTGTAAATAAGAGCGTTTTTATCGCGCCGAGAGATCTGATTCTTTTATTTAATGTAAACACATTTCGTTACATTGCCCCCTTCTTAAAAACTGCGCTTCGTCCCGAAACACACTATTCCATGTTCTTGACGCTGGCGGATGACGAAATCCACACCGGGACCCACGGGTGCACCCAGCCGTCTTGTGGCAATGGCAATCCACCGTCCCAGGCTGCACAACGGGCTGATCGGGCCGACAGCCGCACACGACCATTTCCGTACCAGCACGCCGAAACACTGCCTCCAGCATGTTTCCTGCGATTTTCCATACCAAACGGTCTAATCCGCAGCCCATCCTCGGAATTGTCAGCCTCCCCACATCCTGCTCCTGTGCACGTCCTCGTAGATCGACAAGGGATTCCCATAAGCTGGCTCTCTAGGTTTTCCAGCAAATTGTCGCACACCCGCCACTTCACCGCCGTCACGTCCATGGTATGGGGCAATTGGTTGAAACACACCATATCTGGCTCACTATGGGGTGTTAGTCTCATGCGATAAACGACGTCATCTATTTGCTCTAGTATTTCGTATGGTCCCTCCCAGTATTGTTGGAGCTTTGGGGACAGGCCTCGGCGACGCTGAGTATTTTACAACCAAACAAGGTTCTCTTCTCGGTAACCATCTCTCTCACTCGGCTTGCACGTGGTAACGATTCTTCGTCCTGTCGCTGACATCCTGAGTGTGATAGCGTACTCGCTCGTGGACATCCTTCAACCTTCGCCAGGATCCACTGACGCAGTCTTCTCCATTTGGGTTCTCCACAACACACTTGAGTAGATCCATCCTCTACTTTCAGAGAGTCCCATTGAGCCCAGTAGGATTCCAGTCCCAGTGAACGAGGAGCCACTTCTTGCCAAGCCGGTCCGCGACCAATTCCCTTCCAAACCATCAATGAACCAAGGTCTTCATCAGCTTCTTGACCAATCCGCAAATTGTCAGGATGTCACTGATCGTCAACCACGGCAGTTCTGAATGTGTTGGCCGATTTTTCTTCTAGTCTGTTACTATGCCTGCAGTCTTCTAGACGTAGTCTTCTTGCAACAGCATCATTTGGTGTTGCACAGATGCACTTCGCGCTATTTATTTTGAGGCTCTACGATACTGAGTCGACGATTGCCTCTTCTCATCGACCCGTTTCATTTTTCGCTGCTCCGCTATGGTTTTCTTGGGCTTCTTCGCGCATTTACTATGCGCATGGCCCATTTCCATCTCCATTTCCATTTCCATTTCCAATTCCAGCATCGGAGCGTTCTTCTCTTAGGTTGCAGCTGATTCACCAATCGTCGGACTACCTGTTCCAGGTGTGCATGCCCATACTTCATCTCAAGACGCTTGATTAATTTAAGGTAGTCTTCACACTCTTCTGGAAGTAAGGTCTGTAGAACATCACTGACCTGTCCTCTTAATGACACAATCAGGGCAGTAGCTTTCTTCTGGGACATCCACCCATTTGCTCCTGCAGCGGCTTCGAATTGATTCCGGCACGTCATCCATGACGTCCTTCCATCGAAGGTGGGAGGCTTTACCTTTGCCTTCGCTGTTCGGGCAATCTCCAGGCTTCCGCTTGAGATATCATGGGGAC
This sequence comes from Amphimallon solstitiale, assembly GCA_963170755.1. Lineage (NCBI taxonomy): Eukaryota > Metazoa > Arthropoda > Insecta > Coleoptera > Scarabaeidae > Amphimallon > Amphimallon solstitiale. The sequence continues at coordinate 42,225,642 of OY720679.1, forward strand.
CGCAGTCGTTCATCGCTGGCAACTGAAGCTGAACCCCAAACTCGTCCCCCATTCCGAACACGCGCTCCTCAACTTTCTGTTTTACGGCTTCGATGGCCTCAGAAAATTCCTGCCTCCCACTCGATGAATTCTTTTGAATGTCTTCCTTGAAAGTAGTCTCGAGTTGTTTTGAATTACTTGCAATTTCATTTCTTAAAGCTTTTGAATTATTTGCAATTTCATCTTTCAAAGCTTTTGAATTATTTGCAATTTCATCATTTAGAGTCTTGAAATGTTCTTTTATAGTCTTCATATCAGTCTCGAATTGTTTTATTTAATGTAAACACATTTCGTTACAATAAGTTGCTTTTTCTCGGTTATTTTTTATTCTATAAACAATACCGTCATCTTAAAATTATAAATGTAATATTGTTTTTCGCATAAGTGCACTCACTTTTGTGACCTAAGCAATAATTGCCAATTTTCAAAGCTCTTGTAGTTTTTTCCAGGTAAGTCCTCTTTTCGCTCCCTGTTGCTTGCTCTAGATCGAACGCTTTGACAAACTGTGATTATATGACGTCAATTTCGACATTATCGACAATACATTCAGATGCCAATTTGGTACAAATAGCCGGATTAGAACTGGTTGATTGTTTATTAACAGCATCATGATTTTCAGAGAGAACAAACGCGCTTTAAAAGACTTGCACAATTATATATAACCTCGATTAGTATATAGTTGTCCATGAATGGTACTTCACTTTTCTTGTGTACAGGACACAACTTAGTTACTTCTCAGCATTACGGATAAATTTATGTTGATATTGTCAGACTGTGCAGATATTACTAGAAGTAAGAACATTTGTGGGCAATTTTCAGTTATGAAATTGAAAATATATCGTTTTGTATAAAACTTTCAGTCCGTTAATCATAAGCTCTTGTTTTATAAGTTGGAGGAACAAGACATTATCAGCAATATATTGTTATGTCTTTGGTTTTATTTGACAGGTAGCAAACGGAATATTCTTGCTGTCTGGGATTATTCAAAGACCATATTTGTATATTAATTGTTCCACAGGGCATCCGTTTGGATCCAAATGATCCATTTATATTCTCGCTTCTTTTAAACAAGATTCAGCATATCTTGTGATATACTTAGTAAATTTCTATTACTTGCATATAACTTAAAATTGTTTTTCTCTATAAAATGGTTTTCCGCTTGTAAAAACCAGCAGATAGACTTAGATTATCGCAGCCAGTAATGTAATAGTAATAATGTACAACTCAGTTTTAATAAATGTACAATTGGCGCGTGCGCGGGAAAAGGAGTATAAGTCGAAAATTGTGTAAAATGAGTTAAGTACGTATCCCATGTGAAATAATTGTTTTGTTATTAGGGAATAAGAGTATAATTCCAATTTGTTAAGATTAAACCAACAAGGCCAATGCGTAAAAGAATATAAGTAAAATTTCATATTATGTTTTTGGGAGTAGAAGGATATGTCGAATTATTTTCCTTTCCGTATTTTTATTGTCACAAATTATTGAGTTTGACAAAATAAGTATATTTATATTAGAATTTATATTTAAAATTTTAGTGTTGTGATCTAAGTCCTTTTATCGTATTATGTACAATAAATTTTTATAGTGCCAGGGAGTATAAGTTTACATATATCGTACTTTATACAACATTTGTTACCTCAATATTGTGTTTTAAGGTATAAGTCTACTTATAACCTATTTCTCAAATCACTTCATTTGGAATAGTTTTTACTTATTATTGTTTACCCTATTGTCAGTTTTATGTCGTACCACATAATCTTACATCTTAATGAGACGGTGAGTGGTCTTTCACGTTCGAACTGAACCAATTTGTGTCCACGCAAACACTCCACTGTTGTGTTTAATTTTTTGATACGTTTTGTGGATTTCCCTGTGTTTTAAAACCTTTATAAGACAGTTTATTTGAAACTTCTAAATTGAGGTTATGTCGTCCAGGACGCATAAAATTTTGGGACTGCTTAAAGAATTCAGTAACAAACCATCAGTACCACCACAAACCTTTTCAAGTGCAGGTAAGATTACAATACATAATACGATCATTATTATAACACAATGTTATATGATTTTTGGTATAGTTTCGATTTGTTTGCAGGTCTAAATGAAGAACCTCGCAGCACAGTTGCGGAAATAGAAAAAAATGCCAGTGTCAATCCTGCACCTATTCTTAAACCTGATGTATCATTGACCTTGTCCAGGATAATACATGAAGCTTTGGCTAATGACGTAGAAGCAATAAGTGACAGCAACAATGTTGACATTGGTCAACCAAACCAAAACATAGACAACAATATCTCCACGGTTTCCACTTCATGCACTTCAAGTACTGGTGGCATAGAAATTTCCATACCTTGCACTTCCGGCCCTGGTAATATGCATAATTTTATTTGTGAAGATGATTTTGATGACAGCGACGCAGATCCACATTATGTGGAAGAAGAGAGTTCGTCTTCTTCTGGGTATTACAATAGGGTTTCAGATTCAGGAAAAAAGAAAACAACAAAACGTGTAAGCAAGAATAAGAGAGATTCAGAAATATTACATAAACGAGGAAGAGAGCAACAATTCCAAGAAACAGTTGTTAAAAAAAGAGGTAGGAAACCAATAAAAGGCGAAACAAGACATATTAGGTCACTCCGTCGGGAAAACAGAAACTTAGGAAGAGAATATCAAACACGAAAAGGAAAAGTGGTGCACGCTAGAATCTGCAAAGAATTTACAAGTTGCAGATTAAAATGCAAAGACCGCATAGACGAAGCTACTAGAAACTCCGTGTTTAAACAGTACTGGTCCCTAGGAAATTTTAATAAGAGAGTAGCATACATTGCAGCTCTAGTTACTCCTGCACAGAAGAAAACCCAAAAAGTGAAAGTTCAAGGCGAAGCTAAACAGAAAGAAAGGCTTACTGGTAACTACTTGTACCATGTACGCATTAATGGTGAAATGCGTCGGGTATGCAAAGGATGTTTTTTGAAAACATACGGTGAAACCAATACTTTTGTGACAAATGTTTTAAAAAACAAGACTTCTTCTGTGGCTGGCATTACACATGACGACAACAGAGGTAAATCTCAACCAGCAAATAAAACGTCAGAAGCTGATCTGGAATTGGTTAGAGAACACATACTGGCGTTACCATCATACGAAAGCCACTATTGTCGTCAACAAACTAGTAAAAAATACCTACCTGCACACTATACATTAAGCAAAATATATGAAGAGTACAAAAAGTTTCTACCAGCTGATAAGAAAGCTGTTTGTAGGAAAAAATACGAATCTATTTTTCATCAAATGAACATGAAAATAAAAGCCCCAAGCAAAGATACATGCGCAACATGTGATAAACTAAATATGCGAATAAAAAATTCGTTGAATGCCGAAGAACAGCAAAATCTCAAGCATGAACTCGAAACTCATCAGTCTAATGCTGAAAATGCTTACGAAGCTAAACGTAAAGATAAAGAAGTTTCGTCAAATGATTCTTCTAAGCTGGTTTATACATTTGACTTACAACAATGTCTACCAACGCCGGATATCCAAACGTCTGTTGCATTTTACAAAAGGCAACTATGGACTTACGACTTTACCATGCACAGGTGCGATGACAGACAAGCATTTTGTTTCATCTGGCATGAGGGAATTGCAGGGAGAGGTGCTAACCAAATTGCCTCTTGTTTATATAAGCATCTTATGACTATCCCCCCTGAAATAAAAGAAATAACGTTATACTCAGATACCTGTGGAGGACAAAATAAAAACATCTTCCTCCCAGTAATGTTTACATTAGTTTTAAAACAAAAGCCAACTTTGGAATGTATAAATCACAAGTTTCTTGTCCCTGGTCACACCCATATGGAGTGCGACAGCGATCACTCTATCATCGAAAAGAAGAAAAAAAAGTATCACGCTTCTATTGATCATCCTCGTGATTGGGTGCAGCTGATCCGCACGTGCGGTCAAAAACGTCCTTTTGCAGTAAAAGAAATGATTCGAGAAGACTTTTTCGAGTTCTCCGCTTTGTTGAAAACTCATTTTCAACATAGAAAACTTGACGAGAACGGATCAAAAATAGTATGGAGAGATATTCAATGGTTGCGATATACCCAAGACATTGGAATTGTTTTGATGAAAACAACATTAGATACTGCAGCAGCATTCCGAAAACTTAACTTACGTCGTAGAAATGCTAAGATCAGTCTAACATTAATGCCATCTTTATCCTACAAAGGGCCACTGCCAATAAATTCCGACAAAAAGCGCAATTTATTAGAGTTGCTTCCATATATTGATGTAAATTTTCATAACTTTTATTCATCACTGCCAACGAAAGAAGATATTCCAAACGTTTTATCCGACTCGTCAGAAGAGGATGTTGATGAGTAACAGTTTTTTTTGTTTCGTCAAAGTTGTTTTCTAACCAATTTATAATAAAAATCAAAATATAATATTATTTTTTATTTAGACCTAAAAAAAGAATAGTGCAGAGAAATACAGGTAGCTATTTTCACAAAAAAATATAGTGTTTAACGGTATAACTACCCTTTTTTTTCTGTAATTTAAAATGTATTCAAGTTTTGAAAATAACATTTATTTTGGTGCATTTTTGTTTTAATGTTATCCCAAAACGGGAAACATCAATTTAAAACCTGAGTTACAAAAGAACTATAAACTTTAACATCAATTTTCTCAAAAGTATAATTTTTGACTTATACTCCTTTTCCCGCGCACGCGCCAATTATAGTCTTCTCCAAGAAGAAGTACGAACCTCTGCTTTATAACTATAAATTTGATAACACTTCCTTGACCGTAACTATCGATAGTTTACTGCAGTTCTTTACAATATGCTGGTTCGCCATATACTGAAATAATGGTTTATACTATAGGATCCGTATTACTTAATCTATATCAATGGAATACATGCAATCATATATATATATATATGTTTTTGCAGTTATTTCCGCTTATCGCATCCTAAGCGCCATTTATCTCTATCGTTCCACTCTTCCTCCAGTAGACCTCTCTTCCTCATTTCTTCTTTTATATTTTCCATCCATTTCCTTCTTGGTCTGCCTCGTTTATTCCTTTAAGATGGATTCCAATTCCATACTCATCTTGGTAATCTTTCTCCCTCCATTCAATGCAGATGTCCATACCACCTCAGCTGCCTCCCATTTATAGCATCTATAATAGTCTCCTTCACCCCCATTCTATCTCTGATGTTCTCATTTCTGACATGGTCGTATAAAGTTATTCTGCAGCATCTTCTCCAATATGTCATTTCCGCCGAAAGCAATCTTTGTTTCATTCTTTTGTCTATCACCCATATCTCTGACCCATATGTCATAACTGGTTCAAAGATTGCTTTAAATATGTTCGTTTTTGTCTTTTTTGTCAGGTTCTTGTTCCACAGAGTAGGATGTAATGCTCTCGTCATATTCTTTGCTCAGTCTATTTTCTTCATTATTCCCTTGTCGTCTCTTCCGTCCTCGTCTATTGTCCCCCCAAGTATTCATACTGTTGGGTTTGCGTGAAGCCAATGTATTTTGATGATGGACTGTAGAGGCGACTCCACGCTAGTTTTCTCAAATGTTAATCGAAGGACCAACGATTTCGTTGATTCAATAAAACTGCAGCACTGTAGCACTAACTATTTATTTTAACTACACCTTAAATTGACTCGTTTGTTTAATTAATTTGAATTGCTTGTAACGATTTATTCGTCTATTGATACGAATTGTCTTGTTTTACAATCAGGAATTGAACTACTTAAATTTTGGTTTGAACACACACTGTTTGATATGAAATCTTGAAATGAAATGTTGATTTAAGTCTTGAAGCGACTGTTTGATGTTACATCTTGAGTTGTACTGTACGTTTCTTAAGAGTAAGAATAACTTGAAAATATGAGTTACTCCCACCAAACGAAATGCTATTGGTAGATCACCCTATTTGTTGACGTCAACCTAAACATTTCTTTTATTAATGACAATGTACCGATTTGCAAGGTTCTAACGGAAATTCCTGATGACCGTCTGCCTTTGTAATTTATCTTAAATTATGTGCAATAAAAGTGAAAGATGCTGTCTCTTTGTCAAAGAAAGCAAATTACAGGCAATGTTTATGAACGGGGAAAACCTTTTGGTACTAACTAAATAATAGGCAAATATCTGCTTCTTTTGACAAAGGATCGTAAACTTAAAGTAATGTTCTTCCAAAATACTTAGATATAATTATTTTTACGTGCGGTCATAAATAGCCGACAAGAAATCATCGCAAATGTACCTTCTCGCGCAGGTATAGATATGGTCAATTAGTTCAACTAGGAACACGAATATATGATATACAGTGTGACAAATAGAAACTTAATAATAATTAAATTAATAATAATAACAATATATGATTAATAATATATGACGACACCGTCCTACGACGGAACACATACTGGCTTACATTTTTTATTGTTCCGCTGTCTAACTCTATATCCCGTCCTTTCCTTCCTATGACCATATACTGGGTTTTTTCCATGTTTAACTGCAGGCCCCACTTAGTATATTCTTCTATGAGCTTGTTCAACATGTATGTCATATCCTGTTGATCCTCCGCTACTACTATTTGGTCATCTGCAAATAGTACCGTATGTGTCGGGCTGTCATTTAGCCATGTTCCCATGGCGCTACATTTTTAGGTACAATGTTTTAAGGCCGCATCCAGGTAAATTTTTTAAAAGGGTGGGGGACACACAGCATCCTTGCTTTACTCCCTTTGATGGTGTGAAGGGCGATGAGACTTGGGCTCCCACTTTTACGACGGCTTGACTGTCTTTGTACTGGGCTTTCACTGCGTTTATGTATTTTTTATTTATGCCCGCTTGTTCCATAGTAACCCATAGCTTTTGAAGCGGAACGGAATCAAATGCTTTCTTCAGATCTATAAGCGTAACATGCAGTTCTCTTCATTTATTAAGTTTTTTCTCTGCGAGGTGTCTTATCGTAAATAGATTAGCTATACATGACCTTCCCGATCTAAAGCCGCTTTGTTCGTCTCTCTCTCTCTCGTTTCTTCCTCTGTTCTAGCTTTGAGAATTCTTCCGTATTGTCTTCCCACTGATGACGTAACGCTTATTCCTCTATAATTCTTGCAAACTTTTCTATATCCTTTTTCGTAGTTCGAGTGTATATGGGATATTTTCCAGTCATTTGGTATGTTTTCTCCTTTTAGGCACTTATTAAATATATTGCAGATTATTTCTAATGCTTTTGTTGTGGCATGTTTTAATAACTCGATAGGCAGATCACCTGGCCCCGGCGCTTTGTTGTTTTTCATTATTTGTAGAGCTTTCCTCACTTCTTCCACCGTAATTTGCTCCAGTTCATCTACATCTGTTTTCTCTGCATGTAATTTTGTGTCCAGGTACTCAATCCGTTTTTCTATCAGTAGATCACTGTAGTAGCTCTTCCATGTTTCAGTATCTATTGGATTAATCGTTTTTGCTACATTTGAGTTTTGTCTAAGACTGTTTATTGTTTTCCAAGCTTCTCTGGATCTAGATCCTCCTATCACCGAGTTTATTTGTGCGCATTTATTATCCCATGCCGAATTTTTTACCTTTTTTATTTCTTTCTTGACAAGGTATCTATATCTGTTCTATTGTTTCCTGTCTTCCTCGTTTTTCGTGGTTAGATATTTGAAGTATAACTTTTTCTTTTCTTCTACGACTTCGGATAGTTCGTTCGTCTACCAGAAATCTTTTGTCGGTCTTCTTATCCCCACTCCAACCGCTTCCTTTGCTGACTGCAGTCTATCTTTAAGTTCTTCATATATTTCTTCAGCTGTACCCGTTAAGTCTTCAATTTGTTTAGCTAGCCTTATTTTATACAGGAAACTAGTCGATCCATCTTTCAAGTTTTCCGGGTTGTAGGTTTTAGGTCCTCCGTTCTGATTTTTTTGTTTGTACCCTACTGCCTGTTCATTGTATTTTATTTCTATGGGTGATTTAACAAGCAAATGGTCTGATCCGCATTCCGCTCCTCTCCATACCTTCACGTCTAACGGTTTTATGTGTGACACATACATCAAATACATACATAATTAATTATTATTTAAATTAGATACAAATAAATACGGCTTTGTTGTTCAGCTATTATAGTTGCTGAGTTTACATTCTTTATGCACTCGTAGAAGAGCTAGACTAGTGAAGCTTGGCTTCAATTTATTGAACGGCAGCACTCCTTGTTTTAATTTGTTGCCAGGGCTTAATATTTGGATACCCATTATCACCATGAGAAATAGTATTTTTTGTCTCTCTATAAAGAATTCACGGCACACAGTATGGCAGTAAAACCTCCGGACTTAAAGGGAATTAAATTGTATGTCTGATTACATTAATATTTTCCACTGCTCTATATATTCCTTCTTAATATTATTAGGTCCATAATAATATGCCTTGATATTTACTTTTTGTATATTTATATCTACATTGTGATCTTTTCGGGATAAACATTTAACACGTGATTTATTTGTGCTTTCTAATTCATAAAATTTGACGCTTTACGTAAAGTTATATTTTTATGAAATTGTAACTAGTTTTATAGACTCTATTAAAATGCTGGTGGGTCCTCGTAAATAAATATTACTTATCCACTGCAATGAAAATGTTATAATATATAAGTCTGATTTTCAAAACGATGTTAAAACTAGCGCAATATCGTTATGACTACTCAAAATTATATCACAATGCCGGCTTGAATATTACGCGAAAAATTTCCAATTTTAGTTTGAATCGCTTGTAAAAGTAACTTGTGTTTAAATCGATTTTTGTTTAATATACAAACTTTCGTATAGCACATAATCTTTGTTCTCTTCATTTTAGATGTTATCCGCTTTTCTTCTCAGGGCATATCCATAAAGTTACTAAACTCATGAGTGAATAACTAGAGAAACGAGAATTTTACAATGTTTTAATATGAAGTTGTTACTATTATTTATGTTTTATGCATTGACGCTTTATTAAACAGAATTCGAAGTAATATACTCTATGAAATACTGTAGTACCTGAATTGATTTCGATTCCAAGAAAATGAAAGAAAATGTTCGCGTTGAATTGTCAGCTGTAATTCAGAGAGCTTTTATTAAATTGACGTCATTGTTATGAAATTGAAGTGTGTAGTTGCCGTTGTAAATCTTCAAAGGGGGAGAGGGATAGAGAGAGAGAGAGAGAGAGAGAAATAAAGAAAAAGAGGAAGGGAACGAGAATGAGAAGAAATAGTTGGCTGTGGAACACGATTGGGGCGGAATGCTAGTCAGATATGTTCATCGAAATGTTATATTTCTGTGTCGGCTTTAATTTCGACTGTAATTGCATCACTAACGAGCTGCCAGCGTCAACAACTTCTAACATTTGAATTCATAATAATCTCGCATTCAGACTGACCTTAATTTACACTAACTTTATTGTATTATAGTGTTTAGTAGAGTAGAGTAGGCTCACCTATTCATACCAACGCTTATACCAATAACAATATTTATAATCAATTTGAAAATTATGGTAAAGGATGTACACAAATAAAAAATTAAGATCCGCACAATAACGAGACCCAAATTTTTAACTAATATTTCAATAGGTAAATATTATATTTCGTATAATAATCAACAATTCGCAGAAAGATTCATAACCATCGATTCATAGTTTCTAATTTAGCGTTTGTTTAGCTTCCGGCAAACGAAAGATACATACAAAGAGAACTGAATTAACTTAATTAAAATTGTCGCGAAATACAATGGATTTCTTTCTGTAATTACAAGCTAATTGGGAAGCTTCAATTCCGAGAAAAGCAATTCAAAATTCTATTATTCTGTTATAGCGATGAGGTCAAGTGAAAATTATTTATGGTATCATGGGAGTATACAGAATAAGTAAAGGCAGCATGTAAAGAAAAGAAAAATCCGTAATCTAAACCACAGATTGCCGTGACTCTTGCGATTTTAAATACCATAATAAGAATAATAACTTTATTCAATTCAGTTTACATATACCGTAGTCGACAAATTTTAATTTCTGATACGAAAGTAGAAAGAGGAAAAGAGCACGACGAAATGAAGTAAAGATAAATATATAGCGAGGCTACCAATTACACTCGGCAAACGTTTCCTATTAAATGTGAGGATCCCCCGACACTGCGTTGCTTCTCCCACCACTGTTAGCAAGCAGGCATCGCTGCATATTACAAGGTCATCTGCTGCATGGGATAGACGTATAAACAGAAATTAAAATTTGTCGAGAAAAAGTATAACAGTATTAGAAACAATAAAGTCATGGCACGAACTCGAACTTATACATGAAAAAATCTTGTAATCTGTAAAAAGCAGAGTTAATTAGAATTGTGTTAAGTCTTTTCTTAAAATATTCCTTGTTAATTTTTTTAAATCATATGGTAAGTGATTATATATTTTTGCTAATTGTGGTGTTGCATTCTTCTGCACAACACTTTTGGAAGTCCGCGGTGGTAGAAGTGAAGCTTGTGTTGTTCTCATGATTTCATAACAGTGATGAAGTTATTACTTTTTAAATAATTCGTAATTTTCTTTACAAAAAAGGGCACATTCCGCTACATACAGACACATCAATGTGAGTATCTTTTTTTCTTTAAAAACTTCCCTGCAAGAATCAGTTCTTCCCATTTTAAAAATGTTTCTAATACATGACTTCTGGAGAATGAAAATTCTGGACACATCCGCAAATGCCCCCCAATAAACAATACCATAGCGCAGTCTGGACTCGACATACGCATAATACGCAAAGGGACTTGCCTGCTCATTTACTGAAGTTGTTATGACTCTTAAAGCATAATTAGAGGACGATATCTTGCCCTAGAAATTTCACATCATTCCCAGTTCTTATTTCTCGTTGTCTGTATTCCATAACCAAAGGGTCCTCCTTGAAATACGTCAAATGTAATATTTTTTTTTTCATATTCAGCTGTAGGTGATTTTGTTGAAACCAATTTTGAAAATAAAGGTAATGTTTCAGTTGTTTCTCTATTGATATCATTATTTTCACTTCGTATTACAACTGAGTTGTCATCAGCAAAAAGTGCAGTTGTATTACTTCGTCACCGATGGCAAGTCATTCACATAGATCAAAAATAGAAGAGGACCCGAGATCGATCCTTGCGGTACTCCCTTCTCCACAGACACCCAATCAGACTTCATGCCAGTGCCACGATCAATCATATACTGCTGCCTACCGCACAAGTAAGATCGAATTAATTCCAGAGCCGCTCCTCTAATACCTATTAGTTCTAATTTTTGATACATTTCGTCGTAATTCACAGAATCAAAAGCCTTTTGTAAATCTAAAATTACTCCGACTGTGCATTGGTTGTTATTGATTCCGTCGATTACATCCGCGAGCACCTGATAAATTGCTCTGTACATTTGTGACAGAAAACTGACCAACGAAGAATATTTTTAAAAAGGGCCCCTTTTTGAATAAGAATAGTGCAAATATCATTAAAACATATTTTCTGCCATATCTTACATACTTTCTTCTACTTTTATACGTAATTTCCATTTTTGTTAAAACATTTGTCATACCGTTTAACAGGATTTTGGATTCCGATGTCAAAGGAATCTGCCGCTACTGAAGAAGCCCAATCCGCAATTGCACTTTACACTTTCTCTTCGTCGTCATCGTCAAACAGTTGACCACCAAGGAAATCGCTTAGGTACCGAAACAAGTGAAAATCACTGAGTGTAAGGTCTGGACTATAAGATGGATATTCCAGTTCTTGCCATCCTAAAGACCTGATTAGACCTTGTGTTTGACTGTTGATTGGACTCAGGAGTCATGTGAGACACCCCAGCCTCATGTGATGTGGTCCCAAAATCCATCGCCTTTCTGATCATTTTGAGTCGAAAACGCTAAAGCACAGCCCAAATTTTTGCTGTGTGATTGTCTTGAAACTTTGGAATCTACCGACAACACAATTTTCGTTTCAGTTTCTCGGAATCAATCGCATACAAAACTTACCTTGAAATCTGCAGAAAATTAATCGATAACTTTGAAAGAATTGTCGGTCCTTTCAAATTTTGTTGTCCACATTACGGGCCAAATTTTCAGAAATCAGAAAATGTCGGCCAGGGCGTGGTTTATCGTGTACATTAACCCGTCCGTCCTTGAACATTCTCACCCACTTTCGACCTTTACTACTTTACACTGATGCATTATCACCGTAAACTTTACCAATGTGACTTAGAATTTTCACTGCTGTTAAGTTTCTTACAGCAGACGAGCATGCGCACTGGGGTGATCACGCGTCATTCTTATACTCATTCACAAACTGGCTTGATATAAAAAGCATTTTTCGTTTAAATTCTAGTCATTCATACTGGTTAATATTAGTAACTTTCCCAATCAATCTACAATAGAAATAGTAAAATATTCCTTGTTTTTCGCAATAACTAATTTTTCATTGAGAGTATTTTATTTATACAGGGTGAGTTTTTTTGAATGTTTAGCATTGGGATCTCAGAAACTACTGGAGATAGAAAAACGCTTAAATAGGGAAAGATGCGCAGTTTTACGAATTTGATTTAAAACTGCTTTTGTTTCTCCGATAACTTTCATGGCTTATTAGATATTCAAAGAAAACTAAATTTTACGTTTTTCTTTAAACATGCTTAGCATCGTTAATAGTAATTTTAGAGAAAAAGTGTTCAGACAAAAGTTTTAGATAATTTTACGCCAAATAAAACTATGTAGCTAATATTTTTTTTTCGTTCGCCATTATCGAGTTATGACACAAACTTGTGTTTTTTTAAATGGAAACCATAGTTGGTTTTGACATCATTAAAAAGCTTATTTTTTGCTGATTACAATGATATAAGGTTTGATATGGTTATTTTAAAAAATAAAGAGGATATAGACATTTTTATGGTTTTTATGGAAAACAATTGAATTTCGAACTGATAAAATACAAACCAAACGAAAACTTATTTTGAAATCTTATGTAGTAATAAAATGAAAACTATAAGAACTTTTATTAAGGGCACACAACATTATTAATGTTCAAAGATACCTCCATTATTATTAATACACAAATTGCATCTCTTCACAACAGAATTTGTAGCATTGCGTACTTTACGCCTACCAATGTTATTAAAAGCAACTAATACAGCTTGTCTTAAATCGTCGATTGTTTCATATGTTCTTTTGTATACTGTGTCCTTTAGTACACCCCACAAGAAAAAATCCAAAACTGATAAATCAGGGGATCTAGCCGGCCATTCAATGGGTGCATTTCGTACTATCCATTGATTACGGAAGTTCAAATTTAAATAATTTATAACATTCAGTTGATTGTGCGGAGGCGCTCCGTTATGTTGAAACCATTGCATGTTTGACAATTAACTATTAATTAATTTAATTGTAACCTAACTATAAGCGGTGTAAACGGCCGTTAATCATAAGTTTGCATTGGCTATGGAATTTTCTAACGTAGAAAAGCGTGATATGGTTGAATGTTACATTCAGTGCCAGAGAAATTCTACTAGAGCTGCTGAAGTTTATTTTAAAAATTATTTTGATCGATGTCAGCCGTGGCTACCTACTTTTAAGAGATTATGGGATAATTTAGCAGATTATGGTTCGTTCGTTAAACCAAAATCAAAAAAAGGGATGGATGAAGATAGAGAAATAAACATATTAGCATGTGTCGCTCAGAATCCATCTATATCGACCCGACAAATTTTAACAGAAATGGGCTCCTCTCAACGCACTATTGTCAGAGTGTTGAAGAAGCATAAATTTCGTCCCTACAAATTATCAGTATCACAAACTTTACATGAAGGTGATAACATCAGACGAATAGCTTTTTGTAGATGGTTTAAAGATCAGTGTCAAAACGATCCACACTGCTCAATGAAAATATTATGGACTGATGAATTTCGTTTCACAAATTGTGGAATGTTTAATAGGCACAATGAGCACATAATATGGTCTCAAACAAATCCGCTTCACGTTGAACATAGGAGACCACAAATTAAATTTGGGTTTAATGTTTGGGGTGGTGTTATAGGATCAACTGTTCTTCCTCCTTTTATTTTTGATGGATCACTAACTGGCAATCGTTATCTTAATTTTTTACAAGATTTCGAGGAAATGTTAGATAATTTAAATTTAAGAACCCGAGCAATGCAATGGTTTCAACATAACGGAGCGCCTCCGCACAATCAACTGAATGTTATAAATTATTTAAATTTGAACTTCCGTAATCAATGTATAGTACGAAATGCACCCATTGAATGGCCGGCTAGATCCCCTGATTTATCAGTTTTGGATTTTTTCTTGTGGGGTGTACTAAAGGACACAGTATACAAAAGAACATATGAAACAATCGACGATTTAAGACAAGCTGTCTTAGTTGCTTTTAATAACATTGGTAGGCGTAAAGTACGCAATGCTACAAATTCTGTTGTGAAGAGATGCAATTTGTGTATTAATAATAATGGAGGTATCTTTGAACATTAATAATGTTGTGTGCCCTTAATAAAAGTTCTTATAGTTTTCATTTTATTACTACATAAGATTTCAAAATAAGTTTTCGTTTGGTTTGTATTTTATCAGTTCGAAATTCAATTGTTTTCCATAAAAACCATAAAAATGTCTATATCCTCTTTATTTTTTAAAATAACCATATCAAACCTTATATCATTGTAATCAGCAAAAAATAAGCTTTTTAATGATGTCAAAACCAACTATGGTTTCCATTTAAAAAAACACAAGTTTGTGTCATAACTCGATAATGGCGAACGAAAAAAAAATATTAGCTACATAGTTTTATTTGGCGTAAAATTATCTAAAACTTTTGTCTGAACACTTTTTCTCTAAAATTACTATTAACGATGCTAAGCATGTTTAAAGAAAAACGTAAAATTTAGTTTTCTTTGAATATCTAATAAGCCATGAAAGTTATCGGAGAAACAAAAGCAGTTTTAAATCAAATTCGTAAAACTGCGCATCTTTCCCCATTTAAGCGTTTTTCTATCTCCAGTGGTTTCTGAGATCCCAATGCTAAACATTCAAAAAAACTCACCCTGTATGTAGTATTAACGATCCCTCGTAATATTTTCATTTATGATGCAGGACAGGTGAAACGAACAATTCAAACAGGCTTATAAATATATTACCTTCCAACGGAAATTTTGCCAAATTTCGTGAATTTATAATGTTTAGTCAAATTTTATCGCACTTAACTGTATATTGGAATTTTTGATTTATCTATCAGCTGTATTCAATTCGATTGCTTTCGTGTGATTCTGAGGGGTGTGCGCTAACAATTTTTTGAATGGGGGTTTTCAGAAATCAAGAAAGACGTTCGGTCTCTTGCCTTTGATCCATGAACGGGTAAGGTTGAGTTTCTGTTTGATAATTAATCAGCAGTCATTAATTTCGAGTATAAGATTTCAGTTCTTATTTTAAGAAAATGTTAATTTATCTAAGGCACATTGTATTATTCAAGATTATCTGCTTCTTTTCCAATATACTAATATTTAGCATACTTATTTTTTCTCTAAAATGCCTTTTACGTGATGAATTGAATCTTTTTTTATACGTGTTACCTTCTTTAACGTTAAATTTCTCATAAAATAAGAAATAATAAATAAATTATTAATATCTTTCTTGATTAATATTTACGACTCTGACATGAGTTTTCTAATTCAGTTGTTACCAAATTTTACTGGTGTAGTATGTAATTCTTTTATACACCTGAAATATTCTATTTAACTAAATTAAATGTTTCTATTTATAAGTACACAAGAAAATGTTCTCTGTAAAATGTTTTAATTTTTTTATTTGTGTTGGTTTGCGAACGTGCTCAGTTTATAAATATTCTTTGTCCTTTTGCGCTTTTCTATTTTACGAATCCAAAATTATTTAAAATTAAACTGTCGAATACAATATCTGTTACGGCCATGTTGATGTCAAATGCTAACTCTTTTTTTGGTTCCCAGTAAGAAAAATTATCTAATGAAATTCCTTTTGAATGCTTTCTTGTAAAAAATACCTTTTATTTTGTTAATTGAACAGAAAAGGTTTTTCTTTTTTCTTTTTTTATTATTGAAACTTTACTTTGCAGGTTTTAATCTTTCTTTCTCCTGATTAAATTATTTTCCTTTGATTGCATCAAATGTGCTCTATTTATCCAACTTTACACAGTTTTGATTAAGTTGGCTAAGACAGCTTAAATATAACATTTATATTGTAACAATACCTTATATTAATAAAAGATACAATTACATTCAGGTAAATTCTATAATCTTTATTTTTATTATGTATTTAAATCCTGTATTTATTCTCGTCAATAAAAAAAATGAAATCTTTTATATAATATTTATATCTATTTTCAAATTCTCTCAGGTATATTATTTATTTATGCCCTCACTAACTCAGTTCTTGTTTTTAAAATTTAAACTAATTATTTTTATATGTAACTAACTTCACTTAATTCCTCAAAGTCAAACAGTTGCCTATATGTAATTTCTTCAATACCCGTACATATCATAATATCTTTACGTTTTATAATTCTTTATTTTATCAATCAAATTTTACTAAACAGTTATTCTCAAGTGAATTATTATATGTGTTCCAAATTTATCTTCAATTTATACTTACTATGAACTCAATATCAAGGTATGTATTAGCATACTATTCAAATAAATAAAAAAATCACTGACAGTTGTTTTTCTATTCATAGGTTAAGGTTCTTAGCGTCATATCTGTTTCATCTATATAATTCAAGATCCTTCTCCACATATACCAAATAAAAACAAATACATCAAAACTAATTTGTTTAATAAACTAGGCAAATATTAAATCAGATGGTAGTTCCCAACACAATCTCCAACAAATATACATACATGGTAGTATCAAGCTTGTTTAAAAAAAAACTCCTAAAAAATTTATAAGTGCACGAAAATATACCTTTCGTGAATCGAAATGTAAGCAAGTAAGTATATTTATTATACTATTATAAAAAATACTGTATAGTTCTTGTTTGAATTTTAATTTCCCATACAATTTACTTAGTTTAAGTTTGCCAATCAGATTCTTTGATTTTATAAAATTATTACATTCAGTCACAAATTAATGTTGTGAAAGGAAAATACAAAATATCTTTTCTTAATTATCTACAATGTTATTAGGTACGATTTTTTTTTAAAAATTGTCTAAATTCTGTTATACTTTTACTATCTTTGAAACTGTTAAACTCAGATAATTCCAAATAATTATACGACCTGTCACAAATATTGAACTAGTATTCTTTCTTGTAATCCAAACGATTTCTTTTTAGTTCGAAGATGACATGTACTGGTTCCAAAGATGTAGATCCTTTCCTTTGCCTAATTGACTGAAATACTCGGGATATGGACTGTGATGACTGCTATCCTGTTATACCTTCAAATCTGCTATCATCTGGAATCTCAAACCGTCGAACGCTTGTGTACTATTCCTTGATACTTGTCTTTCCACGAATTATATCTCCACCGGACTGGAATACCTGTGATCGCCTGCTATGTTAAAGTTCTCGAATTCTTCTATTTCTGGATTGATCTACTAGTACAAATACTGGAACTCGAACAACTCTCCTGTGTAATAATTTTCTAGCTGAATATGGATTATTCTTCTTGGATAATTACCAATGCCGTAAGTTTATTTTTAAATTATAATCATATAATTATTCGCTTCCTTCTCAAATTTAAATTCTCTTCATTTATTTCGTTATTAGTAAATTAAATCCTATCTTCTTGTATTTTTTAAAGTCTATTTATATGATGATAAATGGTACTATTCCTGAGAATATTTAAATCACCTAAAAAATATCTGTTTTCTTTTCCACTCTATCTTTATCACTTCTTCTACACTTTTATGCAATAATTGATAACTTTATTATGTATTTTTCGGAGAAAAACTTCGTTTTTCCGAAAACACATCTACTGCCTTCTAAAATTATTTAGAATCTTTCTTATTTATCCCTCATATCCCTGGCAATAAATCCTTAATTTTTTAATATCCAATCATCTTTGTACACACATTGTGATAATCCAAAACATATTTTATTTGAACTTGAATATTTAAAATACCTTTTTGTAATTCCAAAAATTTATCAATTTAATTCATTACTTTATTTTTTTCAACCTTTAACACACTTCGGCAAACCAAATACTCAATACTTTAACGTTGTTATTTTAAATGTCAAAATCTGACACTTCTCATATTTGAATTTAAGCGCGCAACTATACATCATTTTTTTAAACCTTTATGGTTCAAAATCCATACTTATTATCTCTATTTTTCAATAGTGTTAATTAAACAAGCTTTTACAAAATAATATTACATATAAAAATACATCAAGTAATATTTAAAATTCTATTTTCAGTAATGGGTAAAATTAATGCCACAAAGAAACCTGATAGGCAACCAACCACTCGATGCAAGAAAAACTTCAACATACCCCGATATGCAACCAACTTTACACGATGCCCAAAAACATAGGAATATATCCATTTAATATTCTCACAATTATTTTAAGTATAAATCAAATATTCCCACAGCTATTTACTTTATTATAGTTCGGTCTATTAAATTTTATCAACTTTCATTTTTTTAATACTCACTTCAAAACATATACAGTATATTCTATTAACACTAGTACTTCCCACATATCATTACTAATTCATGTTGGTGAACTACCACATATGCCCCTTTTTTAATAAATCTAAATTTCTATAGAATATATAAATTTATATTTATTCAACAATTTGAACTAAAATAATGTAATACAATTTGTACTACTTCCGTAGCATAACAATATAATCTCATATAAACCCATATATATTTCTTAATATTTGGTACATAAGATAACCTTCCATTATTTAACTCTCTGTATCTATTTTAATTTTAAATCTCAATTATCTACAATCAACCATTTTAACTAAACTAATCTTCATAAATATACTAATTTATACTATTATATTCAAAATTTACATCTTTATCCATTGATATTCATCAAAAATGTCATAAAATGTATCTTTTAACATTTTTATGCTTTCTATATAAGTAACTTTATTCCTTTTCTTATCCTATCTTAAACCTTCTTTGTTTTATCCTATTCATGATTTTGAACCTTCTAAAAATTCTTATCAACATTTTAATCGAAACTACTTTTAACATTTATTGGTGATTACTTTAAAGTTGTATCTGTTATTTCTTCAGATATTTAATAGCCTCTAAAAAATATGCTTTACATTATGCTCACTTATTCTTTATTATTTTATTTTATATAAACTGTTCTTAGCTGAACAAAATCCCTATACCTATAATAGACATTTTCGTCTACCTTTTAAACTTTCACTTTTGGAAAGTACACAAATTATATTTTCGTTTTTTAAGGCGTACGTGACCTACATATTTCTTTTAATACATTATCATTCTATATATTAATTATTATTTTGGGTTTTATTTACCCTTTCATACATAATCTCTATAAATTATTCCATATATATTTTTTTTATGGTTCCTTTTATTATTTATTATACCTAGCAAGCATTCATTATTATCTTTTCTAAACATATTTCATTGTAAAGGCTTCTTCTATCATCATATTCTTCCATTTGTATATCACCTATATTTTTTTAATAACTCTTAATGTCTTTAATATTTCTTGACCATTAAATGCTTTTATTTCTCCGATATATTTCCTTTAAATTTTTTATAAGGTTCCTTCTTGTTCTTCTTTCATATATCTATTTTATACATTTCTTCACATTTTTGTACTTGTACACATTTAACTAACTGTAAAGTTACTTATATACTCCTCTATTATTTATATTTACAAATTTTATAATGTACGGAATGAGGAAAAATTAAATATTACTAAATTCTTTATACTAACTAACATTTTCAACTCTTATTTGTCTAAATAATTCTATCCTGATTCAATTATTTCTGAGAAAGGAAATAAAATACATAAACCTTTGTTAGATCAACTTGGTTAAAATTTCTTACATGATTAACTCAATCATAAAAAAAAAATTAAATGCACATATTTATATTCCTCTTCTTTATGACATACTTTTATAGAAACAAAATACATTAACCATGCCCCTAAATTTTGGTTCTATTAATTTTGATGTAGCTCTGGTTAGGTGGTATCGCTACTTACCAACGGTTGTCGCCCTATGAAATTCAACCGCCATGCCCCTAAATTTTGGGCTTTATTATATACAAAGTAGCTCTGGTGGGTGGTAGCGCTATTTACCAACGGTTACTGGCCCTTCAGTACCGCCATGCCCCTAAATTTTGGGCTTTATTATATACAAAGTAGCTCTGGTGGGTGGTAGCGCTATTTACCAACGGTTACTGGCCCTTCAGTACCGCCATGCCCCTAAATTTTGGGCTTTCTTATATACAAAGTAGCTCTGGTGTGTGGTAGCGCTATTTACCAACGGTTACTGGCCCTTCAGTACCGCCATGCCCCTAAATTTTTAATAATCTATTTTTAATCGCACCCTATTTAGCAATGTATCGAATATATTCACTTGAGCCATATTTACTTTATTCCATGAATTAATATCTTCAATTCTGCAATACATCTTGTTTACACATTTTCCAACCTTTCTAAATACACTTATGACATCAGCTTTGGATGTAAATAAATTTATATTTTTCTGAATTTCCATATCCCATTCCAATAATTTGCACTTAATCTCCAGGATCATTGTAACCTGATGAACATTTCTTCGCACATATTTTTCTGAAGATTCTCTTATAATCACCACAGAATCATTTCCATTTACCAATTCTTTATACTTATTACACATATTAATCTTTTCATTTTTCAAGTCATTTTCCACATAAGTTGGTATTATATTATGTCCAACTTTAAAACTTCTTCCCATATTCTTTTCGTCTCTTATAACTATTTCTGTTTTCTGCTTTAAAAAATATAAATCCAAAATATTATCCTCTTCTTCTGCTAATAAAAGTGAGTCCAAATATGATCGTAAAATTTTTCTGTCAAAATCTAAGTATTTAGTTTTCTTTTGTATAGGCTTAATCGTGTAAGATTTCTTGATTTCAGCTGTATTTTGTTCCATGATGATACAGTTTATTTCATCCTTCTCACAATTTTCAATTACCCTTTCTTCAGTTATATCTATTTTGTCCTTTACACATATTTGTTTTTCTGATAATATTTCTTCTGGAATTCTTACTAAAGGTTCTTTACATTTTTCAATATTCCATTTATATTCTTCTCCAGTAACCGTAACTTCTTCTTTCAATTGTACAAAATTCTCTGTAATAACCTCATTTAACTTGTCTATTTTTCCACTTACTTGTTCGTTCAACTTATCCAATTCTCCACTTAATTCTCTTTTAACTTCTTCCCTTTGTTGTCTATTTTCTTCGATCATCTTGTCAAATTTCCCACTTAATTCTTCATTTACCTTATCCAATTTATTAAAACATTCATCCCACATACGCCTTCTTTCTAATCTGTCTTCCTCTCTCATACGTCTTCTTATTTCTCGGTCTAACTCTAGTTCTTTCCCTAATTTTTGACACATTTGATAAATTAACAACATGTCTGCTGATGAGATTGACGTCTTTCTCTGTACCTGCGATTTATCATCCCTATCTTGTATATTTCCTAATTGTTGTGTTCCTTCTTCACTATCGCTTGAAGACTCGGGCCTATTTACTATAGAACTACTTTTAGACCTAGTATTCATTTTTACTAAATAGTGAGTGAAAACAATTCAAATATAATTTCTATTTTTATCAATATAGGTTTTACTATACTTATCACCTTTATAAATTGTTTATTTCGATTTCCACATATAATAATATAAATAAAATATTAAAAATACTATATTGTGAGTCTTATTTTAATCGCTCCACGTTGGGCACGCCATAAAATGTAACAATACCTTATATTAATAAAAGATACAATTACATTCAGGTAAATTCTATAATCTTTATTTTTATTATGTATTTAAATCCTGTATTTATTCTCGTCAATAAAAAAAATGAAATCTTTTATATAATATTTATATCTATTTTCAAATTCTCTCAGGTATATTATTTATTTATGCCCTCACTAACTCAGTTCTTGTTTTTAAAATTTAAACTAATTATTTTTATATGTAACTAACTTCACTTAATTCCTCAAAGTCAAACAGTTGCCTATATGTAATTTCTTCAATACCCGTACATATCATAATATCTTTACGTTTTATAATTCTTTATTTTATCAATCAAATTTTACTAAACAGTTATTCTCAAGTGAATTATTATATGTGTTCCAAATTTATCTTCAATTTATACTTACTATGAACTCAATATCAAGGTATGTATTAGCATACTATTCAAATAAATAAAAAAATCACTGACAGTTGTTTTTCTATTCATAGGTTAAGGTTCTTAGCGTCATATCTGTTTCATCTATATAATTCAAGATCCTTCTCCACATATACCAAATAAAAACAAATACATCAAAACTAATTTGTTTAATAAACTAGGCAAATATTAAATCAGATGGTAGTTCCCAACACAATCTCCAACAAATATACATACATGGTAGTATCAAGCTTGTTTAAAAAAAAACTCCTATAAAATTTATAAGTGCACGAAAATATACCTTTCGTGAATCGAAATGTAAGCAAGTAAGTATATTTATTATACTATTATAAAAAATACTGTATAGTTCTTGTTTGAATTTTAATTTCCCATACAATTTACTTAGTTTAAGTTTGCCAATCAGATTCTTTGATTTTATAAAATTATTACATTCAGTCACAAATTAATGTTGTGAAAGGAAAATACAAAATATCTTTTCTTAATTATCTACAATGTTATTAGGTACGATTTTTTTTTAAAAATTGTCTAAATTCTGTTATACTTTTACTATCTTTGAAACTGTTAAACTCAGATAATTCCAAATAATTATACGACCTGTCACAAATATTGAACTAGTATTCTTTCTTGTAATCCAAACGATTTCTTTTTAGTTCGAAGATGACATGTACTGGTTCCAAAGATGTAGATCCTTTCCTTTGCCTAATTGACTGAAATACTCGGGATATGGACTGTGATGACTGCTATCCTGTTATACCTTCAAATCTGCTATCATCTGGAATCTCAAACCGTCGAACGCTTGTGTACTATTCCTTGATACTTGTCTTTCCACGAATTATATCTCCACCGGACTGGAATACCTGTGATCGCCTGCTATGTTAAAGTTCTCGAATTCTTCTATTTCTGGATTGATCTACTAGTACAAATACTGGAACTCGAACAACTCTCCTGTGTAATAATTTTCTAGCTGAATATGGATTATTCTTCTTGGATAATTACCAATGCCGTAAGTTTATTTTTAAATTATAATCATATAATTATTCGCTTCCTTCTCAAATTTAAATTCTCTTCATTTATTTCGTTATTAGTAAATTAAATCCTATCTTCTTGTATTTTTTAAAGTCTATTTATATGATGATAAATGGTACTATTCCTGAGAATATTTAAATCACCTAAAAAATATCTGTTTTCTTTTCCACTCTATCTTTATCACTTCTTCTACACTTTTATGCAATAATTGATAACTTTATTATGTATTTTTCGGAGAAAAACTTCGTTTTTCCGAAAACACATCTACTGCCTTCTAAAATTATTTAGAATCTTTCTTATTTATCCCTCATATCCCTGGCAATAAATCCTTAATTTTTTAATATCCAATCATCTTTGTACACACATTGTGATAATCCAAAACATATTTTATTTGAACTTGAATATTTAAAATACCTTTTTGTAATTCCAAAAATTTATCAATTTAATTCATTACTTTATTTTTTTCAACCTTTAACACACTTCGGCAAACCAAATACTCAATACTTTAACGTTGTTATTTTAAATGTCAAAATCTGACACTTCTCATATTTGAATTTAAGCGCGCAACTATACATCATTTTTTTAAACCTTTATGGTTCAAAATCCATACTTATTATCTCTATTTTTCAATAGTGTTAATTAAACAAGCTTTTACAAAATAATATTACATATAAAAATACATCAAGTAATATTTAAAATTCTATTTTCAGTAATGGGTAAAATTAATGCCACAAAGAAACCTGATAGGCAACCAACCACTCGATGCAAGAAAAACTTCAACATACCCCGATATGCAACCAACTTTACACGATGCCCAAAAACATAGGAATATATCCATTTAATATTCTCACAATTATTTTAAGTATAAATCAAATATTCCCACAGCTATTTACTTTATTATAGTTCGGTCTATTAAATTTTATCAACTTTCATTTTTTTAATACTCACTTCAAAACATATACAGTATATTCTATTAACACTAGTACTTCCCACATATCATTACTAATTCATGTTGGTGAACTACCACAATATGTATATTATTGCATTATTTATTTGTGGCTTCTAAGGATTCATGGTCTTTTGGTCCTTCCATGAGACAAGGAAAAGGGTTCCATCCATCTGAAGTATGGACTTTTCCTGCCTGTAATCACTTTCATCCCCAGATTCTTCCAAGTACTCTCATTTGGTGAACCGAGGATTGGGAGACCCCCCCCTCTCTTAAGTGCTTGGAAGGGACGGAGAACACCTCCTGTGTTTCCTTTCATTGAAATATTGTAAATCAAATTCAATCACTTTTGTCATATTTAAAGGCTAATTGTTATTTTTTATATTATTATAGGTATTTGTTAAATTTATGAAAAACTTTTTTTTTTGCTTCACAACACACAACGTGTAGTTGTTACGTATTAAATTTTTTGTAGAAGTGTGTTACTTCTTTTTACAAAAGTAACTTGCACCAGGGGTCACTTTTGGAACCCAACCATGAGGAGCCTTAAGTTTATATTCCCTACTCCCTTAAATAAGCTCTGTCAAGTACCCCCCCCCCCCCCGAGTTACAATTTATATAATATAATATGGGTGTCAATTGTGCTCCATTTGTGCACTTCTGTTTTCAGAGATTTTTAAAAAAATCGATTGGTCCCCCCATAAATTTGAAAATCTTTTTAAAACTTAGTACGAAATTGACGAAGGTGTACTGCCCCCCCCCCCCAAAAAGTTGAATTTCTTTCTTAAACTCGGTGCCTTCGCCAAACACGCCACTTGTGTTCAATTGTGCCGTATGGCATTCCTCTCCCCAACCACTCACTTTCGAAGTTATACCTAAAAAACATTTCTGAAATTAACAAAAGTCTACTGTCGCCCCACGTTTGTTATAATTTTACATAGTATAAAATGTGTGTAAATTGTGCTCCATTTGTGGTCAATTGGGCCGTTATTAGTGCTCTTCTGTTTTCAAAGATTTTTAAAAAATCGAAGAGGTGGTTAACTTGACGATTGCCCTCCCAAAAATTTGAAAGTCTTTTTAAAATTTGGTGCCAAAACACTCCAATTGTGCCGATATCATTTTTCCGCCACCACCCACTTTTGAAGTTATACCTAAAAAAAAACAGTGCGTCACATCTAGAAGTGCAGGCGGTATTAACAAAGTACTTTGAAAAAAAATAAATAGTATTAGTATTATAAATTAGGAAAAATAAAATTAATTGTTGTTATAAATTGTAATTGTGTTATGAGGAATGTCATTATAAATTGTATTTGTATTTCGAGAAATGTAAATAGAAGTGACTGAATGTGTAAGAGCGACAACAACAAAAACTGAATACAGCAAGCATTACATGTTGATCGAAGTAACTATCCGAAATAATATTAGGCTGCCGATAAAAACGAGACTGTATTTAAATGTACCAAAGACCATTACTATTGATGACATTAAATATGACTCGGGCCCCT
The DNA here is from genome assembly GCA_963170755.1 of Amphimallon solstitiale. NCBI lineage: Eukaryota > Metazoa > Arthropoda > Insecta > Coleoptera > Scarabaeidae > Amphimallon > Amphimallon solstitiale. The sequence continues at coordinate 42,251,578 of OY720679.1, forward strand.
TGAAGTCGTCGAGCAGAACGTCATTGGCCATTGTAAGGCATACTGTTTCAGAATTAACGAAAAATGGGAAGTCTACGATGATTTACTGCAACACAAGGTAGACTGCAATGGTAGTGTGTTGGTGTATCCTCATGCAATATTATATAGAACATAAATAAAAGTAAATAAATCTTACTTAACATATTAATCTTTTATTAATGTTGTAATAACTAAAGAACTTTTTTGATAAGTAATTATTCTCAAGAAGTATGTGGCTTCATTAACTTATTACATCCTTCTACTACTGTTATTGAACTTTCGACCTTTTTTCAAATTTCCTTAAACAGTATAGTACAAATGGAGCACATTTGATAAACAGTTTATACTATATAAATTATAACAAGTAGATCTTCGTCAGTTTCGGAATTTTTTTTAGGTATAACTTCGAAAGTGAGTGGTTGGCGGAAAAATGCATTAGTGCACAATTGAACACAATTGGAGTGCTTTACGAAGGCACCGAGTTTTTTTGGGGGGGGCCAATCGTTAAGTTAGCCTCCTTTCGATTTTTTTAAAAATCTTTGAAAACAGAAGAGCACAAATAAAACTAATAACGGCACAACTGAGCACAATTAGCACACATTTTATACTATGTCAATTGTTACGGGGGGGGGGGGGGGCTTCACAAAGCTCCTTAAATATGTAGGAGATTACAACCTTTATACGTTGAGAATATTTATTTAAATATACAGGTAAATAATTATTTCTTAAATCATTCCAACTTTGTAGTGCCACTAGTGTGCAGAAATATGTTCCACATTAATCAACAAATTTGAATATAGCTGACGAAATCCGTAATACACTTATTCACACAATATACATTAACTACTTCTTTACTATGCCTTGTTTCTTACTCAACCAATTTTCTTTTGTCGATTTATTGAAGACGCATGCGATAAATTAACCACAAACTGATATTTCTTTTTCATTGGGAAATTTTAAAAAACATACGGCTGATAGCGGGCGCTCATGTACAGTTAGAACTCCACAAGTGAAAGAAATTGTGCTAACTGAAAATAAGGAACATCCTACGACAAGCATCAGCAAAATTGCTTCTGCCTTAAATATAAGACAGCCCACAGTTTGGAGGATATTGAACCATGAACTGCTGTATCCATATCTCATATAACCTGTACAAGCACTTTTGCAGGCGGATTTCCCTCAAAAATTGGCTTTTCGTCAATTGATAAAACATAAAATCACTCTAAATCTTCAGTTTTTGGCTCAAGTATTCTACACCGACGAGGCTAATTTTTCCAGACATGCTATTGTTAATTTTTATAATAATCACATATTGGCAGAATCACACCCAACTTTGGTAACTCGTCATCCGCATCAATTCTCTATTAATGTGTGAGCCAGAATTGTTTGAGATCACTTGATAGGTTCATATTTTTTGCCGATGAGGTTAAATGGAGAAGTATACCGCTGCTTTCTTGAAGAGGAGCTACCACTACTCTTGGAAGAAGTCCAGTTGCAATTAATATTGCAAATGTATTTTATGCACAATGGTGCTACAGCACATTTCATTTCCAAATCGGTGTATAAGATGAGGAGGTCCACACAACCGTGGCCTCCGCGATCTCCAGACATAAATTCTCTAGATTTTGTCTCTGTGGTCACCTTAAATCACTAGTTTATACGACTCCCATTAAAAATATTGATAAGGTAAGAAATCGTATTGTTGCAGCATTTGAGAGAATTCGAAGCACCCCCAGTATTATTGAACGGACTCACCAATCAATACAATGGAGAATATAATTTTAATAAGTTAATTATTTTATGAACTATTAAATTTACTATTAAGCATCGTATAACTTTAAAACTGTGCCGCTTAAGACATACATTCATATGAACTTTTACGATCATAATAAGCCTAGGAATCAGTCCATAAAATTTGTCGCATATATTTATTTAGAATAAATCTGTATAATGTGTTGGAGAATGATTACCCAACATAAATTTATATATTTTTAAATAGAGCACTCTGCATTTTATTTAATTTTTGATAGATTTTTTAAGTTGTTTAAATTAACATAAATTTGTATTAGTCGATTTTCAATTGTTTCTAAGATATCGTGATATTTGGAGATGACAGAGAAGTTAAGATGTACATTAGCAAAGATATCATTCCACTGTGTTAATTTGATTCGCTGAATATAAATGTTCTAAACACAATTACAAGAAACAGCCTGTTTGTTAACATGCCTGTGGAAAGTACTAAAGACTTACAATCTAAAAATACTTACTCTTTGCATATGTGTGCAATATTGTTAAAGTTAAAGAACATTATACCTGGATACACCAGGTAATTTCAACATATGGATCCCCATGATTCGCATTACACATAACACAGAAAACATTAGTCGAAAAACGTTTCTTACAAAACGTATGTGGCTGTTAAAAATTATTATATATTTTTCTGATCTTCGGCCGTCTTATCACAGCTCAGTTGCTTAGCTTAAGATATTTTGATTTGTTAATATATCTAACTTTTAATCATTTTTGTGTTTCAATCGTGTGTAGTGCAATAAAATTTATCTTTTGATTTCGTCATTGTATGTTATCTACGCTCCCTGTTTAATTTTGCCCATTCAACTGGTTAGTTATTATCTATATAAGGTAATGCTCTTATATACATATTGTATTCTAGTATTAACTTCTATTTGGGCTATAATAATAACTATTAGAGAAGATGCAGTGTTATCCTACATAACACAATTGTGTTAGTTGGTATTTGTATGGCTACAAACTATTTTAAAGATTGATGTTTTGCTTTAGTAGTTAAAGTTTAGAATTGATTCCTGAGAATTTAAAAACTCTTATGTCAAAATTGTAAGAATTATCTGTTACAAACGAAAAGAAGTCTCTTTTGGAATGTATTATTGCAAAGGACAAAATTTACTTTAACCATTATTCCACTGTCAAAGCTGTATTACAAATTTCGAGTATTTATTATTAATAAATATAATAATTATTGTAATTAATTAATATTTTCAGAACTTCTCAATGTTTCGAAAATACTTGCAATACATACAATATATTTCAATTTATGAATAAAATCCAAAGTCTGTTAAAGATGTTCGTCGAATACATCCGTATATTCTGCATTTTTCGTATATATTATTAATTGCACTGACATGTTGGAAATACTGCTACGTCGACTTGGAATTTAATTAAATGGGAGCTCGAGATAGACATCGTTAAAATCAAGAATTCTAACTATAATCTGTGCGAATTTCATGTTAAAAATGTAGGCAGGCACTGCGTCTCAAAACTAATGCACATTTGTATACGTAAAAAACAAATTCTGTGTATTTATTCGTCAAGAACAATCTTCACAGTTATTTCAGAGACAAAATATTCAGTAGATATTTAACTCTTATAAGAGTGGGTTTTCTGCTTTATCTTTTATACGAAGTTTTTGCAACTGTTTGATTTTAGATATTTTTCTATACAATTACACATTATAAATGGTTACCGTTTTTAATTGTACATCCTAGAAAGAGAACTGAACCCAATTTCAGAAAATTTCTAATGACAATAGTTGATTAATGTCCTAGGTACTAACCAGAACATCACATGTCATAGGTCAGTGTGTGACAGAGAAAGTATTCGGAAAAAAGAATTGATTTAACATTTGTTTATCATCGCATACATTAGCCCGACGAAGGAGAAAATGCAGATAAGAAATTGTAATATACTGAAAAGAGATACATATATGTGTAACGCTTGACAATTATTCCAGACTGCTCGTGTTTATCCTAATATTATAAGGATCTACTGCGCATCTTGTGGGAGGAGCATCTCACCGGTCAGCTCTCAGTCTGTCAGCTGTACATAGTCTACTCACGTGGATATCAAAATATTGAATAATAATTGATTTGAAATTTAAGGGTGACATTTGTACAGTTATGTAAAAGGATTTTTGTTTATATTTCATGAGGTCAAAGTATTTAATTATCTGAATTATAGAAGTTTTAAGAATATCCCCAATTAATAAATCTGTTATTTTGTTTACAAAGTTGAACAAACATTTAATTGCAGTATAAATTTACATTAAACTTGCCTTAATTACAAGATATTGTTGAGTTTCATTTCTCATAAACAAGTTATTTTTACTATTAAAAGTTCACGATCACGATTAAGTACCATAACATGACAATTTAAAATATAGAATGAATTATTTACACGACTATCGAGAACATCAATCTGAGATAAACAACTAAATAATTATAAAGAAAGAGTGAGTATCATCTTGAATATTAATCTAATATTAAATACAGTTATAGTAGTTATCCTAAGAGTCTCAAGCGGAAATTCAAATAAAGCATTCATCGATTTATAATTATATAGGAATTCGTTTCGAAGTTCACTTTAATCACTTATAATATTATTTATTTTATTATATCATATCCTCAGTCGAAAACATAGAATAATATATACTGACTGTTGCCAGAAAAAAAAAGACGCGTCCATAAATCCTTATTTACCGGAGGACTTTAATTATCTATACAACAAATTAAATGGTTGCGATTATGCTACTAAATGGCTTAATAATATCACGTGTAGCTCTAAGGACTTTAATGTTAAATTGAAATTTTTTTTCAAATTCAAACAGTTACGTCCCTAGCAATTCTGATAGAGATTTTTATTCTGAAAACAACAACGTATCACAGGTATACGCTTACATAACAATAATACAAAAAAAGACACTTGTGTTAAAAAAATACTAAGTCATTGTGCTAAAATGTGATTGCTTAGTTGGCTGGGAAAGCAAGTGACAAATAATAACCGCACAACTTGTCAAAACGAACTTCAAAAAATTTTAAAATGAACGAACAATATTTGGATATGCTTCGAATTTATTTTGAGTATGGTGATAATACTTACCAATCTTCATAAATTTATCAGCAACGCTATGCGAACCGAGATCCTGCAAGTCGATGCAGATTTCGGCGGATAGTAGACAATTTACGCAAATATGGGGCTTTCAAGTAACCGAAACAGACTCAGCGTCAACTTCGGAATGAAAACATAAGAGTTAACGTACATACTTGTGAGTGTTGAGGAAAAACGATGGACTTCCACCAGGGAGATATATAATAATTTAGAAACTTCAAAGGATACTGTGCATTGAATTTTGAAAAACAGAAGGCAGAACCGTATATTCTCCGCAAAATACATGCAATAGAAGTGGGCGATCGAAACATCCATGGGTGTTGGGCTCGAGAAAATCCGCCTGTGATGGCAATAAGCAATTTTCAACGTAAATTTTCAGTAAATGTCTTGTGTGGTATTTTACATAATAGACTAATTGAGCCAATTTTTATTGATGGTAACCATCAATGAATATGGTTTGGCCAATATAAATACTACATAATTCTTCGTAAAGCTTGAAATTTCTTCTTATACCGTAGTCGACAAATTTTAATTTCTGTTTATACTTCTATCCCATGCAGAAGATGACCTTATAATATGCAGCGATGCCTGCTTGCTAACAGTGGTGGGAGAAGCAACGCAGTGTCGGGGGATCGTCACATTTCATAGGAAACGTTTGCGAGTGTACTTGGCAGCCGCGCTATATGTTTATCTTTACTTTATTTCGTCGTGCTCTTTTTCTACTTTCGTATCAGAAATTAAAATTTGTCGACTACGGTATATGTGACACATTGTAGTTTTTAGAATAAAATTTTTTATCAAAATTGTCTTTATATAAAATATGTTCCTTTCTTAGCTGTTTGATAAAGCAATACTTTTTTGTGAATTAAGGTCTGTAAAATTAACTGAAACATTAAAATATTAAAATATTAAAATTTAATGTTTTATTTATATTAAAATATTAATAAAACATTAAAATATTAACAACGATCAATTCCATCCGTAGATTGTAATGGTGTATATAGGTCAAACCATAAAATAATTATGAGATAGATTAAATGGTCACATATATTCTAAAAACATAACGAACAAAATCACAAAACTTGAAATATACTAGAGTAAATACAAATAAAGAAATGTGATAATGCAGTAAATGACCGAACCGAAACTCTAAATTTGGTAATAGCTTACGTACCATTCGGTAATTTAATAAAATATATTAAGTCTGCTACATTTACAGAATTGCTGACACATCAGTATTAATTTTCTGTACCATTAATTTGGCGTTAATATATTTGCAAAATATATGATAAAGTTTTATAAATAGTTATTATTTTAATGTTTTAATTAGTTAATGTTGATTAATTGAAACATAAAAACATAAACATTTTATCACTCGAAAAGATATGTAAATATACATTTAATATTTTAATATTTGGCAAGTTTTTATGGTTTCTAGCAAATATTAAATGTATATCTTAATCTGTTCAGACCAAATACGCTATAATGTATGTTAATTAAATATTATTGAATATTATTATTTTGATATTTCACTCCAGAAATTTTGATTATTATATTATTTCCGTAATAACGGATTCTGTATTCTGTTTTTTAAATCCGTGGACCAACTTTAAATTATAGCGCTAAAAGTGGGCAATTTGATTGGTTCTTTTCGAGAATAAATGACAACCACTTAATTTAATTGACATTTTTAGTCGTTTGACAGTTGCATTTTGTATTTTTTCCACACTATTTTTCTATTTCGTTTTCTCTGTTCTTGTATTTATACAACAAAAATAATTCTTTTTAGAACCCTTAAACCGCTTATTTAGTATCTATCATAATATATGATGGACGCAATGCCGAGTACCTACAAGTAGAAATCCACCTATTTCTCCATCGAGGAAACGCGGCCGTTCTAGTCACTTGTTCCTAATTGAAAAAAAGCAAATAATTGTCAATATTATAAGTAGCTGAGAATTGAAATTACAAAAAAAACTAGAAGGGAAATAACATCGCATATAGTGTCCGCAACACGTAATATTGTACTTTTTTAGGTTATATATTATGTTTCTGAGCTTACCCATATTCTATTATTGCAAGTGTTGCAATAATAAAATATGGATATTTTTATAAGAGAGCGCTTACTCAGCACAAGCGAAGCTCCGGTAGACTCTCATTAGTCAACAACTTTAAGGCAAATGTAAAAATTGCTGTAAGACAAGAAATGCACAACTTTTTTATAACAATGAAACTCCTACACTGAACAAAATTTTTAAGAAAATTTGAAACCATTCCAATATACCCCAAATGTGCCGTTCATCATTATACCTACTAATAAAAAAGATTGATGTCAAATAAAATATATTTATTTTTGAGATGAATAGGTATATAAAATATATTATTATTATAGGTACATGAAGCGAAGCAGAAGTGTTTATTTATAGGGCGTAGTGAAATAAGTACTAGCAGATATAGATATTGTACAACTATTAGATCATATAGAGCCCAACAAAAAAATTTATTTTATTTAGATGAAACGTGGTTAAATGAAGGACACACACAAACAAAAGTTTGGGTTGATGTTAATGTACATAACCGCAGACAAGTATTTATAGATGGTATCTCGACAGGTTTTAAAAATCCAACAGAAGAAGGCAAAATAATTATTATACCGCACATTGGATCTGAAGATGGGTTTGCTGAAGGTAGATTCTTAGTTTTTCAGAGCAAAGAAACTGGCGACTACCATGTGGAGGTTTTAGAAAAGTTACCAGACGATGCTATTATTATTATTGATAACGCGCCCTACTATTTTGGCAAAGTTGAAAAGATTCCAAGTACATCATATAAAGAGAAGCACATGCAGAATTGGCTACAATCAAAAAAATACCATTTTAACTAGAAATGAGTAGACTAGTTTTACTTGATTTGATTAAACATCGGCACAATTTCAACCATTATGTTGTTGATGAAATGACAACAGCAAACAAGAAACACTTGAAACCATTGGATTGATATAGGCCAAATAAAAAAAAAACATGTCGCTAATAATAAAAGTTTTAAATGGCAGAAGTCAAACAATTACTATTGTCTGCATTAGCCAATTTTAGTATTTGAATACAATAAATTTTGATGTAAAAATATTGAACAGGTGCATGTAGTGTAGGTGCATGCATATATGTGCGTATACATATAACATAATGTACGTAACCCAGGGTTTCTCAACCGGTGGGTCGCGACCCCCAGGGAGGGGGGGTCGCAGATTTGGAAGGAAAAAATGTAAACAAATATTGTTAATTTAAGATCAATGTATTTGAAAACAAGATTACATAGTTTTTGCACTACTTTTTACAACTCTTTTAGATAAATCAATGAGAAATTTGTGCTTGTTTGCATTCTACTAAACTTTTAATGTCTGGATTTATTTGTGTAATACACAATACAATGTCTTTTTCCAAAGTCAAACGGTTTCTTGATTTCGTTTTCAAATTTACCATAGTGGAAAATCCTTGTTCACAATTGTAAGATGTTGCAAATGGCATCCACACTTTCAACGCTGCTATTGACAGGTCTGAATATTCCTTTTTTATACTCATCCAAAATCTATCGGCACAAGCATTATTGAAACTTAATTGAATCGCCTGATCAGTCGAAACCTCTATAAGTTTTTCATGAAGACGGACACTTAGCTCGGCATTTTGTACTGCTTGTTCGTTGAAAGGATTTACTACCCACAAGTCACCGCTCATATCTTTGTTTGGAATGTAATCCGTCCGTTGTTGAATTAAGGCCGCGAGGTGTGAGGATATGAACTGAGAGAGAGAAGAAATGTCAAGGGATGTGTCGCCTGTACTCAAAATATACTCTCTGAATTCTTCAGTAAGTGGAAAGTTCTCATAATTGTCTCTCTCAACTCGTGTGTTCCATGCAGTAAGTTTATTTACAAATTCATTCACTTTGGTTTGTGCAAACAACACTGTTATGTCTAGTCCTTGTAGAGATGCGTTCAAACTCTTAAGATGAGAGAAGATGTCAGCTAAATAAGCAAGCTTTATTAACCACTTCTCATCACTGAAATAACTCGAAAATTCAGGTTTATTATCAACCAAAAACAACAACATTTCAGACTTCAGTTCAAACAACCTGCTTAGCACATTGCCACGAGATAGCCATCTTACTTCGGTGTGAAACAGCAAGTGTTTATGTAAGGCTCCCATATCCTCACACAAATTTTCTAGTAACAGACTCTGCAAGGGGCGACTCTTAATAAAGTTGACAACCTTTACTGCCTCAGCCAAAACTTGACGGAATTCATCTGGTATTTTCTTAGCTGCCAAAGCTTGCCTATGTAAAAAGCAGTGGACCCATTTTGCGAGTGGAATTAATGATTTCAGCCCAGTTATCAAACCACTGTTCTTTCCCGTTAGTGCCTTTTCCCCGTCACTGCAAATTGAAACACATTTGTTCCATTCAATTTCAAAAGGTTCAGTCGCTTCTACAAAAATCTTAAAAAGACTTTCACCGGTTGTGTTATTTGGCAGGGGCTTACAGAATAATATATTTTCATGAATGCAATCATTGTAATCATACCTAACGTAGCACAAAAATTGGGCACAGTTGGCAACGTCAGTTGACTCATCAAACTGGATGGACAAAAAACTACTTTCTTTTAATTGTTTTTTTAGCTGGTTCTGGGCATCTTCAAACATGTCAGAAATGCGTCTTGATATAGTGTCATTTGATAAAGGGACCTTCTTTAATTTTTCGGATTCTTGAGGGCCGATCATATTAGTAACCAAATCAATTGCGACAGCAAGAATCAATTCCTCAGCGATTGCGTGTGGTTTTCCTTTCTTAGCTATCTTCAGCGCCACCTCGTACGATGCCGTGAGTTCATTTTTACTAACATCGCAAAAGTGTTTAATATTTACCTGTTGACTTCTGAAAGAAACCAATTTTCTTTGGAAAAACTCCACTGGTTTGTCTTTCAAAGCGAAATGTTTAGTTTCAAGATGGCGTTTCATTTTCGAAGGCTTCATGCTTTCCGCTGATAGCGTTTCACTACAAATAACGCACTGAGGTCTGTTGCCTAATTCAGTAAAACCGAACTGTATGTACGTTTCGTTGTACTTACGAACCTTTGTTTTCACATTTTCACGACTCTCACTACTTGTAGATGCTCTTTTCAAAAACTTATCCATGGTATCAATAAAAAACTGCACAACAAGAAGACTGATCACCTCAATATGACGCCCTCGGGCAGACTGGCGCTGTGTGGCTGTGATGTGAATGTGAGTGATCAGCTGACAGGCAGCTACCTGTAGTGCTCAGGCCTGCCACTGGGTGCGCGCGCACACATGCACCCGCGACCATCGACCTTGTGAATTGCCGGTTCTTTTTTGAAGACTTCTTACTTTCAGCTGACGTCGCGTAACAAATTAAGTGTTTTATACATCCAGTTAATAGCAATAATCGTCTTAAATAGTTACGCGTTAAATTTATTGTAATTATAAATCAATAAAAGTAACTCACTTTTTCAGTAAATATAAACATTTATCTATTGTAGATATAATTAGCATGGTAATTTAATTTTATTTGACCTAAAAAGGGGGTCGTAGGACCTAAAAGGTTGAGAACCGCTGGACGTAACCTATATCATAAATTTGTCATAAATAAATGTCATTATATATTGCATAGTGTAGTCAACTTGGTGGTCCGCGGAATTAAAAAACAGGATATAGTTAAATAAAACAAATTATCAGTGTTTAAATATCTATTTATTATCTTATTTTACTTACTATACGATATCGATGGTATTTTGCCAAAAGGGCGAACGCGCCAATTTTACGATTTAGAGCTTTATGTACCAAAAAATAAGTACTTACTGTAAGATGATGTTGGCAATGGGATGAACATATTTGATGGAATATAAGGTGTTGATAGTGAAAAATACATCTTTCCTTTGGGCGAATGTGTTCAGAACAATCCGTTCAAAAGGACGAATGTAACAAAGCTAAAACGTCTAAAGAGCGAACTTGCATTGCTTTACTATAGGCAGCATAATCTAAAAATAGTTGTGTTCGTTGATTGTATGGTACGTATGCGATACGGAACGAAAAAATTGTTAATTATGTCTGGTCGGACAGAGCGAATACTAAAATTGTCTCGTAATATTAATAAGCCAACACAAGTAGTGTCTCAACTGATGAACCATTACCGACTAAATGTTATATGGCATTAGAGAATTTGGACGTTATTTACGGGTCAAATTCCGGCCGTAGGATTGAGAAATCCTATGTAACTGACATAAGTACAAGTTCTTCTTTACTTAGCCCGCAAAGTAATGAATCTCGTTCTGAATCTGACGGCCCAGAGGAGCGAAATAATAATAGAAAAAATTATAATATTATTACCAATTCTGAAAATGCCAGAAAAAGTTGTACTTATGGAAACAAAAAGAGAAAGAAGGAGAACAAAAAAGAAAACTATATAGGGCACAGAAATATTGGCCATTCAAAAAAAAAGATAAAACAGAACCCATGCGCAAAAGGATGCACTAATAAATGTAATAAAGTCAGCAAAGATGATAGAAAATCCATTTTTGAGAAATACTGGTCATTCAGTCATCAAAGACAAAGAGACTTTTTACTCAACTACATAGATGTTCATGAGATCGAAAGAAAAAGGGTTAAATCGCAAAGCCGAAAGTATCTTACAAGAGATTATTATTTGTCAAACCTTAATGGAAAATTAAAGATTTGCAGGCTTTTTATAGCTTACTAGATGTAACAGATAAGCTTCTCCGTTATACTGAAAGTGGTAGAAGTGATATCAAGACCTCGAAAATTGATGAACGCGGAAAACATATCCCATAAAATAAAATTGCTGCTGGCAGCGTCGATATAGTCATTTCGTTCATCAACGAACTACCGGCAGTTCCGTCGCATTATTGTAGAAAAGATACTACCGGTAAATATTTGCCAAATAACTTTCGAAATGTCTCCAATTTGTATCCAATGTATATGTAATACCTTGCCACAGAAGATAATACAAAAGGCAAAGTTAGTTTATCACGGATTGAGGAAGTTGTGCACGAATGGAACTGTACCTTCGCAATATCACCATGAGTACCTAATCTATGTCATTTAAACCAAACGTGGAAGATAGGCTCTTGGAGATCGATGAAGAGGACGAAGACTGCACAGAATTATTGATTTTTTCCCTATTATTGTAGTTTTTTGTTACTTTAATTTCATTTGTATTTTCAAATATTTGACAATTTTTTTTTCTTATTTGACTTTTATTGAAATATTTTAGAACCATTTATTATGATTTTATTGTAATTAATTATTAAAAGTTCTCACCAAATCTTAATTAGAGGTTTGGGCGAATGAATATAATACTTACGCAAAATGGCGAACTTGGGGCCAATACACCACATATACCAGTACTATTCTGGAAAAAGGGCGAATATCCACAAAAATTTAAATTTTAAACTAACAGTACATTTAATTTTGTATTTTTTGATTACTTATTCATTTGATTATTAATGTGAAAGTTTTGAGTACAATTTTTTAGTCGCCCATATATTTCCAGAACAGTTTTCTCCAATTTTCTCGAAACAACGAAATGGTGCAATCGCCCTTTTGGAAAAACACCATAGATATGTAGATTGCATTTCAAAACTGCATTAATACGCTAAACAAACCTTTTAATTAGTGTATCATTTTATGCATCTCTCTTATATTATATAAATTAATGCAAGTTTTATGTAAAAAATAATTAATGACGCATCAAATTCCTTAATCGTGAACTCGTTTCTATATTCTTTCTATGAGTCATTTCATGAAATAATTGAATTGCTTTCCTAAGTTATATATACGTATATAATTTTTTTTCGTATATTCCCCAATTTACGCCGGGATATTTTAGACTTTGATATTTTTCTATATAATATCGCACGTAATAAAGTTACATGTCGTTGTATATTGCGGTGGCAATATGTCGTTAGTTTGAAATATATCTGTGGACACTGTCTTTATAGCTATAAACCTGGTAAGTGGAAGGCAAGACCTATCGGTGCTTGCGACCTCACACGTCTTAGAATTTTGGCCTCTGGTCCGGTCAAATTGTAGATTGCTCGTCCGGTTTGAAGTAGATGGCGTTTCTGAAATTGAATTATTTGGTGAACGACGAACACTCGAGGACAGCTCTTTTACGAGACAATTCTATATCATTCGGGCAAAATTCCGGATATTGACTATTTTATGAGCATCGGGTCACCACTTCAATCGAAAACGAAATCCGACAAAATTATGTATCTGTAAAAAATCCTATCCCTGAACATTAATAAATAATGGTCAAAGTGAAATTTAAAAATTTTCGTCGTTGATACTAAAAGAACATCAGATACATACTTTAATAAAAAGCGCAAGAGCATTCAAAAATTCAATTTGTAAGAGGGGAAGTAGAAAGAATGTCAAATCCACTATTATCTTCGTGTTCAGATAATCGCCCGCTGATTCATTTACACCGAATAGTACGCTCAACATCCCGATATACATAAATCAGCCAACGCAAAAAGCATATCTATGTTCTTGGTAAAACTGGGCGTTCATTTTAAACATTCTCGCATGTTACATAGTATTTACTACCTACAATTTCGTTTTTTCAGTTAGACAAGTACAATAAATGTAGGTATATAGCTCGGTAAAATAAGTATATAATGTATATACAAAGTACGGAACCTGGAAGCTACAAAATTTATTATAACTTTTTAACAAAAATCTATTACTCTTATGCTCTCCAAAATATACATGTATGTGACATGTTACAGCCAACCCTATAACAGCATTCTGTCTACATCTCTATCTATTCTTACTTTTTTTGATTACTGTTATTATTTAATCATGCAAAAAAGAAAGATTGTGTTCGCGTATTCTTCTAATTCCATTATCTATTTGCAAGAACAAAATTAAAAGATGAATTTCATTACTTTATATTTCAATGTAATTAATATACTTACAACGCATTTATCGTAATTCTAAGAATATAAATTTGTTTAAAATATATTCTTTTCATAAATTGGTTAGCTGGAAGTCACAGTACATAATTGCTTTTGTGAAGTTGATTAAATATCTAGTGGTATTAAACATACCTATACAGGCTGTCCCAGAAATAAAAAGACGGAGTAGCAGAAATCAGAAGCTAGATTGTGTAAAAACGTATCCTCAAAATATCAAGTGTTTATTCGTGCGCAGACGGCAGAAAAATAATAATAAAGGATTCAATTGGCCTTACGCCGACCCTGGACTAAATATCCACCTGCTTCACTTTCACAATCGGTTGTTTTCAGAACCACCATATTACTTGTGTTAAAAAAAAGGAGGAGGAATAGATGCTTCATAATAAATATCAAACCATTAATTACTTTAATTTTACACCTACTAGAAAAAAATAATTCTTGATATTTACTACGATTTATTGAATATTCTAAAATAATAATAATTAGCTGTTTCCGACTACAAACACATTAAAGAGCAACAACCTTCCTATTTTAAAAATAAAAACAATCTTTTATTGTCTGCAATAAAGTGCGTCGCCCATCTGGGTCAACAACCGACTACATAGCTGCGTAATTTACACGCATCGGACAAAAAATGTTTTATATGAATGAGTACGATTTAAAGTTTTTTTCCCGTTTTATACAAATAAAAACGTATTTTTCTATGAATGCATGTTCGTTTCTATTTACAAATGAGCATTCTTACGTGCATTTATAAACATACATTCTGTGCCAGTCCGTAATGTAATTTTTTACTCTAAAAAACAACATAGAAATTTACATTTTTAATTTCTTCGTTATTGTGGTATATTTGGGCCTATTTCTGTTCGAACTTTACATACCTGCTACTCCGTCTTTTTATTTCTGGTACACCTGTATACATTTATTTTCTCGTTTTAAAATGTAATGTTTCTTATTTGTTTGATGCGTATATTAACTTAGTCATGATATATTTATAGGATTATATATAACACTATATATATTTCAATTGCATACAAGTCTGTCATAAAAAACGAAACATCCATTTTTCTATTTGTAAGAATTAATGTATTAATAAGCTTCAGTATACTTTATTTTCTCGAACAGGCTTAATTAAAGATCATTATTAATATTGTATCAATCACTTTTATATCTGCAATTAAATTTTCTTTATTAAGCATAATTATCTATGAACTTAGTATATACCTTTTCTTAAATTAATAAAGCAGTTTACTCAAGCAACATTAAGGTGTTACTATCTTCAAATATTAATTAGAATTAGTCTTCAATTAAAACTGTGGTCGGCTGTTAATTTATAGGATACACTTAAGTTGGATCTACATTTAAATTATGCCACGGTTTCTTATTACAGACCAGCAAAAACATAATTTATTTAGTCCTCTTACTCGTGGCGTAAAGCTTTTCTCTTAAAGACAATAGAAATTTGTTTTTCAAACGAGTTCACTCACAGAATCCCTAACGGCGCCTTTCGCTTGAGGGTAATGACTTCCTTTCTTTTATTGAAGATTGGTGGAATGTTCCATTTATTTGATTGTGATGACTCATCAACAACCAAAAAAATAGAAAAAAAAGCATACAATGTTCTGAATTTGCTTGACATGTTCTTATAGAGTAGTGTATTAAGCATTTTTTTCCGAATGAAACTTCTTTATAAAAATACGTAAATAAAAAAAAATCCTTTCATTGTATTTATATCTATTATTTTTATTTTCTCATTAGATTTTCGATTCAACTCCGTTTGACACATAAATTCGGCAATACTTTTATTATTGAAGTGTAAACTTCTTTGGGCGCGTTGCGTTGATTGTGGGCACTGAACAAGACTGAGCCGTCACGTTCGGCTATGTAACGCTCGTTCGGGTAAAGTCGGCTCGAGTCGACTAAGGGAACGAGAGAAATATATCATACAGAGGTATTTAATTTCAATTAAATTGAAATTTAAATGAATAAATAAATTCATGTCCCCGAGCAGATTCGATCCCGAGCCGCTCGGGTGAGAAGCCGGCACGTTAGCATCAGACCAGCGCGGGACTCGTAAGCGAGTATTCATATTGTCTATTTATATATACACGCGATTATATATCGCGGCCGCTGCCATAGCAACGGTCGCGAAATTGTATTTCGTGGACTGTGTTGCGTTCGCTAATTGGTAACTTCGCGGACGGTTAACCAAAAAATTTGTTGTGTGTGTATGAGACATTATCTCTATAATAATATGATATAATATTTCGCGCTCAGGTAAGTTTTAGCATGTTTATTAAAATGATATGGAGACTCGGAAACTGATCAGTATATTCCGGGTGTTAAATAACGTCCACACGCATTTACTATAATTTGTATACCAATGCAAAACAGAAACGTTGAGAATAGAGCATTGCTTTAATTGCTCATTATATACGAATTTATAAGCATTTAATTCTTTTCTGTTACACAGGATGCATGAAGAAAATCAAATCGATGACAAATTAAAACGAAAAAGGGAATTGTCTAATGCGCGCGTGAAGAAATATCGTCAAAAGAAGCACACTAAATCTCAGCAACTGAATTCGTCGATGCAGGATGACCCTAATGTAATATAGAACGAAAAAAAAAGTTGGATTTCGTATTATTAACCTTTACTATTAATTTGAAAGATTGTCCTTTATTTCCAACAAACATTTTCTATTGTTTGTTTTAGTAATAATAATATTTATTAGCGATATTTTTTATGTTTGTTGAAATATCTTTATAATTTTAATAAAATTGCTTATATCACTTGTAGAATCAATTGTATAGTATAATTACACAATCGATTGATTCAATTTTCGCGTTTACCATTTAATAATAATAATAAAAATAATACATTTTTCACACAATACATAGTTTTCGTAATCTGTTGGAATCTCGAATTAACTTACAATTAATATACACTCTGTAAAATTGTAAAATATTCACCGATTGTGTAAGCTGTTTGTACAATCAAATCTTTCTTTAGTCTTCTTAAAATTAATAATATTGTTTTATTTAGTAGAGTTAGGCATTTTATTATAAAATTTTAGTTATACAACATTTAGAGAATTGTTGTCTATCCTATATACGTATTTGTATGGAGTTATATAACAATCATTCGATAATACATATTACTTTTATGAATTAATTAAATCATTAAAATTTTAACAAACTATTAACGAAACTGTAATAGTTATTTACAAACCAAGTGCGGGAAAATTATTTTCCCGCATGAGCGCACTTTTAATTGCGCGAATGCGTGGAAGATGTCTTCACGCAAGTGGTTTGTACAATATTTTTTGTACGAATATTAAATTAAAAAAAATATTATTGATTAATGTCATTAGTATCATACCTAACCTAAGATAGATTACCTAATTAATTTGAGCATTTCATGTACGTAACTTTCTCTAAAATTAAGTTATTATATTCTTACACATGGCAAACATGAGGTATTTATTCTTATATTTATAAATTTATAGTACATTTATTGCGTTTTTTGGTTTAATTACAAAATATTATGAACTGCCAATATGAATGTCGATGTGGTCAAATAGATGAAGCCACAAATTTATTGGAAGAATTTTATTTATTACTCCTATTTCCCCAACTTTTAGTGAAGAATAGTCGAGGGAAGTAGTATTTTATAGACTAACTTTTATTACCATCAAGTTAGATTTTTTTTTTATGTCCCAACGAACCACTATTTTTCTCAATTTTTACAGTCGCCTCGACCGGGAAATACTCTTTCCTAGCGCCAAATGTCACTTTACATGCAGTGAGTACAGAAAATACATTTGACAAATAGTTTTTGACAAATAAATGAAGACAACAAGTGCTATAGTAAATCTATAAATTCCTTAGCCAAGTACATCCGGCAATCAACCAATACATTTAACACATAGTGGAGTCAAAACAAAACTAAAGTGAATGTAGAGGAAATTTAGAATATTGACTTACAATATATCCACAATAAATAAAATGACCCCACAACTTATCCCAATCACAGTTGGCGACGTGTGCTCCAAAAACCAAAACGAACCAGTATTTCAAATCTGGTGCAACAACAATATCAACTCCAGCAAAATATACTCTTTAGATCAAACTACAGTAAAGTAAACAAATACTAATTACTCGATAATAATTAAGAGTATTAATTGAATAAAATAGTAAATTAACGTCGTTTGATGGATGAGATAATCGGTTAAATCATATTTGCCTTAACTTTTTACATAAAATATTCATTTAAGCACTCTTAATATATGCAATAATTGTTTACCTCGTTTCTGAGGGATAGCTTTGTTGTGATTTCCCACATTCCACTGCAAAAACATAAAGGAGAAACTGAAATTAGCAAAACGAGTAATGATACCTCCTAGTGAAAAAGTTATGTAAAACTGCGGTGAGATGTTTATGCATCGATCATGTTGTCATAAATTATTTTAATATTTAAAACGTCAATATTCAATTCCTGTAGCAAATGAATATATCTATTACATATCTGCATTTTGGAAACTATACTCTGAGTATTCCATAAGTGCTACTATTTTTCGCATGATATTCATATGTGTTGTACACTTGGCAAAGTGCAGATGTGATATATCAAGTTACCATATTTTCTCGCGGAAAATAAAACACAAATTAAAGCGAACGCGAAATGCTAAAACAAAGCTCTGCAAAAATATCGTATTACACTGCATTAAAATTTATGGTATCGAGCTGTGTCTTGCGGTGAACTTTTCGAAATAATGCCCTTCATAAAAATGACGATGAAAAAAGTGGTCCGCTCGCGATGCAAAGCAGAGTTAGTGACGCAAATGATCGACTGTTGTGAAGGGCGAGACCGAAAAAGGGTAGAAGACGAAAGCACTAAGACGAAAGCGACATTAAATTGAATTTTTTTACGATCCTGCTTCAGTTCACATGGCCAGTATATGCAGGAGGGAATGACTTGTAAAAATGTATCTGTTTTATCGGTCACAATACACAGGAGTTATTTTCCCTTTTATATAGGATCATTGTACTTTCTTATTTCATTTTCATTCAACGTCATAACATCGGGAATTGTTTACAGACAATATTTGGAAGTTTCATATAGATGATCGTAAACATTCTTATTGAAATGTCTTTATTTAATGGAACGTATTTTTTCCTGCATTAGACACATCTGTTTTAGTATACAGTTTTCAACAAGAACAAAACTAAACCTTAGTAAAATAGAGAAAACACTTTTATATTATTTTTGAAATACGTAAAAGTGATCATTTCAACAATAATAACTAATTTGCATCTGTATCTGACGATAGATCTATAACGTTACCATTGAAAATTAACAAACCACATTAGCTTTAAAGATGTTCAATACGCATACAATATTATATATTGTATAACAACAAGTAGAGAATTTTATTGTAAGTGATGTATCTTAATGATTGGTCTTTCTTAACGCAATTTACAAATGCAGATATGGCATTGGATGCATTTTATATTGCTTTATATTCTGTACTCAACATCCATGTCCCTAATAAAAACACGTCACGTTCTTTCTAACCGCCATGTTTTTGTCGGAAATTAACCTTAAGAATAACAATTATTATCACACTAAATAGGACAAAACTTAAAGCCATAAAAGATTCTATGATAAATTCAAACGTTTTCGGAGTCTGGTTAAAGTCCAAATACATGAAAATTATATATATTATCTCCCAGGAGTTGAGGAATCATTGAAGGTGGCCTCCTCCAAATTATGGAGCTTCCTTCGGACAAAAGCACGCTCGACAAGGATACCAGATAATCTTCGTAACAGTGAAGGCGAGGACTTTTCTGTTCCCATTGACATTGTCTATGCTTTCGCTAAATCTTTTTCATCCAAATATACCGGGTGTTTCGGAATTGCACGGCACTATTGTAGGTACTTGTTCTCCAGCATAAAATAAATAAAAAAGTCCATATAAACATATGTTTGAAATTAATTTATTGCTAAGATATTGGAGCATAAAGATATTTACTTAACAATACAACATCCAAAAGAACTGTTTAAAGTGGGCACCGTTTTGTTGATTGCAGCATTCAGCACGACAAATTCATGCTTCTTTAGCGCATCAGGACGATTCTTGATAGTTGCTGCGGCTTCCACTATGCAATTATTAAACTCTGATAAATCCCGATCTACCGATCTAACGCCGTTATATCGGTAGTTTAGTAATCGCATCGTGGAAGCCTCAGCAACTATCGAGAATCGTCATGATACTATACGAAGTGCCAAAGAAGAATGAATTTGTCGTGCTGAATGCTGGATTCAACAAAATGGTGGCCACTTTAAACAGTTCTTTTGGATGTTGTATTGTTAAATAAATATCTCTATGCTCCAATATCTTAGTAATAAACTAATTTGAGACATATGTTTATATAGTCTTTTTTGTTTATTTTATGCTGGAGAACAACACGCACGTATCTGAGGTAGACCTGATTAGACTTATGTCTACTTTCCCTAATAAGCAAACAGCTGGTGATGATTTTATACCCAGCTTCTTGATTCGTGACTGCAGATATATATATTTGCTTTCTCTCTTAAATTAATTATTAATTTATCGATATCTTCTGGAGAATTTCCAAGCGCTTGAAAAAACTAGGATTGTGCCAGTCCATAGAAAGGGTGATCGCGCGTTGCTATCCAACTATAGACCCATTTCTATAATATCTAACTTCTCCAAATTATTCGAGCGAGTTCTATATTCCTTTATATATACTAGCATACCTTCCTTTATTTCAATTAATCAACACGGTTTTCTTCCTGGGAGGTCTACAGTCACGAATTTAGCAGTGAGGTTTTGGACAAGCGCGGACAAGTTCATGTGATATATACTGACCTTTCGGGGGCATTTGAAATGATTGAGCTTCTTTTGTGTCGATTGTGTTCGTTTGGCTTTGTTCTTTCGGCTGTTGGCCTCATTAGATCTTATCTCTGTGAGAGAGGATGTTATGTGTGCTATAATGGATTTTCTTCCATTGAGCTTATACTTACTTCCGGTGTTCCACAGGGTTCAAATCTTGGTCCCCTATTGTTCATGTTATTTATAAATGATCTTCTCCTACAGATAGATTGTCTTGTACTTGGATACGCTGATGACATTAAGATCTATTCTGGTGCTGATCCAGCCTGCCTTCAGAGAAATTTAAATGTATTGTCTTTATGGTGTGAATGTTCTGGACTGAAGTTAATTGTTGATAAAAGTTGTACAGTCACTTACACACGGTCGTCTACTTCATACAATTCTTCCTACTACATTGGTGGCAACACGTTAACAAATAAAACTGAATTCAAAGATCTTGGAGTTACTTTCGATCCCAATCTCGGTTTCAAGTCTCATGTGATGAACGTTTGTACATCGGCATTCAGATAATTGGATTCTGTCATGCGTGTTTCTAAATACTTTACAGATGTAGCATTGTTTAAATTTTTATACTGTGCTTATGTATTAAATAAGCTTGAATATGCCCTTTTTAATATGGTTTCCCATCTACGCAAGTGATTGCTTGGCATTGGATCGTATCCACCGTCAGATCCTGATCGTATAAGACAGATGGTGTTTATCCAGAGAGAGGTGTAGCATAAGAGGATCTGTTATTGCGTCATGATATGGCATCCTTAAGTGTTAGAAGAGATGTTACATGCGAGCGATTTTTACATAGGCTGTTGAATATCAGTATTGACTGCCCCGAAATCCAGAACCGAGTGTCTTTTCTGGTACCGCGGATTAACTCCAGGCATAATTGCACCTTTGTAGCACCATTTACGAGAACCAACATCATGAGACGTGCTCCAATGTACATGCTTTGTCGCTTGGCGAACAAAAATGGAGACTTACTTGCGTGAAGACACTAACTGTGGATTGCGGATCATCATAGAATTTGCTTTTCCTTTTACTGATTACATGTATACACCTGTAGTATTGTTTGTAACCCTGTTTTGGACTTTGCCTGTTGGGTAATAAAGAAGATGATTATTATTATTACTATTATTATTACCTTAAAAATCACCCAACTTGTTGAGCTGGTTAAGAAATTAAAGGAATTTTTCAAAATTCAATACGATGCCTAAAAGGGACACGTAAATTTACAAATCATTATAAGCTTTTTGAATTCTGAAACCATCTTCAACTAGAATTAATTCTTGTAGCTTTGAATTTTGTGTACTCGCAAACCTGAAGACATTCCTGGAGCACCCTATCCAATTTTCAACAAACTATTAATGAATCAGGTCGTATATTCTTGACCGGCACTAGGTTAATTTAAATATACGTAACGTTTGTCGAAGATGCTATTTAATATTATTACAATTCCTTTGGCTTGTGGAACTTCTTAAAAATCTTTCATTTGTAGATATTTAAACGTTCACTATTATTTTAATAACTATAATAACTGAAAAGAGAATCATATTTGTTAAATTAATTTAATAGTCCAAATACTGATTCTCTTAACATAGTGACCCATGAAACATGGGAAGTCACTCACACACTCTCTTACACACGATGAATTAACATGAAGGGCATTCATCTGTATATGTGAAGATAGAATGAATGTTTAACTTATTTATTAACATTTATCTTCGTGATAAATTTATTTAGATGCTGACAATACACAGAACAATAACACGAGTTTCAATGCAGAGCATAGATTTATTTTGGCTTTAAAATACGTATTTTGTAAAAGCTATTCATCCCGCGTCGGTCGTTAGTAGCAGTATTTGTTTTCAATATCATAGCTTCCATGAATAGAATCTTTGTTTACAAGAACTACGAAACCTTTTCATTGGCTTTTTGAAAATATTATTTTTTTTGCCGAATTCCAAGGAAAATACTGTAATTTAGGAGCTTCCCTTATGAAAGAAAAGCAAATAAGTAAATTTATTAATGTTCTATCTATTCGCTTTCTTCAAATGTTTAAGAGCAATAAATGTAATAATTCATAATTCTTTATTTTGTCACTTGTTTGTCATTAAAAACATAGGTCGACAATGTCTGCTTTGTAATGAAATTTCATGTCATTTTCGAAATCGGAAATCTTCCAATGCCCTTACTCTACTTAAACGACTTGCTTTCTCGTTATTAATTTTGCTATTTTTAATCAAAATAACTACCATAGGATTATTTAAATAAAGTGTCAAATTATCATATTTGTTATTAATTTTACTAATTAATTTCTAATCAATACAGCCTCTACGTCATGATGACACATTAGTTTCAATATATGTAAATTAATTACCGGTAAATTGGGGTGGCTTTATGCCACTTTTTATGGTTTTCAAAGAATTTCGGACAATTATAGACACCAAAAATGTTTGTAAATATTAACGATATACTTTGAACCTTTGGTTACTAAATTGTGTAAAAAAGACTTAGAAATTTTCATTCGTTTTTCTAAAATTATTTACAACAATTGGCACAATTTCCCCCCATAGGATGGGGTGGCTTTGTGCCAGCTACTTGTTTACCGTTTTAGCACAATGCCGCCTATTTACAGGCTGAAAATGTGCCAGGCCCAGCTTCATATTATAGTGAAACTGTATGGTATGAGTGACATGGCCCAATTTCACCCCAATTAGTTTTATCTCTGTTATTTTTGTGGCACAATCTCGCCCCAAATAGAAGGTTTAATGAAAAATTTTTTTTATTTATAAAATATAACAAAAACTAGATATTCTTACAAACCAAAATAAAACAAAAGAACAGCCAATCTCACATAGAATAGTAACTAATAAAGATAATTAAGCGTATAAACTGAATTTCAAAATAGGTAGTGGCACAAATTCCCCCCTTATATTGTCGGAATCTTATTCAAGGTGACACACCCAGGTTATTTTGCACTACTCGACCACTGCGTATTCTTTAAAAGATAACCTACATAACACCTAATTACGTGTGAACTTTGAAACGGTCATTATTAAAACACTTTAGGCAAGCCAGGAGAAAGTATGCGATAAAACGAAACTTTTGCAAAATCTCACCAACTTAATAACTTGACGGAACAGAAATGGAGGGTATTGCATACACAAACCATACATTTCATTCTATTCGCCTCTAATATCGGCATTCTTGAACAAGAGTTCGGGGCGGTAGGTGGATCGATGTGCCGATATGGTGCGAATATACACGATCAACACGTAGTGGCACAATCACGCCCCGGCTGGCACAAAGTCACCCCATTTTACGGTATATGAAAATGGAGTGGTATATCCCGAGGTGTAGACATCTGCGGTCACCTTAGATTAGCAGTAGATGCTAACGCTTCGTTCACTCATAGAAGTTAATTTACAGCTGCTTGCGGATGCTGCTCGAGGTTTTTTTGCCTCAAAAATGGTTAGGACTGTGATCTCTGTTACTAACTTACTATGAAGAATCGGATTAGGTACTGGACATTTATTGACTCGTTGAAGCAATTTCATACATCGTAGGAGCGTAACTGTTAACTATGAAGCTTAACAGTAATTTCCACGTTGAATGTAATATGTAAATAATCATAGACTAGTTTCTGGATGTCAATCGCTTCACGGATTTTGTTAAGAGCTAAATGAGGTTCACTCGACAAAAAGTTGTTACCTTTGAAGAGGAGTTGCTGGTCAGTGTGGGTTAGTGCTCTGCTAGTACTTTGCGAGCTATGATTCATAGTTCAGTTCTTGCGCAACTAAGAGGACGGTTAAGGTGCTAGTGCTTGAGTACTAGCATTTGACCAGGCTGTTAAGTCTCATTATTGGAAGAACATTACTTCATTCTGGTCATTGAGTTGTCTTTTAAATATATCCATCTTCTGGCACGTTAATCTAATTTTCTCCCTGAAAAATTGATGAATTGCTTGAAATCCTCAAACACCCTCGTAACTAAATTGAGACAATGACTATACGTTGCTGTGGTAAATTCTTTTAAATTTCATAGTTGACTTTCACTCATATATCACGCATTCGACTGCTCAATGGATCCAGGCAGTTGTAGGTTAGCATATCATCCCAAGTCATTCAAAAAACGTCCGACTCACATGCTTCTGTCCAGCAGTATCTACTCCATAGAGGAATACTTCGGACGGGACTGCTCTGGTTGCTGCTAGTATCTCACTTGCTTTTGAGTTTTTTTATGTATTAAATTTTATTGACATGTATATATTCTCTATGAATTATATACTCAATTTTTATGTATACTGAAGATTTTAATTTGTACTGTTTTGTAGTGTCTTTTTATACAGTGTGTAGATAAAGTAAGGAATAATATTCATATTTTGTTTATTATCGCTGTTTGGGAGAAAAACTTGGAAAGGTCAATTTTATTTTGTTCCTCCGGATTTTATGGATGTCAATTTTTTTTCTTTAGTTTACTACTCTAGAACCTATGACGTCATCGACTTCTTTTTCAAATGGAACCTCCTGATTTTTTTGCTAGAAATAAAAAGTATATTTTTTTCTGAATTTAGCAATACCCCATATGTGGTATTTAAAATTAATAGTTTTAGAGTATTAAGCGTGCTAATAATGACAATTGACATATCAGACTGCCGAAATATCGACCAAGAAATGAGAGATAATGTTTTGGAAGAATTTTAACTCCGACTTTATCATTGCCAAGAAACAATTGGGTGGCAGTTTGAACATTTATTAATGTAAAATTTTTTCAAAGAATAAATTATTACTATTTGCTCTTTTGATTTTCAAGTTTAATTATTATTGTTAACTTAGTACTTATGATCCTCCGTATCTCTAAAACTACTAATTTTAAATACTACATATGCGGTATAGCTGAATTCAGAAAAAAATGTACTTTTTATTTCAGCAATAAAATAAGGAGATTTCATTTGAAAAAGAAGTCGATGACGTCATAGGTTCCAGAGTAGTAAACCAAAGAAAAAAAAATGACATCCATAAAATCCGGAGGAAGAAAATAAAATTGACCTGTCCGAGCTTTTCTCCCAAACAGCGATAATAAACAAAATATGAATATTATTTCTTACTTTATTTACACATTGTGTATTTATATGTTGTATGACAATTTCTGATGCTGTAACTGCTAATATGTGTTTGTACACTATCTCGAAATAAAGAATTGATTGATTGATTGATTGATTTCTCACATATTTCGAAACGGTAAAAGTTCTTTCTATCTTCAAGATACAACATCAAATCACGAATTACAAATGGCCCTGAAGATACCCTTGTAAAAGTGCACGTAATAAGAAAGAGTGTAGCTGTTTTGATACAACAAAATGTGCTCTAAAATTAAATACATGCTTTAAATTACACATATTTCTTACTCTTAGATATTTTAAAATGCGACGTATATTGATAGTGTTTCCTAAATCATATTATTAGAAATTGTATTTATGAGTTAGCTCAATGTTTAGAAACTCAGAAACGGGGCAAATACACTGAACACGAAATAAATTATTTTAAATTTGTGTTACAGGTAGTATTTAATGACGATTTTGTATGTCCCTAAGTAAATTTAACAAATCGATGAGTAATTTGCGTTAATATATTACTACTTGAACGCGCGTATGCGTCAATCGTCACCTAATTAGTTCATAATTTAATTTGTTCCGTCCGGGAAATTTCCAGGGATTACCCGCGTTCAATCAGCTAATTACTTCGGTCTTCATTCATTATCAGTTACTCTGTATATTTAATTTACAGCGCTAACTGAGAGAAAATTATACAATTAAATGTTAACATGGTGATTTGCTGTTATTGTTTAATGGAATACAAGTAAAACTAATTAAAATTTGAATTAAGTGTTATTCAAATACTTAAGAATAGGTCCAGTTTCTAGTTTTAAGAATCACTGCAAGTTTAGAAGCAGTAATATCGAAGAAATAAGATCTATTTGGAATATACGTAGTGTTTCATTACTACTTAAGTACTAGCGATTATTAACTGCAATGATTTTATAACATTTAGCAAATAAATATTATAATGAAATTAAATTAATGCTGTCGTTGCAGATTAAATCAAGCTTTGTGTACAAGCTTTGATGCGTAAGCAAAGTTGCCTAGTTATACTTAAATTACAATTTATCGAGTACATCGATTAAATTACAATATCTAATATAACGGCGATACTATGTAGATACGTCAAATAAATAGATAACTAATAATTAAATCAAGTGGTTAAAATCTCTTGGTGAAACATGTCAAAATATAAGCAAGTAATAACAAATAAAACACTTGGTATTGTTTCAAAAATATATATAATTACACACTCAATGTACATTTCGCCTTGCGGCACCGTCAGGAGTTCTAGAGAACCTAAAGTAAAATTCAATATACTGTAACTACCTACTTCAAACAAAAATATAAATACAAAAAATATAGAAAATTACGAAAAAGGTCATGACTTATGTGAAAAGACCGTTTTTACAATGCTAGGGTTTATTAATGGTGAATTTATTTTGAATTTGGTTTGGTCATTAACCCATATATATAGGTATCTGCTTCATTTTTCTGAAGTTCTACTATTCTGCTGCAGGTGTCGCTATTTTCTCAATACTAGTACAGTGTTCTACTTATTATAGGGGAACTTGGTGTAAGACGGGGTACCGGGGTAAGATGGGGTACCGACATTTAAACCTGAACGAGAACTGCCATCTACCAAATCTTACAGCGGTTGCGTTCACTACATACCGTTGAACACGTGTTGTTGAGTGCAGCTCCCGCCTTTCAGTATTAAGCAAGCTGTTGCCGTGATAAGTTCAAAAGTGTTTATTTTGCACCGATTGCTATTTTTGTTGGGTGATTTTCGAGGGATCGTAAGGTAGGTGGCTTTAGAATTATAACTGTAATCGTTCGGGTACCGAAAGTACATAATCTATTAAGTACTTTGGTACCTATATATTGAGATCGTTTAATATATTATTTATGTGTCGTAAGGCATAAACATAAAATGTACAGTGCGGTTAAGATGGGGTACTTCAATTGGGGGTAAGATGGGGAGGTACCCCATCTTACCATTCAGT
Source organism: Amphimallon solstitiale (assembly GCA_963170755.1). NCBI lineage: Eukaryota > Metazoa > Arthropoda > Insecta > Coleoptera > Scarabaeidae > Amphimallon > Amphimallon solstitiale. The sequence goes on from OY720679.1 coordinate 42,279,541, forward strand.
TGTTTGTAAAAAGTTCTTTTAAGGAAAAATTATTAGCTTGTAAAATACGCATACAATAACCGGCAATTTCAAAAACTACCACAAATGTATAAAATACCTACTTTGAGAGGGAAAAAAACTTCTTGTAAAATACAGGTTTTTTTTCCAGATGCGTATTTATCAACGAAAGTCCAATCGAGGAAATTGGGATCCTGAGTGCATGGAAAATGCTATTGAAGCAGTGTGTTCGGGCTCAATGGGATACCTTAAAGCTTCCAGGTCGTTTGGTGTTCCCCAGACAACTTTGGAGAGGAAAGTTAAAGAGAAGCGAACTACAAATGACCAGACCAAATTTCAAGTAGTAAAATCTCTGGGTCCTAGAACCACCACATTTACAGAAGATGAAGAAAAGCAGTTAGTGTCATATCTGAAAAAGATGGAAGAGAGGTTGTTTGGGTTAACAGTTATGGATTTCAGAACGTTGGCCTACCAGTGGGCTACAAAATTAGGGAAACAACATAGATTCTCCAAGGAGAAAGAGATGGCAGGAAGAGATTGGGTGCATCTGTTTTTAAAACGTCATTCAAGCCTGTCCATTAGAAGACCCGAAAACACTAGTGCTGCTAGAGCAATGGGCTTTAACCGCGTTGCAGTTAACCAATTCTTTGACCTACTAGTGGATGTCATTGACAAGTACAAGCTGACCGCAGAACAAATTTGGAATTGTGATGAGACCGGGGTATCCATTGTACCAAAAACAAGATCCAAAATAATTGCACAAAAGGGACGAAAACAAGTGGGAGCGCTGACGTCAGCCGAAAGAGGCGTTACTGTAACAGTCGAAATATGTTTTAATGGAGTTGGAAGATACCTGCCACCCATGTTTATATTTCCTAGGGTAAGATTAAATCCGGAATTAATGAATGACTGCCCTCCTGGTGCATGGGCTGAATGCCATCCAAGTGGTTGGATACAGACTGACATATTTTTTAATTGGTTTAAAAAGTTTGCTGAACTTTCCGGTGCGTGTAAAGAATCACCAGTACTTCTATTACTCGACGGACATCATTCGCACACAAAAAACATCGAACTAATTGCTTTTGCTCGAGATCAGGGAATTATTTTACTATGTTTTCCCCCACACTGCACCCACCGTCTTCAACCACTGGATGTGTGCTTTATGAAACCGCTAAGTACTTATTACGAAGCAGAAGTAAACACATGGTTAAGAAGTAATCCTGGGCGAGTGGTTACCCAATTCCAAATAGCTAAATTGTTTGGAAATGCTTTCATTAAATCAGCGAACATGTTAACAGCGATGAACGGTTTCAAAAAGACTGGTATCTGGCCTTGTGACAGAAATGTGTTTACCGACGTTGACTTCGCCCCAGCAGAAACAACGAACCGTCCACCTCCTGAGGAAGCTGACGAGGAACCTATTACAAATAATACAAATATAGACCCTGAATGTCTACCAGCTAACAACGAAACTATTACAAACAAAAAGACCTCAGACCCTAGAAATTTACCAGGTTGTTCAAAATGGATTAACAGAGAACGTCCAAGATCGTCCGTCGTTTCACCCCAACGGGATGAAGAACATATATCGCCCGAAGCAACACCAAAATCTTATCCAGAACATTCTACACCCGAAAAGATTTTTTCTCCTGAAGATATAATGCCAATACCAGTAGAGCTCAGCAAAAAAGAGCGTCCAAATCGAAAACGTGGCAAAAGTGTTATTTTAACGAGTACACCGTACAAAGATGAGCTTCAAGCAGATATCGATAAAAAACTTGAACAGGAGAAACGTAAAAGTCTTAAAACTGACAAAAAAGGAAAGAAAAGTACTCAGACGAAGGAAAAAAAGCAAAAACAAAAGACGGTTAAAAGACAAGTGTTTGCACGGACTCAACAAAAAAGATTAAGAAAAGAATCATCACCGTCCAGTTCCTCAGAAGAGGATGAAGAAGATGATGCAGCGTGTCTGTATTGTAATTATTTATATTCAGAATCTAACGAAGGGTGGGTGCAGTGCTGGCAGTGTAAGAAATGGGCGCACTGCTCATGCGCGGGGGAAGATGATGAAGACGACGAAGTAGTACATCTTTGTGCACTATGTCAATAGTATTTATCATTTAATAATTACCTCCCCGTCTTACCCCACTCGTGGGGTAAGATGGGGATTTTCACCTTAACAGAATAAACATTTTTTTATCCACAGCTGTGTGTTTTTAACTTCTTTTTTTATTCATTTTTGTAGTTTGCAATATATTTTTAATATTATGAACGTATTTTAATCTTTCAGCATAATTTTATTTTCAAGTTATCCTGGCTTAATTATTAAGTACCCCGTCTTACCCCGACTTCCCCTAAGGCTAAGTCAAAAGTCGTTGCATCTTATTTGTTTGAAATTTTCGATAGTTCTTGTGGACGCACTTTTTTTCAATTGCGACAATGACTGATACGTGGTAAGTATTTTTTATCTAATTTACTGTTCAGGTCTTTTCATTGAATGTGTCGTATAGTAATGCTTACAATGCCAAAAGCCATTATAGACACATTTTAGCTCAGGCATGCATGCGCTAAATTTGATGTTCTGTTAAAGGGACAGTAGGACTATTGGTTGCTGTATTGGTGGTGGGTCATAAATGTCTGACATATGTTCACAGGTATTGGAAAAAGCCATTATCTTTGGCTGAACTTATAGAGGAACTGGAAAAACAAGACACTAACGAAATCCCAGACAATATTATCATTTTCCCTGCAGATAACGCAAATGATTCAAATACCGGCGGAGATTCAGGCGAAGAAGACGAAGTAGTCGCAAATAATTTACCAGGGTTTCATCTTCAATCAGAGGCTCAAGTTACATTCGACAATGGGAAAGCGAAGATGAGTTACCTGTATTAGCTTTCGTCGAAAGAAGACCAAAGGAAGTAAAAGAGTTCAGATATGCTGAAGAATATTTACAACCAGAATTTTCAAACTGGACTAATTTAAAAATCAACTCTCCCCGGCAATGATATTCAAGCAATTTTTTGATGATGAACTGATTGGTCAGATTGCTGATTTCAGTAACACCGACGCCCAGCAAAATATCGTACTGGCGACATAACAAACCACGAAATGTGTTGTTTCATTGGAATGTTACTGCTAAGTGGTTATAATTCCGTTTCAAGAAAAAAAAAAATTACTGGCAGAATTGTGATGACACTCGCAATAAACTTGTTTGTGAAGTTATTTCTAGAAATCGCTTCCAACATATTATGAGTCATATCCACTGTAACAACAACAATACTCTAGATGATAGTAACAAGTATTTTAAAATGAGGCCGTTTTTGACTCTGAACAAAAGATTTCTTGATCATGCGCCAATTGAGGAAAATTATAGCATAGACGAAGCTATTGTACCATATTATGGACGCCATGGTTGCAAGCAGAGGCAAACCTATAACATGGGGTACAAATTTTAGGTCGGGGCAACTAGGCTCGGATATGTTGTCTATTTTGACCCATATCAGGGCTCTTCAGCAACTTTGCCCCAAAATTACAAACATTTAGGTTTAGGAGCCTCTGTAATTCTTTAATTTGCAGACATTTTGCAATCATTGCCATATGAACCATTCCATTTATATTTTGACAATTATTTTACTTCCTTGTCTCTTCTGAAAGAATTGAAATTGATGAATATAAGGGGTGTCGGAACTATCCGTGAAAACCGAGTACCAAAATCACCTTTGAATAATGCAGCATATTTGAAGAAAAAGGAACGAGGATATTTTGAATATACATTGGCAGATGAAGAAATAGTCATATGTAAATGGAACGATAATAGTATCGTTACCATAGCATCAAATGCTTCTTGTGTGTTCGCGTTAAGTAGAGCTCAACGCTTTTCGCAATCCGAAAAGAAACATGTCTATGTAGATCAACCAAGTCTAATCAAATTGTACAACGAGAACATGGGTGGAGTAGATAGAAGTGACCAAAATATTGGTCAGTACAGAATTTCAATACGTGGAAAAAAATGGTGTTTTCCACTACTGTCCCACTGTATTGATATGGCGGTACATAATTCATGGCAGCTACACAAATGTAATGGTGAAAAAATGGATCAACTATCGTTTCGAAGAGCTATTGCAACCGAGTTATTAGAAACATATAAACGAACAACAAAAAGGGGTCCTTCAAAGCTACCCGAAAATGCTCACGAATATTCAAGTTATGATAGGCTGGATCACCTAATTATGTATCAGGAAAGCCAACGCCGATGTGCAGTTTGCCACAAAAAGGCAAATTTTCTGTGCAGAAAATGTCAAGTTCACTCCAAAGATTGTTTTCTAAATTATTATCAAATGTAAAATATTCACGAATTTTGCATGTGAAATAAATGTCCGTTGTGTAAGATCATTAAAGTACCTTATAATCCTACTGTCCTTTAAAAAGAATACCATAGTGTGACAATTGGAGGGCAGGTAATTTTTTTTTCGATTTTACCCTGCTCGAATACTATATTACGAATAGCACGAGATAATGAAATAAAACTTAAAACAAAACAAAAATCTAAGAAGATTGCCTGGGTGTAAAAGTAAACTTTTTTTTTTATAAAATAACCTTCCACAACATCCATTTTTTTACTTTTATTTAAACTAAACAGCACTTCTACATTGTTTATGGAAAAATGATCGTGTCTAAAACATGGTTAGCTACACTTGAATTTTCATAATTTAATTTAACCGCTCGCATATATTCTTAGAACCTTCATTTGAAATTCCGTCCCGTTTGACCTATATAAAATTTATTACAATCACTAAAATTCTATAAATACCTGATTTGTTTAGCTTAGGTTTCGCTGTTTTATTACACGTTAATTGACTTTTTAAAGTGTTATTATTATAGAAGGCTATTTTAAAATCCAGCTTCTTTAAAACATTACTAATTTACATACTTATACCTACTACCTAAATATGGAATTTTAACTCATTGTTTTAATTTCAAGTCCTGAGACGGGGAAAATGCTAGTATTAATGTAATTGTAATTGTAATTCTATTGACTAGTTTTTCTATTAGAGACGAGTTATAACCATTATTTTGTGCAATTATATTAATAGTTTTTAATTCTTTAGTAAAGTTAAATGTGTTCGTCGGTACTTTCAATAGTCTATAAATAATTGAATTAAACGTAGCATGTTTTACGTTAGTGGGATGATTGAAAGTATTTTGTATTAACGTATCGCAGAAGGTGGGTTTTCTAAAAATGCTGTGATCTAACTTGTTTGGATTTTTAAGTCAAGGAAATTTAAAGATCGATCAGGTGCTTCTTTCTCTATAGTGAACTAACTGTATGTTATTATTAATTTTATTAATTTGTACTAAAAGGTTATCTAGCTGTCTATCCGAATCTGACCACAAATAGAAAATATCATCCACATACCTAAACCATGCTGATACCGGTGATGTATTTGTCCTGTATTTATCAAACAAGTTTACTTCGAAATGGTCCATGAAAATGTCTGCTAGTAATGGTGACAAGGGGAAGCCCATCGGAAATCCATCGGTCTATTTATAAAAGTTATCTCAAAACTGGAAATAATTTTGATCCAAAAGTAAATTTACCATTTCCTCTATTTCTAAGGATTCATCCGGCCAATGTTTCGTAATTCTAGAATTTAGAATATCGTTTACTTCAGGGATGGGAATGGAACTCCTGATGATGCCGCAAGGCGAAATGTACATTGAGTGCGTAATTATATATATTTGTGAAACAATACCAAGTGTTTTATTTGTTATTACATGCTTAAATATATAACTTATAAACTCTGCTCACATATAATATTAATAATAATAATAATATCGAGGGTTTGTGGGCAAGTGAAAACGAAAACAAGTAGTTAGCTATAACAAACACATATATACTACATACTAAAAAATAGATAAATGTACAGAATTGTATATATATTCCAATTATTTAATGTCACACATATATTTTCACCTTCGACTATTGGGAAGACGAGAAAAAGTTGTTGAGTGCTCATTGTTGTTTAGCTGAAAAGGCTGCCTTTAATAGTTTCCTAATTAAATATTTTGATGAATTTGCTTTCTGTTCATCGGAACAGTATTCAGTAATTGAAATACGATATACGATAAGTTACGTTTAAAGACTTACAAATCTATTTTATTTAACCAGTAAAATGGTTTTTTCTATTTTAAAATATTTATGAAAGGGTTAGATTTAGATAGAAGCCGTGCACTATACCTTTTCAAGGCCCCATTTCCTGTAAGTTTTTGCAGAGCAACTCTTCTACTACGAAACGAAATCGCTATAGTTAAAATGCGTCAATACAATGGTATCACAAAGAAAAGATCTGTTTGTGCTGACAAAGAATTGTCAGGTGATATAAATAGACTTTGGACTGAAGAATCAATATATAAAGAAAATAGATCATAATATTTGTGGATTTCACAGACATATTCAGCTTTGATTGATACTTGTGAATAATATTTTGGTAATATTTTTCAACATGTTATTAATTTTCCACTGATTTCAAATAAAGAGCTTGAAAAGTAGATATAATCACTATATAAGTAATTCCAGTTTTAAAGTATACGTGTAAGTTTTATAATAGAGGGCTAATGATTAGTTTTGTCGAAAATTTCAATAGATTCTATAGATCTCATTGTATGTAATATTACAATAATTATAAGTTGCAATGTTGGAAAAATGGCAAACAGCTACAGACGATATTATTTATATAAGAAAATACAAGTATTATCCAGACAAGATGATAACTTGATTTCTAATATATTACAATGGTCTAGTAATGGAAACAAAAACAATTCTAATAATCATATATATTGTCGGCCTTGAAAAAAGAATGAAAATGCTTCTATAACAGGTCTCCAGAAAAATCAGAAGTAATTAGGTTATGGACATATAAACTATGTACATATATGGAGTAAAATTTTCATGGTAGAATTTGACTCCACAATTTTTGAACACCCGTAATATCTCAAAAAAATAACACATGTAATACAAACTGAACGGTTGGAAATAAGTCAATATAAATACTGTATAATTCATTATTGAAACAGGAGACATAAAGAGATCTAATTACAATTTTGCTGCTACTTTTTGTAAAGATATTAAATAATTATTATAGTTTCTTAGTTTGACATGAAAAGCTATAATTTGAAGCATTCTCTGTGGCAATTCATGCGTACAACTAAATTCAAACTCTTTTATTACTGTTAATATGATCCTTTTATGAAATAATTCGTGATGCGTAAAAGCCGAACATCTCCGTATTTACAGATTTAAGAATTTAGATGATTAAATTTTGGGGTGGTTTGCTTCAAAAGAAAATTCTACCCGGAGAATGAGAAGAAATTCTAGATACTCAGAAAATCTCAGTGGTTTCGGGAAATATGTGTTTTATAGGAGATTATATTTTCTCCCAACACTTTGAAAATATAACATTTCCAATACTGTATATCCTTTATATTTTAAACAAAATCAAACAGCTTTTAAGTTTATTACTCTATGTTATTATTAATCTTGACTTGCGATATATTTCAAATACCAAAAGAACATATAATTTAGGTAAAATGCTTTTTTTTAAAAATAAGATTATTTGTATTTAATATGGTAAATACTAAATTGTAATTTTCGTATGTACTATTTGAATCGTTTTTCAAAAAGTTTTAATTAAGGTTATTATTATTCAAATTTTCCATAAGAAAATGTTTCGTCTGATTCAATTTTAACATATTTAATAAAGATAATGCAATGGCAATTCTTTATTGTTAGTTTAGAAAAAAATTGATTACTTGATTGACTTTAAATTCAGGATAAGGTCAACTAAATTAGCAATTGTAGTTTAAAAAATACTAAAATACATTAAAAAGATACATTTGATGTTTAGTGATATTTTAACATGAAAAAAAGCAATTTAACATTCGTCAGTTTGACGAACTGTCTCTAATCACATAGAAAATTTATCAGAGGATATTATTTGTGTGTAAAACTGATTTCTATTCCTACATAGACATTATATTCCCATTCTGTTGTTTCTAGGCTGATTATGTCGTGTACGAGATAAATACAAATCCAAAGAACGTCCTGCTACCAGACAAGTTATATGAGATTTACATCTCCTAGTTCCTACCCACACTGCTTCCAACCTCTTGTCATGTCCAGACGTTGAAGAACCCCAACAACCTATTCTGATTTCCCAATATTACGTAATATGTACAGTATAAGATAATACATTTGTCTGAATTGTCTGCAAGCTTTTTAAATACAGAATAATTCAAATAGTAATTTGAAGCATTAAATATTGTTATAAAACAAGCACACAGAGAAGCAGACATCCTGGCGACGACAAAAGAAAGGCAGACTTCCGAGCGACAATAAAAAGAGGTTGTAAATCATCTCGACGCGAATGGTAAACATCGTAAAGCAATAAATCATCCATTTGCGTTGTACTGCAAAGAGAGAGAATGTCTGTCGAATGTTCGTTCTACAAACATCGAGAGGGAGATGGAGTTTACGCGAATGCTTCCAGATGTTTCGTATGTGTATATGAGGCGGCTGGGTCACCGATGGATGAATAATTCCGGAATAAGAAAGTCCTTAAGTACTCGTCGCGCGGAACAGACTAAAGTAAAAATAAATATAAGAAATAAATAAATAGTTCCTTGCGTGGTACGGTGTTATATAAATATTAGTAATAGAAATAAATACCTGTGTTAATTTAAATCGTAGTAGTTTAAGTGTGATACATTAGTTTTATATTTTTATATTGTAATTAATTTTACGTTTGTGAATATACAGACTGTTTTAAATAAATAAATTACACGAGTTGTTTATTGCGAACCCGAAAACGTAACAATATTTTTGATTTTCATATATTTCATGTACAGATTTTGTATAAACTTTAGCATGCTTTGTAGGAAGTGTTAGGTTTTTACTTTAATTTAATATTTGAAAAGAGTGCTACTCCCTAAGAGTAAAAGTGTTACTACCGGAAGAAATACTTTTACTCTTATCGAATAGCGATTTTTTGCAAGTATGTCGTAAATTATGCATTCTATATATATTTATCAAGAGTACAAACGTATTTAGAGCTGGATTTGTAATATTTTTTATATAATTGAAATTTCAAATTTCGGACAGGTGCTAATACTCTTACTCTTAGCGAGCAAGATTATATATATATTAACAGTAACCGTTTTTATTTCAGTATTGCTGAGGATTGCAATTATTTTATTACTAAAAGGGGGGAATATAGTTAATATAGCCTACTGTCAGTGTATTGTATGCTCCTATGTTGCTTTCTAGAGTGAACATCCTGATGCACGTTTTCAGTCGAAAGCAAGCAAGTTAATTCTGTTTTCGACGCCCAGGACGAATATCCTACGCAAAGCAGCGTTATATCACGCTATATACGATAAATTTTAATAATCGACATGAGTAATTTTTGCGAATTTAGTGTCAATTTACTTAAGATGCTTTGTTGTTTTTGCTATAATCCTGTAATATATTGTGCTGAGTAACAATATTGATGTTTGGCACTGTATATTTTTGAACAAGTTGGAAGGATTATTTAATTTTACTAATTTTTCTTTGTGACTGTTAAATTAAAATATTTAAACTAAAAAAGAACAGTTGTGTATACTTAAAATGTTATTTATTACAATAAAGATGTGTGCAGTCAATTATGAAAACAGTACTTGAAGGAGTTGTAGTGGACCAGGTTCTTGGTGGCAGTAATTTTCATTGGTATCTGAAAATGGAGATTTAAATATTATAAGTTATGTAAAAATGTAGTTTGAAATCTTGTAAAACTTGTCTAATTAACAATAATGTAAAGTAAAATAATTTAATGTTGATTGTTGAAGTATGAAGGAAACAACTTGGTAAATAATTGCGCGGGTAAAGTTTGAATAAGCGGATCTGTCAAAATTGACATTTACAGAAAATTTTGATTAGTAATATTTTTTGAAGTACAAAGTCTTAGTAATTCATTATTATAAATTAATAGAGATTTAATAGAGAAGGTTTACTAAAGTTTGAAAAGCACTGAAACGTATCAATAAAGTTTTATAATACCATTTTGAACAAGAATTGTGAGAAAAGGAATTTAATTGGATGAAATTAGAAAACGGAAATATTGTCTTGGTGACGAAAAACAAACAACAAAAATTGAAAAAAATATTTTTCAAGAAAGGCGCGTGTACTTTTCGGAAAATCACGATTTTATTCCGAAAAGTATATCAAAAATTCACTAAAACCGCGAAAGTTGGTGCTTAAAGTGTTCTTTTCAGCATAGAAAATATTTATTGACGGTAGAATCAAAATATATTATAAAGAAGCATAAAATTATTCAATAATTTCATAGTAATTTAATTAATTGGTATCCTGTATGAATAAAGAAGATATTATATAAGGAAAATAAATATCAAAAGATTACTTACCAAATATTAACCAAGTCCGAGCGGAATATTGAATCCATCAGTTGCACGTGAGTTCAAAGAGGGATTCCAGTTATCCAAGTCCAGTTTATTGTATAAAAACGAGAAGTTCCAACTATTTAGAATCCCTGATGTCGTTCCAGTAAATGTTAAATTAATTAGAGGATCCGGTAACCCATATATATTTCCGAAGAGGTCTAGTTCAGTGTTAAGTCGAGATAGAAGTACAGCTGCATTTAAATCCAGAAGATATCCCGCAGTTTTCGAGGACACAACAAGATACATCCTGTAAGATATAACCGAAGCAGTTCCAGATCCTGAAGGAGAACGAGGATACACCAAGAAATCGTGCTAGGAGGGTTTCCAGAGAGTTACCAGTTGCACAGAACGAGTCCAGGAAGATCCTGTGAGAAAAAAAGGAAAACATAATTTAAACAAACCAGAGATAGAAGAAAAATATTAACAAGAGGTTGTATAATTTTTAAATAAGGAAAAATTTGAATTTATTAAATTGTATATCGAGTAAAAGTCATAAATATTATTTAGAATTGTTGACTAGTATAAAACAAGTATAGAAATACGTTTTGTTAAAAGATTAAATCTCTATTTTCATAAAAAGATACAGAATATGCACATATATAAATGAATTGACATGACCTTGGTACTAAAACATACCTTCAACTTGTTTAATATTTTATAGACGAAGGTTATTTATAGATAATTAAATTGCATCGTATAATGCATGCTAAATTGGATAAGATACATTGAATTGAATTTTGGTACATACCTTTTGAATAAATAACATTTGCTGACATCCTTCACATAACAATAAACGTACAGGTGCGATTAGACAGGTTAACAATCTATGTACATGTTGTATAACTATTTTGGATGTATATTTTCGAATTAAGATTTTTATATTTGTTGTCATTAAACTAGTATTGTGGTGAAATTCTTCTTTTTATTTGGTAAAATAGTAACATTGTATTAGACATTTTCATTACGAACATAGAAGCAGATAAGTCAATGACCTACAAGTAAACAAAAATAAAATAGCATTATAAAGTTTATAGTGAGAGGAAAAGTATACATACCGTACTATTGTTATCCTATAAGAGGGATAATTTATTAGCAGCAATATTCTCTTCATTATAAGAATAAGTATAACAAGGTTATTAGAAACATTTAAATTGTTATTTTTATGTAGCAGTGTATAACGGCAAATACCTAAGCGACATCTTTATAAAAGTAAATGAAATGCTAGTACTGCGCGGTTAAAAATAAAAACTAGTTACATTTATAGGAAAGTCATACCATAAAGAAGTGATGAATCGTAATTAATATTTGAAAGAGTTAGGAAATTAATATTTATTTCTAAATGCATTAAATAATATTATTATTATAAAAAAAAGAATTAATTAAATTGATTTAGAATAAAACTGAGTAGTGTTTGGGCATAGATAAAAGAAATAAAGAAACCTATTATAGCATATGAGTACATTAATTTTGGTGCAAAGATTTTAAAATATTATATACTGAGTGGTACATTATCATTATCATAGATTATAACCTGAGATTAATTGAGTAAATTTGAATGACTAGGTAAGAGAGGAGATATTATTAGCAATACAAATAACAAGATTTGAGTAAATTAGGATATATTATTTATTATATGTGTTGCAAGTATATTATCCCCTCCACTAGTGCAATATCTATCATTTCATAACTATTTCATCTGCACTGTATTATCGAATATTATTGTTGTTGTATTGTATTGCCCCATTTGGAATTTTCTGTTGGGTAATTATTCAATTTGTTATTATCATTATTATTATACCGCTTATTATGTTGCTTCTCCTCTATTTTTGGGTAAAAATAGGTTCTCATCAATCTCCTTTGTTTATTTCTTAGGATCTAATGTTGCTCAAATTATATAATGTAGAGCAGCAGCTCTACATAGTTTCGCTTACATACTAATTAACATACCACACGTGAAGGAGATTACAATACTGAATTACGCATAATTAAAACCATAGCTAGAAATAATGGATTTAAAGAGAAAATAGTAAACGACATTATTAAACACAAACAAAGAGAAAAACTCAAAATACACTTTTATCCTAAAATAATAGAAAAAGACAACACGAAATAGTACATTATACAATACATTCCACATATTAATTATAAAATTAACAGAATATTTAAGAAAATAGGTATCAAAATAGTCTACATAAATAAAAACAATTTAGGTGCTATGTTAGTCAATAACAAGGAAAGAACTAAGCTTATCGACAAATCAGGTGTATACAAAATTAGTTGCACAGACTGTAAAGCTATCTATATCGGACAAAGTGGCAGAAAGATCGAAACTAGATTAAAAGAACATAAAAGATCAATATTGCATAATATTAGAAATACAGGCCTTGCCGAACATTGTATAGATAATCTCCATTTTCCCGATATAGATAGTTGTAAACTTATGCATAATGCAAACAAAGGACCGAAATTAAATTTGTTAGAAATATTAGAAATTAAAAAATAAATTCAAAGAAAAGAGAAAGTAACGAACACACACAGAGATTTTACAAACACACACACACCCATAATAGACACTTATGTACAAAGAGGCAATAAATACAACGACACCCTACACACAAACTGTCCTGTTAGTTCGGCTCGAGAATGGTATGAATAATACCGAAACATATGTCGCAAAGACTAAATAAAAATTGTGGAAAGTTTTCAAGAGTTTTATTTTTATTTTTATTTAAAATAGTTATTAATAAAATGTTCCACCAAGAACCGTCTGCTAACTCAATTAATAGAATATTATAAATTATTTCTTTAATCGTCTTATTTAAGAGCTTGTTTTGCTCGTCCTAGTTCGACATCTAGATCGATTAGTTGAGAGAGTGTTTGACTGACTTCTGTCGGTTCAAAAGTTCAGCGGAGAATGCGGAAGGCAAATATCGAGTCTCACGTTCGTAACTTCAGTTTCTAAAGTCATTTGGCTATATTTCCCGGCCGCACACACACACACGCACACACAAACACAAATTTTCCATAAGTGTGAAGAAGAATGATATGCTATTGGGAAGGGAAAAAATGATGGATTACCAATTCGAAGGTATTATATGTGCATGTGGGACACGTCAATCTCCGGACCAATGGGACCCCACACCCTCTACGTAATAAATGGCAATTTCAGCATTAAGTCGTGGCATTACAAGCGAGAATAGAAGGCCAGTGAACGCTTCCTTTTTTTAAGAGCCTATGATGTAAATATATGTATATATTTACGTCTACGTCAAAAATAATCCCATTAAAATTAATGGATCGTAGGCAGGAAAAGTCGAGAGCGGACGGGACGTGAATTATGAGTAGAAGGCCTGTGCGACATTATATCAAATTATTACTTTTCAAGTTTGTTTTATTAGATAAATATTGCCACAAGTGCTAACAACTACAAATTATTTGTTGTTTACATGCCTTGACAAAGAAAAATTTTTCTTTTCCAGTTTCCCCAAGAATATAATCTCTCTATTATATAAAGCTTGACTAGACCACCACGCTAAGCTATTTATTTCTAGATTTGAATGAATAATCCTACACATAACCCTTCTCTCTTTTCAGCACGTTGTCTTCCAAGTTTTAAGAATGGGATTACAAATCATAGTAAATTCTCCAAATACATTTAATTATAATAGTAGTTGTAAGTAAGATACCGAAACTTCTGATGATATGCCTTTTAAACGAAGGTAGGTAGTGCAGAAAAGTTAGAATAAAATCATTAAAATTTAGCAAATAGCTAATATAAGATAATCTGCGACTGATCGATTTTTTTATTGTGTAATTTTTTTAATTAGTAACGATATACATGCTGGTGATTATGTATGGAACCGGGTTTGTTCTGTTAAAACGGTTTGAGCTAGAATCCTAAAATTTTAAAAAGACTTAGTACTCAATTAAAACTACTTATTAAATTCTTTAATTTTTTTTTAATCCATAAGTTTTCGAAATACAAAACCTACTTGTTTCTTTTTAATGGCAACGTGGGTTGAACGGTTATAAAAATTCCTTTTCTCCGAATTAAATGTTATGGGTTATAGGAATAGGTTTGGTGATTTTTTTGACAGAATTTGAAAAGAAAATAAAGTTAATAAAAATTGAATAAAACACAAATCAAGCAGCTTTTGCAAATCCGTCAAAAATTAGAAGAACCCACCAACTGCAGTAAAGAATGTCCCAATACGATTATTGGCCTATCATTTCCTATTGAAACACCAACAACTACTTTCAACGAAAATAAAATAAGCAAAACTAAACAAAGCAACAAACATTTAATAAAATGCTTCAATTAATACTTAATCGAGATATTTACAATTTATAAACAAGATTTCAGCTCAGAATTTAGATTATAAAAGATGTTCAAACTGTTCTCCATTTACTTCCTGACAATAATGAAGTCTCAACGAATTTTGAGAGACATCTCTTATTTCTGTCTCAATCAATTTCTGGTACGAAAGTAGAAGAGGAAAAGAGCACGGCAAAATGAAATAAAGACAAACATATAGCTAGGCTGTCAATTACACCCGACAAACGTTTGCTATCAAATGTGAAAATCCCCGGACTGCGTTGCTTCTCCCACCACTGTTGGAAAGCAGGCATCGCTGCATATTGAAAGGTCATCTTCTGCATGGGATAAATAGCTAATAGAAATTAAAATTTGTCGTCTGCGGTATATTATATATGCATATCCCATCTTTCTTTATTAGTGGATGAGAGAATATCGAAGCAGATTACCTAACGGATGTCAACCGTCACATTCCATATCTAGTACATCATGTAGAAAATTTGACATTACTGGTTTTGCTGCTACTTCTGGATTCATTCGACTGCATGTTGGAAATATTCAAGATCCTGAAAGTTTCTATTTTTTATTATATAAAGCTTGCACCCTTATCAGTAACAAAGTGTACATGCATTACATCAAGGAAGTGCTCGTCAGCGTTTTTAAATGGTTTTCAGTGGATTTTGCAACAACATGCCCAAAACCACTATTTAATTTCAAAAATTTTACGATCAAGAGATAGTAAGAACAGATACTCAATATACATGATTGGAGAGGTTAGACAATACATTATTAGTTGATGTTATTAATGAACCTTTGAATGCAGAATTGTACTATAAATTGTTTAATAACATATTATTTGATCTTCTAGTTGGTGTTTCAATGCACCTGACACAAGATATGTGGTGTCAGTATGATGGGTTCCTACCATATTGAGTAAGCACCAAATATTGATAATGGTGACCACATAGATCACCCGAATTAAATCCCTGCGATTTTTATTTAGATGGCACTTCAAGCAAATTGTTTTTGCCATGTAAACAAATTATTTTAATCGCCTAGTTATTGCACAGTATTCAATATTTTGAAACTTATATTACAAATAATACGATTTCACTAGTCGTTCAAAAAAGTTAGTTTTTGTTGCCAATTATGTATTTAAGGTAACGGACTAACTTTTAGACACTTTTAGACTGTTTTATATAATAAATGTTTTATTTAATATATGTTATCACCCAATGTTTGAAGAGATAATTATTTCCAAACGCTATAACTTCTGAATAAAGAAAGATTAGACACACATTTATATGAACATTTGAAGAAAACAAAATTCAATTTTCATTGCCTAATATTGTAAAGAGCCTAATGTATCATATATTCATGTTAGCCATTATATGTTTCTTCTGTTACTTTTACTATACTTTCCCATTTAATACACTATCCTTCATTTCATCATTATTTAAAAAACCGACTAAATATCCATGTTATCGGTAGACTAAGATAATATAATATTTTTTATGTTGATTTCTATTTGCATCACATGTAGTACCGAATATCAATCTCGCCTAAGTTGAACCAGCTTCTAAGGCAATATTGTTCTTCTGTATTTAATTTTCGATAAAAACCGAATTTGGTATTATAGTAGATTGTTTTTTCTTTAGAATAAAGTCAATTTGGCGAGTTTTCAATCATTTCCCTAGCAGTTAAAGCAAATAATCACTAGAGTGATAGAACATTGGCTTAAGTGTGATCCTCATCTAGACATAGAAGTTACCTCAGCGAAGCGTTGATATTGAAATGATTTCGACATTAGAATATACGTTAAAGGTATTTGATATTTCTACTGTTATTATTATTTCGTTCTGTTTGTTAAAAACGTTTTTAATCAAATTTTCTACCGTAATTTTATTAGCTGCATTTTTTATGCCTTACCATAACTCTGCTGTATGTGTTATTTGTGTTTTTAATCTGTTATTTACGATAATGGTGTTTTCTACTATACAAATACGTTTTTAACTAAATTTCTGGACAATTTATGTTTAGTTAAAAATTGTTGATTTGATTTCGTTTTAAAATTATATTCTAATTTATCTATTTGTCAAATAGACTCAAACAGGCCATTTGTCAATGTTCTCTTGTTTCTTCGTTTTATTGCAATCCTTGAAGTGCCTATTAGTTTGTCTCGCACCGACAAATGTTTTAGATCACAGTTATTGAGGATTAAACTTTATAACATATGAACGTAATAATATTATTTTATAATAATTTGATGCTAATCAAAAGTGTTGATTAAGACAAAAATAGTAATACACACGAATGAGTATACTTTAAACTTGATATCGTCTTGCAAAATCCCATTATGCAGCTTGTTTACTGTGCAATAAGAAACTACATGTATAAAAATAGAAAAATAGATTAATAAATTCAGGTAATGTACCGATACCACAATTTTGTTAATACAAATTTGTGGCGTAAACAACAATACCGGTTTCAGGTAGCGTTAGTTCTTAGAATATTTTAGTATTAAGTTTGACAAATTTAAAAGTAATAGATTAGGTCTAGGTATAAATAAGCAATCTCTGTAAAATTAAAATCAGTGCTATTATATATACTCTACGATGACAACACGGTTTTTATTAATCAGTGCTACTGATGAGGACAACATATTTGTCGAAATGCATATATAGATTTCTCTGCATTCGTGAAGTAAATTTTAAGTACTTTTTAATGGCATATAAATATGCAGGGTGTTACATTAAAATTTGTTTTAGAATTTCAAAATTTTGCGAATGATATGCAATTCTAAAAACATGCATAGGTATGTCGAAGTAAACATTAATATCACGTACTGACAAGATATCTTTACTAATTAAGTCCATTATCGTCGTTATTTCATAGAACTTTTCAAATATTTTACAATTTTTAACGATAAATCGCCATATCTCAGAAACAGTAAAAAATCGACAAATACAACTTGATTTTAGTTTAATCGGTTCTTGAGAAACTAAACTTGGAGTCTGTGGCTTTAAACTACACAAAAACACTAAAACACCTTCACCACACTAAAGCACAAAAAATGGCTAAATACGTATTTCAACAACTAAGTTGTCATCATCAGTACCACTGATTAAAAATCGCGCTGTCTGCACACCGTAGCGTAACAGAACAACACAGTGTTGTTCTGTTACGCTACGGTGTGTAGACAGCGCGATTTTTAATCAGTGGTACTGATGATGACAACTTAGTTGTTGAAATACATATTTAGCCATTTTTTGTGCTTTAGTGTGGTGAAGGTGTTTTAGTGTTTTTGTGTAATCGGTTCTTCATTAAAAAAATTAGGTGTGACCACCACACGACTTTCTTATTCGTATGAGCGTTTCAAACTACAATTTTAAGAATTATTTTATACAAAAATTATTCAAAATCCTATTCTAATTAATTCTTAATAAATCTCTATAGAATGCATACTTTGCAAGATATTATCAAAAAAGTGCTACCCGCTAAGAGTAAAAGTGCTACTTCCGGTTCGAATTTTGAAATTTCATAAATAGAAAAAACATTACAAATCTAGTTCTAAATACTTTTGTACTCTTGATAAATATATGTATATAGAATGCATAACTTACGACATATTTGCAAAAAATCGGTATTCGATAAGAGTAAAAGTGGCACTTTCGGTCTGAATTTTGAAGTTTTTTTTATACAAAAGATATTGAAAATTATGTTTTAAATACTTTTATACTATGCATAAGAAAGTAAAAACAAGTTTGTGTTGGCCTGTCGTTGTCGAACACTCTGTATAAATGAAAATATTTTAAATAGCACAGCTTATAATTATCTTCAATTTTTGTATTAAAGATTATTCGCTATCTACACTATTAGATACCAATAATGGGCTTCGCCGCTCCGCTGGAACAGCTGTATATATATACGGGGTGTATTTGAAATAAGGGGACAGAGTATGATTAATGGAAAGATTTAATTTTATTAGACTCAAATCCAAAATATTTTGCTCAAATTCAAATTTTAGAAATTACAAAGATATTTTTAAAATATTCGTCGCGCCACTGCATTTCAATACGACTGTAGGGTATGCAAGCGTGGGGTATTAAGTAGGAGTGTGAAGGCGTGCGAGCAGCGAGGTCAGTCTCGTTCGATTGTTACATGTGGATGTTTCGACTATGGCTTACACAACACACGAACTATTCGATATGTTGTACATTTACGGTGAAAAGGGTGGAGATGCACGTCGAACGTCGGACGTATAGGTTGCGTTTTCCTCATCGCCGAGCTCCATCTTAGAAGTGCGTAATGGATGTCGTCTTCAGAACAATGGAAACAAGTAAATTGTTACCAAATTACGAAGGTCGAGGACGTGAAAGGCCCCGTAGAGTTTTGCGTGCGGAAGAAGAGTTGCTGGATATTGTAGAGGAAAATCCAAGTGTAAGTACACGAGATGCAGCAAGACAGGTGGGGTGTCTCACTGTACGGTACATAGTATGTCGAGAAGTAATTTATTACACCCCTATCATATTCAACGTGTACAAGAACTGACTGAAATTGATCGTCCATTGCGAATTACATTTGCCACCTGGTTTCGTCAACGTGTAGCAGAACATGTAAACTTCACTGCTACAGTGTTATTTACCGATGAATGCTGTTTTACGCGATGTGGTATTATGAATTATCATAATGCACATTATTGGGCAGATGCCAATCCACACATGGTAAGTCAACATAGGTTTCAGCATCAATTTTCGGTGAACGTATGGGCCGGCATTTTCGGAGATACTATTCTAGGACCATATGTACTTCCAGAGCGGCCAAATGGAGCTAGTTATTTACAGTTTTTGGAAAACGTTTTGCCAGACTATCTAGACGATGTACCGCTAGACATACGAAGGCAGATGTGGTTTATGCACGACGGGGCACCCCCACATTTTTCACGAGCAATAATCCTGGCAAATATTAAAATAATTACAAAATTCATAGTCGGCATCTCAATAAAAAAAAATCTCGTTGTTGAAAACTAAGATATTTTAAAAGAGAACAAAAGAAATCGAATAAAGTACACGCATCAATTTTATTGGGAAATTTGCCCAAATCAGCTGATATTTCATATTAAGGTTGTTGAACTCTTAGCATTATGGTGTGTGTATCTATGCGTAAATATGCTTGTTTATTTACTTCCATTAAAATATTATTTATTACGACTGATGACGTCGGCTGTCTGGCCTAACGGGCGCGATACCGACATATAGACACATGCTAAATCCATAGGCGGCACATTAAACACTTTTCGGGGGGGTTTTAATTTTAGCGATTGTGTCGTAATTGCCTCACAATTTTTGGAATTTATATTGTACGTAATTGCATCTTTCCATTTATCATACTCTGTCCCCTTATTTCAAATACACCCTGTATATTTACGAGTCTCAATTTTGTGGTAGAGACAAATTCATTAGGAGTTGTGATAATTCAGACGAATAATAATAATGCTATTTTAGAATGAATAAAACTGATGTAGGGGTGTAGCAATTCAATAATCTGACTAGTGCTACATAACATTTTATTAATCACCAATTACATTAGAAAGTTTATCGCATTCAAAGTACTCTGCTTGCTGATCCCTATAACGCTAATTAAAGAGATCCTTCGACTTATGAAGATGTAGTAGGTAAAAAAATATGAGAAGAGGACAATTATGATATTAATATTAATTAAAAGGAGCTTAGAAAAAGATGTAAATAGAGTTTTTCCATATCTTCTCCAAAAATATCAAATACTGTGTTTGAAGTTGTCTTGCTTCGACATGAAAATCGATAATTTGAGATATAGTCGACGTACAACCATAATAGAGTTGTTTTATTATTGTTAAGACGATCCTTTTATGAGATAATTCGTGATGCGTAAAAGCTGAACATCTCCTTATTTACAGATTTAAAAATTTAGATGATTAAATTTTGGCGTGGTTTGCTTCAAAAGAAAATTCTACTCCGCGAATGGAAAGAAAGCACTAAGAAAATCTCATCTGGTCTGACGAAATGTGTGTGTGCTATATAAGAGAATATATTTTCTCCGCATACCTTGAAAAATATAGCATTCCAATATTATGGATATCCTCTGTGGTACAAATAAGATAAAACGAATTCGAAGCTTTATGATATTTTATATAATATTCATGTTCATCTACGAGACGTTACATGTACTGCTAAATTCCCTATATATAAAACGAACATTTTTGCAATTATGTTTATTTATTCGAAACGTTTTAAGATGATACGTATGGCATGGCCTAAACAACAATAGAAATAGAATGAATACAAATTTAATGAAAACCTATGTGTGTATGCTTGAATAAAAAAATTTGAAACAAAAATAAGTAATTTTAAAATCTTATTGCATATCTACTCACGTTTCTGGATTATAAAGTTCTTGAAACTCCAGTTTTAGTTACACTTTTTCTCCAAAAAAATTACAATATTTTCTTTATTATATAAATTCTTTTGCATTATTATTATTTAATAACTCAAAATGTTTTTCTTTTTTTGTAACTTACACTTAACTATCAACAAATGATAATCAAAAAAAAAAATTAAAGAACAAAAGAACACTTGAACAAAAAAGGGGAATCTTAACGCTAAGTCCTTGCAATACTATTTAAATTTTTACCGAGTCGACTTGCAGAAGAACTCCCTTAAATTACCAAGTATTTTCGCGAGCTTCTCTGGAAAGCCGTGTTTATTATTTCCACGCTGAAGTAGCGTCCTCCAAGTGGTGTGTATTTGTATAAGAACTCAGAGTCTTCCTGAACTTCCATTCAGTATATTAAGTACAAGTGGTGTACTTAATGTGGTCGAATGTTGTTTGAAATATGCGTTCAAAAACTGATTTCGCGGTTTAATTTGTGTACAGCTCCTATCGCGTTTTATAACACTGACAAGTTGCGTCCCACCCGGATTATATTGAAGTATCGCAGAACGATAGTTATGTGCGAGGTGTTTGTTGTTTAACTAAATGTCCGACTGTGCTGGTAATAGGTTGGTGTGTTTGTATTGTTGGATCGGTGTTTTGGTTTGATTTGAGCGCTTTTAGGTTTTTGGGTAGACTTTTAAGTCTTGCAACTGTTCAACATTATTATTATATTTATTCTAGGTTTTGTGTTCTGGCGTGCATGTGGCGTACACGGGAACATTGGCGGTTTTCTCAGCCTTTTCCTTCTTTTCGGCGGGCTGTTTAGGAATTACTTTCTTGCTTCCTCCAGAAGGTGGCTTCGTCACCGTAATGTTACGGTGTATTTTCTACTGCTGTGGTGTAGGTGCCGAAGTTTGGGTAAATAAGACAGAGACCGTCGGAGTAACGATTTTGATTGGGGTCCACTGTCGGCTTGGGAGCGGAGGGTAGCCCTTGGTTTTGGTGCAGGTGTTGTTGGTTTACCGCTACGGCTGCCGGTTCTCGTCTTCTTAGTTTTCTCGCCGGCAGTAACCGCTGGTACTTGGTGTACCAGCGGTAATTGGCTGAATGGTTTCCATTGCAGTTGGCGCATTTAAAGTTGGTCGCGTTATCCCTGCACGCGTCAGTTAGATGCTCATCTGACAATAGTGGCACTGAAGAATTCCCGAGCGCGTCTTGTAGGGCCCGATCGTGACCCTTAGGTCCACAATATCGTTAATTTGGTAGTTTCTCCAGCGGTAGCCTTAGAGTGGTTACCATGTAAACGGAGGAGGACTACCCGCTCCTTTGATTTACGACTCTCTTGGCATCTAGACCGCTATTTTTCAACGCCTGTGTGATGACATCTACCGACATTTTAGGAAGCAGGTACTTGATTACTACCTGCACTGGGCGGATGTCGGCTACCTGATGTGTGTAATATTGTATTCCTGCTGGTCAACTTATTCCAAGCTTGTACATCCACGGACTTAACCCGGAGGTGGTCCACCTTAAAGGAGACGTTGGTAGAGAGGAAAAGTCCGTTTTGCAGATGATAACCTGAGATGGGGTGGGGTTTCTCGCCTGGGTTCCACTCGATCCTGGAACGGTGTTGGTGGGCGGAGATTTCGGGACACTGTTTTTCATCTTTTTCCTGCTTTTTTTTTCTTTTGATGACCTAGAATTCTTTGTCTTCTTTTTTGGCGATGATATCATCTGTGTCGGTATCTTCTGCTATGGTTTCCTCTTCTTCTGAAGCACCCGTAGAGGAATCTTCCTTAGTTCGTTACCGCTGGGAATCATTGTTTCGCCCTCCTAATGGCCCATCCACTCAGGCCTCTCGGACTTATCTGGTAAGCCGGTTCCAAACGTCATTACTTTTTTTCTATGATAATGTCTCTTCAATTCATAGAGAGCACGGTGGCACGTTGCAGCTTTGTCTGAAACGACAAATTCGGTCTACTACTAGTCGCAAGAATGTTTTTGAGACAAAATTAGTGAACCGAAACTATCACTTTATTTGAGAGCAAAATATAAATTTTACAAAAATATGTGGTCAGCTGTTATTCCTTTTAAAATTTATGAAGACTGAGAGTATTGAGGGGGTTGTGTGAAGATATTTTTACAATTGAAGGAAGATAACACTAACACTTACTCGCGATTTTTTGCGAATATCTTTTAATTCATTCACGCCATGTCAATACGTCGATTGATAATACACCAGCTTTATACTCTTCATCAACATTTAAACATTTAAATTGGAATACGCTTGGAAGTAATTTTTTGGAAATAACTGCTATTACTAGAAAGGAAAAGCATTACAAACCTTGTATTTTCACAATAGTTTGTTGGGTAAAAATATTGCTCTTTTACCGAAATCGTGTCTTTCATTGGGTTGGGTTGGGTTGAGCATATTGAGATAGTTTGCTCTAATTCTACTCTTGTGTGGTAGGGTTGATTATAAATCAAAAAAGAACTGTAAGTATACTAGAATACTGAAAGCAGAAGCAGCAAAAGTTAATTAAAAACGGAAAGAAAATCTATTTAAATGATTAGATTGATAGTTCTCTAAACAGAATTATGAAACCTATTACATATATTAACAATTTTGAATTGAATTTTTTATGCGCGTTTTAATTTTCTTTAATTTATTTTGTACGAAGTCTAGGACAATATGTCTATAAAATCTCCAATAAAATATAATTTATTCAAATGACGTATTAACTGATCATATTGACAGTCGCCTTTCATTTTTCGGTGGCTTGCAAAGTGGTGATATTCCGAAGACGATAGTCGTAGAAGAACAGCTAAAGGTGTGGGATGAAATACATTATCCGGGAGGGATAGATTAATTTCCTTGTCAGATGTGTGCTTTTACTAGACGTCGTTTTCTCTCTGATTTATGTGTTTTATTTAAATAAATCGACCGGCGGCTCAGAATGTATTAATATTAATAATTGTCAGATCGAGGATGAAAGGTGTTTAGGGTGATTAATTCTTCTATTCCATAGGACGTTCGTCACGGGCTGTTCTAAAATAATTTTACGAATAAAAGTCTTGCTGATGCATCCTTTCAACGTTTCAAGATGTGACAAATTCAGGTTGATCCTAAGCGTAATATATAAATTTAGGTAATTTATAAGGGTGAATTTCCTGGTGAATGCTGAATTATCTTGGAAATTTACAAACTGACTTTTAAGTATGTAAATTTTTTGACAGCAATTTCCAAGTTTGTTTTCTAATATATATTAATGAGCTCTATATTGATAATAAATAGTACTAATTTTATCATGAATGTATTGTCACTGCAAAAGTAGAGAATGAATAACTATTAATATAAATGGGATTTTAGATTCGCTTCGATAAAAGAATTATCTGAATATAAATTGATATATGGGGTTATCATAAAGTAAGGGATATACTTTAACTTATTATAACTTTTTAACAAATCAAGCTAACAACAAAAAGTAAACGAAATCTAGTTGCCTAAGGAATGGGATTTGTTGTATCTATCGAAAACAAAAGCGTTGTCATGACAGTTGTTGACACAAGTGTTAAAAGTAAATCATTCAATTTGGAGTTTATTTTCAAATTAAAACTCAAGTAAACGTAAAGTTTTAACGACTCAAACTGTAATAGCATGGACCTACGAACAGGAATTGGTTTAGTTCAGTGTTATTATGAATGCGGCAGAAATTACACAGCTGGATTACGAAGGTTTCGCAAGAGAATGGGTTTGAGAGCGGGGCCCTGTCGTATGAAAGCGTACCGCAATTTGATACAAAAATTTGAAAGAACAGGTTCGGTAATTGACCTTCCGAGATCAGGAAGACCAAGCATTAGTGATGTCCAAGTTGCAGAGGTTCTTCACGAAAATCAGGACATAGCCAGAGATAATCCACTAGCAATCAGCAGTGCAAATGCGATATCCAAGCGATTGCAAATGCCGTACACCACGGTCTGGAAAATTTTACGCAAAATTCTAAAAATGTATCCATATAAACTCAAAATGCTGTTTGAATTAAAGGAGGCAGATTTGGCTAGTAGGTACGATTTTTCTTTGCGATTATTGGCTCAGATGGAAATTGAACCCGAATGGTTATCCCGTATTTTATGGACAGATGAGGCACATTTTTCTCTGAATGGTGGAGTCAATACTCAAAACTGTAGAATCTGGTCTGCAGAAGATCCACAAGTAATTGTTCAAGAAGGTCTTCATGACAAGAAAGTCACCGTTTGGTGCGGTTTTACAGCTGATTTTATCATTGGTCCGTATTTCTTCGAAGAGCTACAGAATGGAGAAGCCGTATCTGTAACAGTTAACGGTGAACGATACTTGCAAATGTTAAGAGATTATGTTATTCCACAGCTGCAAGACGAGCACCACAGAATTGAAAACATGATTTTTAAGCAGTATGGAGCACCTCCGCACATTTTCCGACCAGCTAAAGAATTTTTAACTAACGTTTTTCAAGATCGCGTTTTAAGCAGACATTTTGCAAATTCATGGCCACCAAGATCACCTGATCTTAACCCAGCGGACTACTGGCTGTGGGGTCATTTAAAAAATTTAGTGTTTAGAAGAAGACCAACAACGCTACAAGAATTAAAAGACAATATTACGGAGCAAATTGGTGCAATTCAACCAGAAATGTTAAGAAATGCAGTGTACAATTTAGAGGAACGGTTGCTGATTTTACAAGATCAAAATGGAGGACATATTGAACATTTGCGGTAACTGGGTTTGGGCATACAAAATCCCATTATTTAAACAATTAAATTTCGTTTAGTTTTTGATATTAACTTAATTTGTTAAAAAGTTATAATAATTTAAAGTATATCCCTTACTTTATAACAACCCTGTATATTTATTAATTGGAAAAAATGTTAATTTCTTAACATGTATATTCATTATAATAATAAATGACAAATATTTTAATAACATGAAAACTTGACAATGAAAAACGTACACAATAAGGCTCTGTATAATATTATGTAATAACATATTGGAAGTTTGTTTAGGTGAGTTTTAAACAAAATATCTTGCAAATGATGGCTTTCATTATCAATAAATTATTGTAGTTGAATATTGCAGTTTAGCATCACCCTCTGAAACATCTCTTCCTGTATGCGACCTATTTCCAGGCGTATTGCTTCTTTTAAGGCTTGTATGCTGTTAAGGCGATGTTTTACACCTCAGCTTTAAGGTAGCCCCAGAGGAAATAGTCGCAGGGTGTTAAATCCCTGGGCCTGGGAAAATGTTCGCCAGAACAGCTATTGAATTATGGGCTGTATGGGCCGTGGCACCATCCTGTTGAAACCAGACACGGCCCATATCTTACTGTTCGAGATGTGGTGCAAAAAATCTTGGATCATGCCCACATATCATCCAGAAGTGATGCTAACCACACGACCATGTTCCTCAAAAAAGTAAGGTGCGACGATGTCTTCACTGTTGACTGCACAGCAAACTGTTACTCTTTTACTATGTAAAGGCCTTTCTTGAATCTATATCTATATCTGTGCTAATAACGCATATTCTGCTTATTAGCACAACCGGAAAGTTGGAAATGCATCTCGTCGCTGAAAAAAATGACTTTGTCGTCAGGCAGATTAGCAATTAAATTTTCACATGGCTGTATTCGATCATTACAATGCTGTTCTGGTAGTTCTTGAGTAACGACCATCTTGTAAGGATGGTAATGATGGTCAATGTGCAGAATTCGACGTACAGGACGGCTAGATAGGTTGAGGGCGATCGCGTGTTTCAGAGCAGAGCGCCTAGGAGACTGGTCTTCTGACCTCTGTGTGCCAACTCTCTTTTTCACAACATTCCCATATCTACAGAAAATATCCACCCAATACAGAATCAATTTTCGATCGGGCACTGTATTTCGAGGAGGAATTTGCGCCACGACGATAGAACTTTTTTGAGAAAAGTGGGTTTTAATGGCAAAAACGCATCGCTTAATAGACCACACCATTTTCGCAACTGACAGGTAATAGATTGAAACTTCCCGAAATACTGCATCACTTAAGCCTATTCCCACCCTACTACGAACTCAACCTTTATCACAATGGCCATCTGCAAGTAGAGATGTTTGCTTGTCCCACCCTGTACAATACATATAAAACGAAAAATCAAACTTTATGAACAAGTTAGAATTTTAAAATAGATTTACATTCAAATTAAAAATTGTCAATAATAAACTTTCACATCATATTTTGAATTTATATAAAACGTTAATTAAACATTTCTGATGAAAATTTATTTTAAAAGTGCAATTAAAAGCAAAATAAAGTATATAAATGTTCCAATTTCATTGGTAAACAATTCAGTGTTCGCAAAACGATTACTAAAAAAAAACAAGCACTCCTGGGGGTAAAAATCTGGCTTTGATAACGTTTGCATTTCTTGACGAAAATATTACTGAAATTTAAACTTAAATTACATGTTTGTATTAAAGATGTATTCATAATTAAAGCTAACGAAATCTACCTTTTATACTTATAAAAGGGCAGTGTTTGTGTGCTTGCTCGCGTGCGTATTTGCAATTCCCAGATGAATCTATCGCTCTAACAGCCGTTAAATTTTGCATAGGATATTCGTAATTGTGACTCAATGCAACCGAAGCTCGAATTTTAAAATTTAATCAGACTTGTTGTATTCAATGTTTTATGTTATTTTGGGTAGACGTCAGTCGTTCGGCACAGCTGACAAGGTGACATTGTGAGTTGCGAACGTCGTCCACGTTAGGTTTACTTTAATGTTACAGAAAAGGTCAAAATTGAACGACGGAAGATCTATCTGGCGTTTGATTCATGTTGAAAGTCATACGAACATTCAGTTGCAGGTTATGATTCGGAAGTAATAAATTTCAAAAAATTGAATTTGGACCTACTCCCTATTTAACTAAAATAGAAGAAGTAGTACATACTTGTTAATTGTATTATTACTTGTCCCCAGACGTAAAGACAACGTATTATTATCTGTAAATCATTTTCAAGACAAGACTCTTCGCCAAACTCCTTTTAAAAAATAACATACCGGGAGTTGGGTGGTACAAAGCATTTTTAAAAAGATATTCTCAACTGACATATAAAACATCGGAAGTAGTAACAACAGCTAAGTCCAATATTAAGGAAAGGAATATAAAATCGCATTTTTGAGAAGATAGAAGAATATTTAAAAGAAAAGAAAATTTTTGCCGTACTCAAAGTAAGTAGCTAATCGTGTTTTTGATGGGAATGAAACAAATTTTCAGTTGTGTCATAAAACAAAAAAAGTATTAGCCTCTCGCAGCGCACGTAATGTTAACAAAGTAGATCAGGGACAAGCGACATCAACCCCAACAATCATGCTTTCTTTTTCATCATCGGGATTAACAGTATCGCTTATGATGATCAATCCCTACAAAAGATTGCCTGATAGAATTTTAAAATCTGTACCACAGGACTGAGAAATTGGGCGGAGTGCTAATGGATGGATGACGGCTGAACTTTTTACGAATATATTGCTAACACATTTCATCTATATTTAGTAAAACATAATGTCGATTTCTCAATGTTTGCAAAGGGCACTCAACACATTTGATATACAATTTAAGCAAAGCAGCACATAATTTCAAATGGTACTGATTGCACTTTATCCAAACTCTACGCGTCGCCTTCAGCCGGCTGAGGTATCTGGTTTCAAACCAACAGTATCTGCTTGGCAAAAGTGTGTCCTAAACTGGCGTCGGAGCCACTTGACTGAAGCGCTAGCAAGAGAAAACATTGCCGAAAATTTCGAAAACGCAATTAAAAAAGGAACATTGAAGAATGAATTTAGAGTTTGTGGTTTGCAGCCTTGATATTGATGGGAATCAAGCAGTCATGAATGCATTTGGTAGAAAGTAAATGTCTGGAATTACAGATCAATCTATGATAATGAAACAGCTTATCAACAAATTTTATCCAATAAATTGTATTAACAAAATTAACACTGATATACCTTCAAGAGAATGAAACTTGTGAAAATATTTCTGCTATATTATTCCCAGAAGACTGGAATTTTAATTAAGTGGATATTATTTAAAAAAAATACATACTTGAAAATAATGGTGATGTGGAACAAAATGTACCTCATAATACTACAACTCAATTAGTTTATGATGATAATTCTAAATATTCTGAACATAATACAAAGACTGGCAATACTGTTATAGATTTTGTTAATATAAAGGAAAGCAAAATAAAATTAGATAAAGTAGATCTAGAAGTAGAGGATAGATAATAATAATCAACTTGACAATACAAAGTAAGAAGAACAGTATTATCAAATTAATGACAACACCAAAGAAAATGAATAGCAATATTATCGAGCTAATGACAATAGATAACATTTCATTTTTGTGTAAAAGTGGATCAGAAGCAAGAACCATCAGTAATAAAATCAAAAAAGAAAAAAGAAAAAAAGAAAGGGATAAAGAGAAGAGAAAAAAATTGAAAAGTTGAATAAAGTAAAAGAAGTTAGTCAAAATAAAAGAAAACAGAATAAGAAAAATAATGAAAAAAATAGGAATTCTACGAAAATTACAGCTTTGTCTGACGTGCTCCTTTGGTGAAGAGATGTATCCGTTATATCACATTTTAAGGGGGCTTACGCAGAGGTGCCGACTAACTGCCGTGTGGTAGGACGTAAGGGGGTGGCGCCATATACGCTAATGTAAATTATAGACTATACAGGGTTTCGTGAAAACAATAGTACCGCTTTTATTTACGAATAATATCAAAACGAAATTTAAAACACACATAAACAAAGGCTCAATGCATGCTCGACTGGAATTAGTTTTTACAATAAAGTTTCTGAAACTGTGTTGTGATGTTGTAAATTTTGTCAACTTTGAGAGTGGAATGTAGGAGTAAATAATTTGAATTATAAGAAAGTACTCGCAACGAAGCCTTAATTAATCCTTTGTATTCAATTTAATGCAAAAACATAATACGAAAAACAAAAATTTCTGCTGTTTATTTTATTTTAACGAATACCTTACATCGGCGGAAGTTACATTAGCGCATATGGCGCCACCCCCTTACGTTCTACCTCACTGCAGTTAGTCGGTACCTCTGCGTAAGTCCCTTTAAGTACGTATTTAAAAAGGAATTGCAATAAGAAAACAGAGAAAAAAATAAGAAGAAAATCAAACGAACTGGCTGAATGGAAGGAAGATAATGAAGATAAAAATAAATTAAATCTCGACTTTAAAAACAACATTTAGGTTAGACTGGACAGTGTTCCACTTATACTAGAAGTTATAATATTTCTAATAGAGGCATAAAATGTGTATATTGTAGGAGATCATACCACAAAAATTGCATAAGGAAATTGAACAACATCCCCCTATAGTGAATATACATAAAAAATAAGAAAACAAATAAGATGTATTGCTTTAATGAACTATATGTTATACAGGGTCCGGCAAAATAACCTCCCACATTTTAATCGTTAATAAAAATGCAATTGTAAATGTTGATTAAATTTTTTTTTATTAAATGGAAATGTATAGTTTGCCATTTGTTTTCATTAAGTTTTGAAAATTACAGACTTCAAGTGGCGACCATTGTTTTCGATACACATTCGAAGGTGATTTTTGAACGTTTCCATTACTCGAGCAGTCATTTGAGGCGATATTCCTGCAATTTCTTGACGTATTGCTGCTTTTAATTCATCAATGGTTCGTGGATGGTGTTCAAAGACCTTCGCTTTCAGGTAGCCCCAAAGGAAAAAGTCGCATGGGGCAATATCGGGTGAACGCGCAGGCCACCCAACGTCTCCACGTAATGAGATTACGTATCCTGGAAACATCTCCCTTAAAACGTTCATGGACCTTCTAGCCGTATGAGCCGTAGCCCCATCCTGTTGGAACCACACATTCGCATGGTTAAGTTCTCTAAGTCTTGGGTCCAAAATATTACGTAGCATGTCGATATACCGATCGGCGGTTACGGTAACCGTAACGCTTCCCTCTTCAAAAAAATAGGAACCCCAAACGCCAAATGACCCAACAGCACACCAAACAGTAACGTGTGGGCTGTGAAGTGACCTTTCATGGAGCTGCTGCGGATTTTCTCGTGCCCAGTAACGAAAATTTTGCTTGTTCACACTGCCGGATAAATGGAAATGGGCTTCGTCACTGGTTATTAAAAGCCCATTTTGTGGTATGTTTTGAAGAATATCGTTGCAACATGCTCTACGATTTTCCCAGTTACGTTCACTCAGCTCTTGTGCGATCATCATTTTGTATGGGTGGAAGTGTAGGTCTGCGTGTAAAATTCTTCGCAGCGAACGATCTGATAAACGCAAAGCAGCGGCATGTTTAGCAGCTGAACGAGTAGGAACACTTCTGGGTCTACCGGTTGGTTTTCTTCTTAAAGCTGAACCTGTGGCTCTAAAATTCGAAACCCAAAGCAGTATAGTTTTGCGATCTGGAACCGGAGCATGTCTACCCAGTGCGAAGTGAGTACGAAAAGTTCGTTGCGTTGTAATCACAGATTCATTTTTCAAAAATGTTTCGATAATGACAGCACGATGTTCGCCCGTCCAAATCATGATGACAACTAAAATGGCAAGGCATGTGCTACCAACTGAAAACACTAAGCTCCCCATCGCTTCAGTGGCGCGGGCACAGTGGCCGTGCAAAATGTGGGAGATTTTTCTGCCGGACCCTGTATAATGTAGCTTTTACTTTTGTCTGTTTTCAATACTACCTAGGTATACCTAGGATACATTTTTAGAAAGTTGTCAGAGACTAATCAAATAAAAATTGGAAGTAGACATTGACGTCAAGCCCGCTAAAAATGGAATAAAACCATGTCAATCAGTTTGGCCAGCATGGTATTATTTCGACTAATTCAAACAATGTAACATTTATATTTGAAAAATGCGGTTTTGTTGTTGTGTAAAAGAGGGTTTAATTACTGGGTTGACATATACTGTACATTAATGTTGTGACTTAGCTAAATGAAACTCAAATTATTCCACGGCATTGGTATTTTTGTGATGGAAAGGAAGAAATGCTGTTCAGTTATCATTCTCAAAAAAAAATAACTCACAATTTTGAATTTTCTGTAATAATTTATACCTATGGAAAGTCACCAGGATATTTAAATGTTGAAACAAACTGGGAATATCCAGAAATGTGATTGTTTCTTGTAAATTGGCGTATGTCCAAAAAGTAATTATGCACAGGTTTAAGTATTTTCTTGCAGAAGTTTCACATATGTAGTTATTTAACATTATACGAACTGGTTCTAAAGTGAAATTTATTATAAATATTTTTTTGCTATTCTCACTAATAAATTTTTTTTCCAAATTGTTCGTACTTTATACTGGATATCTACTGAAAACTGTAAAAAGGGTAAACGAAATGTATGTTAAAAGGTAGACACATCGATATAAGATTTCTATTCAAAAGCAATATAGAACACATACATTTTATTGCTGCTTTAATAATTTCATGGCTAGTCCAGAGATGTTTGTGAAAGATTTGTTCGAGTATGAAATCCTATTTCATCTTTTAAGAATACTATTTACTGCAAGCTGTCGTAAGTACCTAACATATAAAGATATATAACAAAATTTGTCAATATAATCCAATTCGTAAGACTTGCAGAATATCGAATTTATGGGTATATTATATTATGAAGTTTTGGATCAATACTTACCGACCACACATATACATCTCCATTGATATATTCGTGCGTGCGTATATTAATATTTAATACCATACCCTCACAAAAATCTAATATTTCAAATACAATAGCATCCCAGAAGCTTCTCCTTTTGAGTTATTCATAAATATGTATATTTTGACAGGGGTATTTGGAATATTGCTTATAATACAGTATATTACATAAAATGACATGAAGACAGGATGTTGTAGAATGGTCATAAAAATTATATTGAATTAAGGAATTGTATAGAAAATTTTACACTCAACCCACTTATATAAACTGGTCGAAAAAAGTTATGTCCATATGGAATTATTTCAATAAATATCTGACAATTAATTTCTGTCGATTATCGATAGAAAATAAATAAATAAAATTCTTGGTGAATACAGAATTTTGTTAGTTTGTGTAACTACAAAGGATATGTTTTAAATAAGGTCCGTTTGTAAATGAGAGTAACGATGAGGCGCGATTGCCGCAGTGCGCATGCGCGTATATTCCCAACATGCTTTGCTCGCGTTTAAACGTTATTTGCAGTGGTATCGTCTATATGTGTGCTGACCTGTAGAAGTTTATAATGTTTAAGAAAACTGAGTCGCCCGCCGACTGTGAGATACGGTTTGTAAATTCAATTGTTGAGTGCAAGAAACTTGTAGGCAGTGGAAATTCACCGTTAGATTTGTGAAGTTTACGGGTATAATGTTATCAGTGACAGTAAAGATTGAAAGTGGGTGAGAATGTTCAAGGACGGACGGGTTAATATGCATGATGATACACACCTTGGCCGAGCTTCTCTGATTTATGAAGATTTGGCTCGTGATTTGGACAGGACCAACAAGTAACGATTTCACATACTTCAAGGTCAGTTTTGTACGCCATTGGGTTGGAGAAACTGAAATATTGAAAACTGTCTAATTGTGTTGTCGGTGGGCTCCAAAAATCTTGGAGTCCAACGACAACACAATTTGGGCAAGACTGCTTTTTGTCGATCACAAAGCAAAAAGATTGGGATGTGCTTTATCGTGGTTGACTCTATGCGATAATGCGTATTGTGACGCCTTGAAAAAAATTCGGCGTGTCGCCTAGCCTACTGTCTTCCGTAGTTGCTCCACTGCAAGTCCACATCTTTCTGCATGAATACATGGTCTAATCAGGTCTTTTGGATGGGAATAACTGGAACATCCACCTTACAGTCCAGACCTTGCAGCTAGTGATTTTCACTTGCTTCGGTATTTAAAGAACTGTAGTCATGGATTGGGACTTTTCACTTGCGACGGATTGGACATTGGAATTCAAAATGTTATTGTACGGTATGATTTAGCAAAAATGGTAAAAAGTAAATATGCTTTAATGGTATTTCCAGCATTTTTCTTCTTATTTAAAAAAAAACATCTCTCTTACATTAGAAATCTTTAATAGCATGTAAATCCGTGTCTGTTGGCAATCACTGCTTGAAATTTTCTTGTCAAAATTAAATTGTTCTAACGTGTGTTAATTAAGTTTACTCCAAAAATCATGGCGTTTAAGTTGGGAGTAGAAGATTGATGCTTCATTATTACTGCTGTAGCGAGCATATCCCATCATGCTCTATGCAGTTATAATCAGGTTATCTTGCAGGAACAGATAAATGATTAATCTCGTTTAAAGCCAGTTGATATAAAACAATTCCGGATCGAAACTTTGCTATAGATTTCACCCATAATAGTCCACGATATTGACAGTGATGTGTTTGGCGTATATGATGCACCATAACTGAGCCACTACTGAACGATTGTCTTTTTTGCACATAGCATTGATTTCGCTGTCTCCACACATGAAGGGTCATCTATTACTCCGAAGGCAGAAACAGCTATCGTTAGTGATCGTTGCGGTATATTCTATTCTTGCACCCAATTTAACGGTTCATGACACCATTCTAAAGTGTTCGCTCGGAAAAATTGCTAAAAGTGTACACCGACTAAGAGGAATTTTACAAAATAGCTCTTCTTTATTATTACGGTTTATCACAGTCCTGGTAGTAATGTGAGTTCTTGTAGTAGAGCTAAGCTGCAGGCTTAGGGCAATACAAGTATTTCCATTATATTTAAAATCAACGTTTCATTTTATAATATTATTATTCATATTTGACTGACAATTCCAACTTAGACACGTTTTCGAACGATTCATTTTTATAACGTTTCTTCTTCGAACAGTAAGTAACAGAAAAACAAATAATATACAAAAAAAGCGAAAACAGGAATAGACTGCCTATACTGAACATAGGCTAATAGGTATATTATTTTGTGATTATGTATATAAATAGACTGTGTTTTATTGAATTCCTCAGAATTTGATTGGTCCAGTACATTATAACTTTATATAAAACTAGCAGTTACCGCGGCTTTACTCGCGTATGGGAGTTTACCTAATATTTTTTGCTGTTGGGTTATTTCCTGCACTACTGAATATAAATTGATATTTCCTTGCATTTGTTGCTCTAGATCTTGCTGGTCGATATCGATCGCTAATACTTTGAATTGCTTTATACCTAAACAAAGGTCTTCATATTACACTTATTGTGAGTAAGTCAGTAAAGTTGTAAAGTAATATTCATTTTTATAGTTTGATTTAGATGCATTACAATTGCTGGCTACCTCTCGTTGTAGTCAAGAGCAAGTATGGCGTTTTGAAAAAACGAACGTATCAATCTACTGACGTTGTGGAACAAACTATAAGTACTTTACCTGTGTCATATTGCTTAAAATCTCTCCCAGGTCGAAATATTCTCAACGCTTGTTTATACAAGGACGCTTTACACCTCCCTTCGTTTGCGAAGAACGGGTGGTTTGAAGATAACTTTTACAACGACAATCGAACAGGCTCCATCATCATTTATTTAATTGACAACCTCTATATTGGCATTTTTACCGAGACAGAGAGGTTAGGAGATTAACAAGAATGTCTAACTACAAGAATCGACTCGAAGCATACACAATATTTATTAAATTAAGAAATTGATTCCTAAGGTAATAGCTAAACTAGCTAAACTCACACTTATTAATAAAAACGGATTATATGAAGCGTGAAATGAGATGAATCACAACTTAACCAAAAATTTCAGTGCACTAGCAAACTTCACCCCTGTATACAGGCTTGCTCATTAGTGCGTCAAAGTCCAATATAGGTGTTATTAAATAGTACTGAAGAAATTTATTTTATAAAAAGTGGCACAGTAACAAAAAACACACATTTTGAAAATAATTTGAATTATACAGGGTGATGCGTTAAAATGACACGCATTCGATTTTGTTTTTAAATGAAACACCCTGTATATCTTTTGTTTTTCCTTATCTGCTTTGATTTGTGTTTTCATCATATCTGGGGTTTTGATTTTGGATGACGCATTGTTGAGTTATTAACGAAAATTATAAAAAAAATGGTCGCGACAATGTTTACCATAATAATTCTATGCGGTAGTATTATGATTATCTAAGACAAAATTATTTAGTAAATATGCAGCCAAGGGATGTGTTGAACCTACAAAATAATCAAACATTAATTTTATTATACAGGGTGTTTGTTACGATGCAATCAATTTGGCTATCGTCAAAGAGCGTTTACTGATTTTTTTCAAATGGAACACCCCGTATATTATTAAATTTTTGGAATGATGCGTTGATTGCGCTTAATTTTTGTTAATAATGTCCTATACCCAAACCAATAATTTCTGAGTTATTTTTAATTTTTCATTACAAACCGCTAAATTATTTGTTTTCGATTCGATTTAGTGTACTGGGTAAACGATTTGATAAACAAAAACAAATAAACGTCAACAGACGTCAACAAACGTCAAAAATTAAAATCGTATTGTTGCTGTTAATTAGGTGTAATATTAGTGATTTCATAAGTTTCTGCGTTTAATATTGTCATTGTGTTATTTATTGATTGAATTAGTGGGTAGGTACGTACTTTTCTTGCATATTTGTTGTTTGCCACTTATTATTATTACGGTTTTTAGTTAAGTCAATATGCAGTTTGAAAGCAGCGAACTCGTTGACATGATTTTCGTTATGGGATCTGCCCAAAAGAATTGTCTATTAACCAAGCGAATTTATGCGCAAAGATATCCTGACAGAAGACAACCTTCAGTTACAAGTTTGGAAAGACTTAAGGAAAGATTTATTAGAACAGGAAATGTGAGTTATGAAAAGCTTGAAAGGACAAAGAGGACAAGTGACGAAGATAAATTGAAAGTCTTGTTATCAGTAATTGAGGAGCCCTCTACTAGTTCGTCCAAAATATCAACAAAAACTAATATACCACGATCTACTGTAAGCAAGATTTTTAAAAAAAATAAATATCATCACTACAGTATTTCCTTTCATCAAGAACTGTTGGGGCCTGATTTAGAGACTAGAAGGATGTTTTGCGAATGGGGATTAGAAATTGAAAGGATAACACATAACTTTTTCCAAAAGGTATTATTTACTGACGAATCGACCTTTACTCAGAGTGGTAGCCCAAACTGTCATAATCTTCATCATTATGCAATAGACAACCTAAGAATATTAAGAGCGATTGATAAGCAGAGGCAATGGACTATAAATGGTTGGGCTGGTATTATGGGCAACTTTATAATTGGACCACATTTCTTTCACTGACATTTAAATGGTGCGCAATATTTGAATTTCTTGCAATATGATTTGCCTCATCTTCTGCAAAACGTTCCTCCAGCTATAAGAGAAAATATCTGGCTTCAGCACAACGGTGCTCCAGCACATTTTGCACTAAATGTCCGACACTATTTGAATCAAGAATTCGAAAGTAGATGGATCGGCCGCGGTGGTCCCATTAGTTGGCCACCTAGATCGCCAGATTTAATTGGTATCTATGGGGGTACATAAAAAAATATCGGATACCAGACACCTCCAACTACAGCAGACGATATGAGGCAACGTATAATACGTGCTTTTGAAACAGTTTCCATTGAGAAGTTGCAACACGTAAATAGGTCCTTTCTGTCAAGGCTGCAAATGTGTTCTATTCAAAATGGGGGTCACTTTGAAAATTTATTATAAATATTGCTTCTAACAAAATTACAGTTTGATACTTTTAGTCGTTTATTTGTTTTTGTTTGTCAATCGTTTACCCAGTAGACTAAATCGAACCGAAAACAAATAATTTTTTTTTTGTCAGGGGAAATGCATTATGCACACCAAGTGCTTAGCTCGATCGCAGATTGGCATGTGGGACTCTCACCCACTAAAACCCCTCAATGCCCTCAAACAGTATCTGGAACTATTGTTGATATATCATCAGATACTGCCGGCAGCCCTATAACCCGAAACTTTCTTTCACAACTCTTTAATTAGCACGATTTTGTCTTTGTATTTCATCAGTTTCCTTCCTTGACATTAACTCCCTTATCATATTATGCAACATTGTCCATTTTTGCGACGACTCGAGCATAGTTGGTACTAGTGTATCTGGTGTTACCATATACCCCAATGTTCTTTGAGAGCTCTCCCTGATATTGTGCCACTTAGGGCATGCAAAAAGAGTGTGGTCCACTGTATCGATGTCTCCACAGTACATACATATATCAGAATCATCTTTTTTTATACGTTTTGCGAAAGCGCGAAAAGAGCCATGGCCTGTTAGTGCTTGTGTTAGAAAATAATCAACCTGACGGTGCCTACATGCAAGCCAGCCTTCTATATGCCCTATCAGGCATTTTGTCCATTGCGCTTTCACAGACTCCATATCCCACCTTCTCTGCCATTCCGTTATGGTATTATTCTTGGCATCTAACACAATTTGTCTTCTGTCCTCATGCCTATTCTCATAAATATATGCCCTTTCCTTGACCATCAAATCGATTGGCACAATTCCAGTGATCACTTGCAGCGCCACCAGAGATACTGTCCTGTAGGACGAGGCCACTCGGAGGAGCATATTACGCTGACACCTCTCAAGGATACGTCTGTACTTTTGGATGCATACTGTCTTTTTCCATACTGGAGCGCCATAAAGCACCACGTTATGGACCGCCCCACATAGAACCGCTCTCTTACCACTGCTTGGTCCTTTAATATTGGGTAAAAGCCTGTTTAATCCAGCAATCATTGCATCAGCTTTACTGACAGCATTTTTCACATGAGGTCCAAAAGATCCCCTTTCATCAAGTGTGATACCAAGATATTTAATTGTTGTTGAAGGTACCAGCACTACACCTTCTAAGATAAAGGTAATGTTATTTCTCTTCCTTTTCCCCTTCATTATTAATACCTCCGTCTTATTTGGCGCAAGTGTTAATCTTTGGTCTTTCATCCATGCACTTATCAACTCAAGGCATGAATTTGTATTCTCCATCAGGGTAAATTCATCCGCAGCTCCCACGATCAATGCAAGGTCATCAGCAAATCCAACACATGTAGCATCCACTGTAAGATCTAGACCTAGGACCCCATCATACAAAACATTCCACAATGTCGGACCCAGGACCGACCCCTGCGGTACTCCCGCACTCACCTCCATCACAGCATCTTTTCCTATATAGATCTTTCTATTGGTGAGGTAATTCGCTATTAAATTAATTAGGTAGCTCGAAATATTTCTGTTTTTGAGCTCTCTAATTATAAGCTCATGACAGGCAGTGTTAAATGCATTCTTAACATCTATGGTTTCCAAGACACACCACTTACTATTGTAATCATTAACAGTTCGTAGAACGGTCTCGATCGCGTCAAGGGTTGATTTTTTTTTACTGAACCCAAATTGTAGGCTGTGAAGTCCTCCTTTTTCCTCTAGTTCAATTTGTAGTCTATTCTTTATTAATGTTTCAAACAATTTACTCAATGTATTGAGTAAACACAGGGGTCTATAGGAGTTTGACGCTTCCGGGGATTTTCCACTCTTCAGGAGCAGGACCAGTTTAGCAACTTTCCATTCATCAGGAAATTTCTGCACCTGCAGCAAATCATTCATGGCTTTGGCTAAAAAATCTGGCAAGAAGTCGGCTATTATCTTAATGGCCTCCGACGGGATCTTATCTAGTCCTGGGGTCTTACCGCTTTTGAGACACGTTGCCGCATCTAAGATCTCCGTTTCACTAAAAGGCTCAATGTTTATGGGCTTCCCCACAGTCCTGCAGATGCCAACCCCGGGCGGGAAAAGATCAGCCACAAGTTGTCTTTTCCTATCAATACTGAGCTCATAAGGGGCCAGGTTGCCAATTTTTTAAAAACAATTTTGTAAGCTCCTCCCCATATATCATTTTCCATGTCCAGACATAATTTCTACCATAGCTTCTTCTTTGTATCTTTAATAAGCCTGACTAGTTCCTTCTTGTTATTCCAGTAATCTTCGCTCGCCGCAGTACAAGCTTGTGTATCAGCATGTCTTCTCCGTAGTCGTGTCAGCAACCTTCGGAGCTTTAGACATTTATCCCTTTTTTAACAATATCTTCAGTCCACCAGTCCCTACTGGTTCTGTTGCAGTGCTTAATGCTATTTTTATATGCCTCAACTATCAATCTAGTGAGTGTTTGATGACTATTATCTTCCACATTACTAACAAATAATTTAGCGGTTTGTAATGAAAAATTAAAAATAACTTCGAAATTATTGGGTTTAGGTATAGGACATGATTAACAAAAATTAAGCGCAATTAGGGCCTCATTCCAAAAATTTAATAATATATGGGGTGTTCCATTTGAAACAAATCAGTAAACGCTCTTTGAAGATAGCCAAATTGATTGCATCATAACAAACAGCCTGTATAATAAAATGAATGTTTGATTATTTTGTAGGTTCAACACATCCCTTGGCTGCATACATACTAAATAATTTTGTCTTAGATAATCGTAATACTACCGCATAGAATTATTATGGTAAACATTGTCGCGATCATTTTTTTTATAATTGTCATTAATAACTCAACAATGCGTCATCCAAAACCAAAACCCCAGATATCCATGAAA
Organism: Amphimallon solstitiale; assembly: GCA_963170755.1. Lineage (NCBI taxonomy): Eukaryota > Metazoa > Arthropoda > Insecta > Coleoptera > Scarabaeidae > Amphimallon > Amphimallon solstitiale. The sequence continues at coordinate 42,320,451 of OY720679.1, forward strand.
ACACAAATTAAAGTAGATAAGGAAAAACAAAAGATATACAGGGTGTTTCATTTAAAAAAAAAATCGAATGTGTGCCATTTTAACGCATCACCCTGTATAATTCAAATTATTTTCAAAATGTGTGTTTTTTTGTTACTGTGCCACTTTTTATAAAATAAGTTTCTTTAGTACTATTTAATAACGCCTATATTGGACTTTGACGCACTAATGAGCAACTCTGTATACTGAATTTAATTTAAAGTAATATAAATAATATTATTAGTAAAGTTTTAATAACATAAAATGTAAATAAATATTATTATTATTATTACGCATAAATTAGTTCGTATTAATAAAGTTCGAACGTTTTCGTGCTCCAGCACAATGTTTGTCACAAATGCCTTATCGGCACTGTTCACACTCAACAAACTGTACTTAAACGAATTACCAATATATAATCAGAAGTTGTAATCATATGAAGTTTTACTCTCGAAAGCTGTCCTGACTTTTATACTATGCTTCCCTTGTTTAGAAGGGACACCTATCAGGGAAAGTACGCTGCTCGTGGATCGTTGATTTACATAGGGTACGTATTTAATGTAGTTTTTCATAATTCGAAAAAAAACTCATCTAATTAGCCATAATTTATATTTCTTCTTCTGGATTCAGCATTATCAAAACGCAGACATTGGTAAATCGTGTTGAACCTGTTTCTGCTGATAGTTTTGTTGAATATAGGGCGTCCATATGCTATTTTCCACGAATTTGTAATTCTTTCTTTATGAGATTTGTAAACTCCCATCAATATCAACAGTCCAACAAAACGTGGACACTTCGCGGCATCCAGATTTGTTTATATATCTTCATGCTTTAGTTGACCTTCTACATCAGTCTACTGAATGTCGTGGTTTACAATAATATCTCTAAAAAGTAAGCGAAATCTACTACTAGGGTAAACCACCCAGTGATTGGCCTCCCATTCTAATAATTAGATTTAAAGGCTGATTATATTTCACCAACCTACATAATGAGAAATGCACCTAACGTTTTTGATAGGTAATAGATCCACATTTTTCAAAAACATGTTACTTTTACTTATGTGTTAGTAAATTTTTCAGAATTAATTAATCTGGTCTGTGGAAACCAAATGCTAGTCATTGGCCGCACTTACTCAACGATTGGCCCCCCAATTGTCCAATTATTGGCCACTGAATGCAAGCAAGCAAGAAAAAATAAAGTGGCCTCTTTTTTAGTTTAGAATAAACTTTATTTTGCTACAATACAAAAATAACATATAAATAGGTAGCTTCTATATAATATATTAGGATTTCCAAATAAAACGCAACTTAATAAAATTTTCGTTTAACCGTTCAATGCACAAGTCATGGTAAACACGTCTGCATGAATTACATTTTACTCCATGGTTATGATATCCCCAATTTTTAGTGCAAGAGTAACACAACCCGCTGAATAATTTCTGGTTTGTGGAAGTAAAAGCAGATTTGACTTATGAACGACTTTTAGAACAGGAGCGAAATGCTCCTTGGTCAGAGTTTCCAACGGATGGGTTCTTCTCCACTAAACAACCGCTTTCTTCCACCCATTTTTTATCGCCTTGAATGCTGCAGCATCCGCGGGCTGTATGATTCGTGTAACATTTGGGTACAGACACACTAAAATTATTTGAAGTTTTACACATAAAGAACTAGGCTTGTATGAGTGACCGACTAGGAAGAGAATTACGGGGAAACTCGTGTCTATATTCTTTAAATAAGGATATAAAATGTTTTCTATGTAGTCACTCATAGAAGAAGCATGCTTCACCTCATAAACATTTCGTGATTCTTTTGGAGCGAGTACTTCATTGTTCTTAGGGCATAGGTGGAAGCACGTTTCATAGGCGTTCATTACTCTGTTTGGATCGTCCAATATTTCTCTAAATCCTTTTGACATCAATATTTCCACTAACCATTTTTTAATATTTGACTCTGATATGTTTGCACTTGCTGCTCTCACAGCTTTTGATGTACGCTCCGAAACTTCTGGATTCCTTCTAAAAAAAGCTCGATAGTTCGACTGTTAACAAATGGTTTTTTTCTTGGACTTTGCTCCAGAAATTCTCTCACCGATTCTAGGACATCTTCTTTACGGCGGGGAAATCCACGTGTGATTTTCAAAGATCCAGGTGACCAAAATGTGCTCTTCTTCATTGGAGAGGATTGAGTTAGAGCCAAAAGCTGGTTTTACATAATTATGACTTTTTCAAAACTGCAAAGTAGCTCTCGAAATTTTGTATTGTCTTGAAACCACTCTTAAGGGTTTTCCATTTTTAATTTCTTCAAGAGCTTTTTGTACATCGTTTTCTGTGTATTTCTTATAATATTTTTCATCCGGAACAATTTTTGGCATTGTCTTCAACTAAAAATATGTAAGTTTTAGTGATTGTCCTGTAATGAAATTTAGTTATTGGCCCCGGCCAGTAACTAAATGTGATGCAATTATTAACTAGATTTTCTAACAATAGCATTATCCTACATTAGGCAATAGAACGCAAACCGTAACATTAATTTAGTGCGATCAGTAAAAAAATTCAGTGATTGGCCATGCGTCCAATAACTAAAAAAACGTGCAACTTAATGTTCAGTGGTTGGCCTCCAGATTTTATAGAGGATTTTAGATTATAATGCACCATCATATCAGAATTGCATCAAATATATTATTAGAAAGTCAGCAAATTCATTTCCTTAATAATAAACTTATAAATATTTAGAAAAATAACTTACAAGTGGCAGCACACTCTTGTCGGAACACACTATGTTTCCAGTAAACACAGCTTGTTCGGGTCACTACCTCCTACAACATTAAGTATTTGTGAAAATGGCGGAAGAATTCCTAAACCGTTTGGCACCAGATGTAAGTAGTGTTGCCGGATTGTGCGGATCTTTACAGATACAAGATTAATATGACATATTTCTACTTAATTTATGTTTTAATGGAACGGCCAATAACTGGATGCTAAATAGGAAAAGGCCAATCACTGGGTAGTTTACCTAATTGTGTATATTCGGTTAGTATATCTTCCTCTTTCTTGATGCATAACATTTCGTAGTGGTTGACGTCCCGTACTTTGTGTTCGCGGATCTAACTTCTACTCGATCTTAACTTGGGTGCTTCAACTAAGCGAAGTATCATTCCTTGTGGTCATTGATACTTAAGTCGTTTTAATTAAGTTAATATTTACCAAACATATTATTCCCCAACTAAACAAGTATTATATTTTACTAGTTTAAGCATGTCCTCTTCGATCTATATCTTATTTATGAACGAGAAAATGCAATCGGTAATGATTAATATTACGTCAGTGTTAGTTAATAGTAATTTATAACCGATCATTGTATACTTCCTGACAAATGTTCATTGCGGCAGATGGTGAATTAAGCTTCTACAAGTGGTCGTGCATTTACTGCGTGTATAATTAAGTACAGAACTTTATGCAAAAGGAAACCTTTTCAAATGTGTATGTAAACTTCTCCAGCCAATCATCTAAAATGTGATTTGTTTTCTAAGATCTAGGACTTCTCACAAGTTCTGGTAATATGTGCAATAAGTCTGAAGATAAAAATCACTAACAAATAATATTCTAAAATTAAGGAAATTATTAACAAAAGTATTAATAAAGTTACCTTTTCTCGGCACCCATCTTGTACTGGCCTCAGTCGGTCTGAGTGTATCTTCTTAATTGTTTCTTGATAAAGTCTTAATAAAATATATATTTAAGTAATTTGAAGATATTTCCCAAGAAACCTTTATGGTTTTGTTTCCAGTAAAGAAAAAAGCTCAATATTGCTGAAAAAATTATTGTAACAAAATCTAGTGGTGCATCCCACCAGAAACCGTATATCTGTACTGCTAATAGAAGATTACATTTTCCCAAAAATTTTGCAATCAAATTTATTTTAGAAACTGGTTTTTTAATATCAAGTTAATTAGGACAAGTTAAAGCTGCTAACTTTTTATTGACCGAAAACTAAAATATGTTAATAGTTAAGTTTGTTAAATTACTATTATATCAGAAACTTTAAAACGTAATAAAATTTTAACAATATGTTTTATTCAAGCTTTAAAGAATATCTAATACAGTTTTCTCCATTTCATTGTTAGAAATATCACCGAAACGGAATTACGCGAAATACGCTCATCCTAGGCAATCAAACAAAAAGATGTCACAAGTCAGGAACCCTAATTTGACTAACATTTTGAACTTTGACGCAATGTAAACGTACTGAAATAAGCCAGGGCTGTTAAGTTTGCATTTTCCTTTTACCGGATCGTGTAAATATTGGACGAAATGCGCCTGCTGAAGAGAAATGAGTTGATTTAATTTGGCAAGACAGTGGAAAACTCGAAGGGTTCTTGAGAAATATAAACAATGTCGGGCAAGGGATTTTATCACCGGATAGCGATACGTTTGAATTTTACAATTGTTGGATATAAAATCTTCCGCTCTGGCTGTCTAGGAAAGTTATTTTAAAATTATTCCAGAAAAATTAATTAACAGCTTGCATATGCTCATGAGATATTTTATTTCTGTGGTAATTATGAATAGTTAGAAACCATTAAAATAAATGAATTCTATTTATAAAAGTCATGAGTATGTTTGTAGTTCTTTAAGGAAAGAGAAGTAAGTAATATTTTTTGTTTTTCAACACGGTCTAAAATCTCAACATAATTTATTTACAATAATAGGAGTTATTAAATATATAATACCATCAAACTCTGATGAGTGAAATAAAGACAAAATTGCGTTTTTCTGTAAAGACAAAATTTTCTTAACTAAAAAGGTTTTTCATACAAAGTTTTTCCGCTTTTGTCTTAGGTAAAAAATTAACTCACTCGCCTGTAACGACAAAAAAACAACATTTAAAGCCTTTATTTCAGGTCTAGATATTTCTTTTACTGTAAATTAACTTTGTACTATCTTCTAATTTTCTTGGATGATTTCACCTCACATTCACGTTCTTTTCTTCCCAGTTTTTAAAGTGTCACTGTCAAACGTGACATTTATGAAGTTCTATGGATTACGCGGCAAATATAAAATAATTAAGAAAAGCGATAACACTATAGTCCGTCTCAACCCCATTATGCAGTACAGGTTTAATAGAGATCGTGCATCTCTTATTATCTTTAGTTTCTCTTAATAACGCCACCTTTATATCCGGTTGCCTTGTTGCAAGTTCTATATGCAAAGTATATGGGTATACGAGTAATCGTTGCTGTCAATTGTCAGTTTTTGCCGTAGTGTGTAAACTTTTATATTGTCTTTAATTTACCAATATATAATTTCTATTAAATCGTTCTTTTTAGAAAGCATATTATCTTTCTCAAGTATTTAAAAGTAAGTATGCATACCTATATTTATTATTCTGATAAACGTGATAACCTATATACATATACATATACTTTTTAGAGATTGCTACGTGATATGGGACGAAATAGTATTCTTATTGAAAGAGATGACATCATTAGGTGGAGACATAAATAATACTTATGAGACATCAGAAAAGTCAGAGACGAAGGTATAGTTTATCATTTAATTTGTTATACTTTTATATTTATTACGCAATTCATTATTTGCGTGTGTTTGATTGTGATTGTTTTATTTTCAGGTAGAACTATAATATTGTAATGTTTTCGGGTTCGCAATAAACAACTCGTGCAATTATTTATTTAAAACAGTCTGTATATTTATACACTTAAAATTATTTACAATATAAAAATATGTAACTAATGTATCACACTTAAACTACTATTAATAAATTAAAATTAACACTTGTATTTATTTATTTCTATTACTAATATCTCTGTCCGTATTTATGTAACACTTCTATTTATATAACACGGCAATACTTATTTATTTCTTTGGCTACCACTATTTATTTCTTCGCACTCGAGACTACTTAAGGACGTCTTACTCCCGAATTCATCCGCAATTACTCATCCCGCAATGAATCCAGCCGCCTTATATACACATACGAAACATCTCGATGCATTCGTGTAAAACTCCATACTTCTCTCGATGTTTGAAGAACATTCCATAAACATTCTGCTTCCGACACCGTACCATGCGTAAATGGATGATTCACGCTATTTACATTTCGTTTTTATACGTCGCGCCGAGATGATTTATGGTTTCTGTTTTTGTCGTCGTACACTCATTTCGTTACATTGCCCCCTTCTTAAAAACTGCGTTTCGTCCCGAAACACACTATTCCATGTTCTTGTCGCTGGCGGATAACGAAATCCACACCGGGACCCACGGATACACCCAGCCGTCTTGTGGAAATGGCAATCCACCGTCCCAGGCTGCACAACGGGCTGATTGGGCCGACAGCCGCACACGACCATTTCCATACCAGTATACCGAAACACTACTGCCAGCATGTTTCTTACTGTTCTCCATTCCAAACGGTCTAATCCGCAGCCCAGCCTCGGAATTGCCAGCCTACCCACATTTTGCTGGACTGCACGTCCTCGTAAATCGACAAGGGATTCCCATAAGCTGGCTCTCTAGGTTTTCCGGCAATTTGTCGCACATCCGCCACTTCACCGCTGTCACGTCCATGGTATGGGGCAATTGGTTGAAACACACCATCCCTGGCTCACTATGGGGTGTTAGTCTCATGCGATAAACGACGTCATCTATTTGCTCTATTATTTCGTATGGTCCCTCCCAGTATTGTTGGAGCTTTGGGGACATGCCTCGGCGACGATGAGGATTATATAACCAAACAAGGTCCTCTTCTCGGTAACCATCTCTCTCGGCTTGCACGTGGTAACGATTCTTCGTCCTGTTGCTGGCATCCTGAGTGTGATGGCGTACTCGCTAGTGGGCATCCTCCAACCTTCGTCTGGATCCGCTGACGTAGTCTTCTCCATTTGGGTTCCCCACAACACACTTGAGTAGATCATCCTCTACCGTCAGAGAGTCCCATTTAGCCCAGTAGGATTCCAGTCTCTGTGAGCGAGGAGCCACTTCTTGACAAGCCGGTCCGCGACCAGTACCTTTCCAAACCATCAATGAACCAAGGTCTTCATCAGCTTCTTGACCGATCCGCAACTTGTCAGGATGTCACTGATCGTCAACCACGGTTGTTCTGAATGTGTTGGCCGATTTTTCTTCTAGTCGGTTACTATGCTTGCAGTCTTCTGGACGTGGTCTTCTTGCAACAGCATCAGCGTTTTGGTGTTGCACAGCTGCAATTCGCTCTATTGATTTTGAGGCTCTTCGATACTGGGTCGACGATTGCCTCTTCTCATCGACCTGTTTCAGTTTTTGCTGCTCCGCTATGGTTTTCTTGGGCTTCTTCCCGCATTCACTATGCGCATGGCCCATTTCCATTTCCATTTCCATTTCCAGCATCGGAGCGTTCTTCTCTTAGGTTGCACCTGATTCACTAATCGTCGGACTACCTGTTCCAAGTGTGCATGCCCATACTTCATCTCAAGACGCTTGATTAATTGAGGGTAGTCTTGACACTCTTCTGGAAGTAAGGTCTGTAGAACGTAACTGGCTTCTCCTCTTAACGACACAATCAGGGCAGTAGCTCTCTTCGGGGACGTCCACCCATTTGCTCCTGCAGCGGCTTCGAATTGTTTCAGGTACGTCATCCATGACGTCTTCCCATCGAAGGTGGGAGGTTTTACTTTTGCCTTTGCTCTTCGGGAAATCTCCAGGCTTCCGCTTGAGATGTCATGGGGACCGCAGTCGTTCATCGCTGGCAACTGAAGCTGAACCCCAAACTCGTCCCCCATTCCGAACACGCGCTCCTCAACTTTCTGTTCTACGGCTTCGATGGCCTCAGAAAATTCCTGTCTCCCATTCGATGAATTCTTTTGAATGTCTTCCTTAAAAGTAGTCTCCAGTTGTTTTGAATTACTTGTAATTTCATTTCTTAAAGCTTTTGAATTATTTGCAATTTCATCTTTCAAAGCTTTTGAATTATTTGCAATTTCATCATTTAGAGTCTTGAAATGTTTTACATCTTTTAGAGTCTTCATATAAGTCTCGAATTGTTTTGCAACTGCATCTCTTAGAGTCTTCATATCAGTCTCGAATTGTTTTGCAACTGCATCTTTTAGAGTCTCCGCTATTAAGCTTAGATCAGCCTGCACTTGAAACAAATATTTCTCGGGATCCTCACCTTCATTTATTAAAAGGTCACGAAGCCGATCCTGGAGAATTGTTTTTTTTCCAGACGTATCTGCGTCCCTTTCCTCCAATTCTGCCCTTAACTCGGAGACCTTTAGTTCTTCCAAACGTTTGGTAGCCATTTATTTATTTATTTATTTATTTATTTGCACTTATGTTTATCCCACACTGACACCAGTTGTAACGTTTTCGGGTTCGCAATAAACAACTCGTGCAATTATTTATTTAAAACAGTCTGTATATTTATACACTTAAAATTATTTACAATATAAAAATATATAACTAATGTATCACACTTAAACTACTATTAATAAATTAAAATTAACACTTGTATTTATTTATTTCTATTACTAATATCTCTGTCCGTATTTATGTAACACTTCTATTTATATAACACGGCACAACTTATTTATTTCTTTGGCTACCACTATTTATTTCTTCGCACTCGAGACTACTTGAGGACGTCTTACTCCCGAATTCATCCGCAATTACTCATCCCGCAATGAATCCAGCCGCCTTATATACACATACGAAACATCTCGATGCATTCGTGTAAAACTCCATACTTCTCTCGATGTTTGAAGAACATTCCATAGATATTCTGCTTCCGACACCGTACCATGCGTAAATGGATGATTCACGCTATTTACATTTCGTTTTTATACGTCGCGCCGAGATGATTTATGGTCTCTGTTTTTGTCGTCGTACACTCATTTCGTTACAATATATATATCGATGAATAATTACTGTGACTTACATATATACCTTTATACGTAAAACGTATATGCATATATGCATGTGTTTGAGATACACACATACACTAAGTGCTATTGTCGACAATCGAACGCACAGACACCGGTGTTTCGACCTATGAGGTCTCATCAGTGTGCGTGGAGATTCTCGACAATAGCTTCAATACTTAAATCGCTGCTTATGTTATTTTAGCGTGTTAAATGCAGTGAGAGTATCACAGCGACATCTAACACCCAAAAGATGACACAAAACAAAGCGATTTAAGTCTTGAAGCTATTGTCGAGAATCTCCACGCACACTGATGAGACCTCATAGGTCGAAACACCGGTGTCTGTGCGTTCGATTGTCGACAATAGCACTTAATGTATGTGTGTATCTCAAACACATGCATATATGCATATACGTTTTACGTATAAAGGTATATATGTAAGTCACAGTAATTATTTACTGCTTGATGTTAGTTTTAACATCCATGTGTTCACACTTTTCATTTTCGTTTTGATTGGTGACGCCACCTAAGGCTCTATTACATGAGATACACTATTAACATACAGGCCTCTGTATAGCAGAACATGCCGTCAGAAGCCATCGCTTTGTTCTGTGTCATCTTTTGGGTGTTAGATGTCGCTGTGATACTCTCACTGTATTTAACACGCTAAAATGACATAAGCAGCGATTTAAGTCTTGAAGCTATTGTCGAGAATCTCCACGCACACTGATGAGACCTCATAGGTCGAAACACCGGTGTCTGTGCGTTCGATTGTCGACAATAGCACTTAATGTATGTGTGTATCTCAAACACATGCATATATGCATATACGTTTTACGTATAAAGGTATATACAGATCGTTGCATCGCAAGTGCCGTCAAACGCTCGCTCCGATTGACGTGTTACTTCGTTGAGCAGGTCTTAGCGTTGTAGTATGTATGTACGTGCATAGCTGCGCTGGTGGTATGAATTATACGTAATGTAGGTGTAGACTCATATGATAAAATTTTCTTTAACTTGCACAATGTGCCCGCTGTTCTTATCCTCATAAAAACTAAATATGTAGTTATAACAAGAATAGCAAACTTGTGCACAGAATATGTATTGTAAGAAGATGTTTAGGACGAATGAAAAATGTAAAATATTAAAGCAATGTGGAGAATAGTAATACTATTTATTATCACAACAATTCACAGTAAAATAATGAAATTTAAATTCTGTAATTAGTAGCTAAATAAAAAATGAATATTCTCATATTTGCAGGAATAAACGTTAAAAAAATATGCATATGTTACAACAGAAGGAATCTATTATTAGTCATAAATTATTATTTTATAAGTTAATATAAAAGCGACCACTTTTCTAATGCATTAAATGCTCGAAACGTCTTCCGGTCGCCTCAAAGCAATATGCTAAACGATCGTAGAAGCCTCGTTGCGCATTCTGTAAAATTGCTGGAGGAATGTCATCAAAAGTTTAATAATTTTTTGTTGCAATTCTGCCAAATTGTTTGGTCTATCGTTTTCAAATGTATAGATCTTAGTTTTCATGTATCCCCATAACAAAAAGTCATTAGGGGAGAGATATGGTGATCTAGGTGGCCAGCGAATAGTTCCCCAGGTACTTAGAACACGGTTTGGAAATACATTATGAAGATATTCCCGTACAACTCTACTATTATGAGCGGGACACCCATCCTGTTGAAACCATATGTTATCCAAGTTGAGCGGCAATTCGTGGAGGCGTGGGATAATTCGATTCTGGAGCAAGTTAAGATACTTCTCGCCTGTTAAATTGCCATCTATAAAAAATGGTCCAATTTTATGCTCTCCAAGTAATCCCGCCCAAACGTTTAATTTTTGGGGATACTGAGTTCTATCATTGTATGTTTGGTGCGGGTTTTCTCTTGCCCAGAGTCGAGGTACAGCGGGATTATGTCTTCCGTGCAACGGGAAAGTACTTTCATCCGTAAATAATATATTTGCAATAAAATTTGCGTTTTGATTGCAAATATGCATTATATTTTCGCAAAATTCCATTCTCTGTTCATCATCTTCGGGAAATATTTCATTTGTTTTCTGTAATCTGTAGGCATGGTACCACGCGATCATTTAAATTCTAAATTATAGCAGGCGGGATTTTTTTTATTAGGTTGTCCAGAATGTCAATTATTGATTAATTAACATTTTGAAACGTCACTTTGACAATTCAAATTGTAAATTAGTACTTATATACCAACTTAATTTAAATTTCACAGCCTGCTCTAATTTAGAATTTAAATGATCGCGCGGTATTTATTTTTCTTTAAACACGGCATACTGTGCTTTTAGAAATATCCAGCTGCTCACTAATACCCAATGAAGATATTTTCGGGTTCTGTTCGACACTGGCACAAATTAAAAGATTTCTTTCGTCTTGGCGAACAAATGGCTGCCTATTACGTTTGTGCTTGTTCGGCATAATACAGCCCAATCTTTCAAAATTATTTATTATTCGCTGAATTGTTTTTAGAGCGGGTCGTGATTGATATTTCTCATAAAAGCGCTCTATTATTTGCCTTAAGGGTATTTCCTGATGATACCACTTAATAATTTGTTTTCTTTGAACTAAATTATAAACATCCATTATTTTTATAACATATAAATACCAAACTAACAAACTAAATAAATACTTATGTATGTATCTTACACTAAACTCTGCAGAAAACCTAATAGAAACGACGACAAAACACTAATTAAACGAATATGTTTACAAAAATGCTTGAAGAATAAGACAATTAACAGATTAGGATATAATAAGAAAATGCAAATGAAAAGAATATTGTTTCAACAAGAATAATAAAAAAATGAAAATGTAATAAAATATTGCAAAGCGCTAGAACATATGAGACAACTACCTTCTACAATGACTAACTGGAGACTGCAAATATCCAAATATTCATACGTATTCTCTGCAACATGTATCGGCGCCGGCGCGGCATATGGACTTAACTAAGACATACCGTTCAACTATCGATATAATATTTTGACGGCACTTGCGATGCAACGATCTGTATGTAAGTCACAGTAATTATTTACTGCTTGATGTTAGTTTTAACATCCATGTGTTCACACTTTTCATTTTCGTTTTTATATCGATGAATCATGGGTGAATGCAGGACACTCGGTAAATAAAAAGTGGACTGACGCTACTGTTCAAAGCAGTCGACAAACTTTTACACAAGGACTCAGCACTGGTTTAAAATCACCAAGTGGTCTTGGGCCTCGATTTGCATTAATTCATGCTGGAGGCGAGCAAGGTTTTGTTGTTGGTGCTGAATGTACATTTCTTTGTAAGAAAAATACTGCTGATGTTCATAGTGAAATGGATGCAGATACATATGGAGATTGGTTCAAGAATAAATTGCTTCCAAATATACCAGAGAAGTCGGTTGTTGGTCTCGATAATGCCTCATATCACACGAGAAAATTAGAAAAGTTTCCAAAAGTAGCACGGAGAAGACCAAATTATTGAATGGCTTACTGAGAAGAATATACCACTAGATAATGACATGTTAAAAAGAGATTTACTGGCTTGTGTGTCAGAGGTTAGGTCTCAATATGACAGAAACAAAATTGATGAATTTGCAAAGAATAAAGGGCATTATGTTCTTCGGCTTCCACCTTATCATTGTGAATTACACCCAATTGAAATGGTGTGGGCACAAGTTAAGCACTACGTTGAAATGCACAATACGACATTCAAAGAAAGACATATTGAACAATTAATTGTGGAGGGATGTCAGAATGTAACCGTGAACAACTGGCAGATTTACATTGGCCACGTAAAAGACATCGAACAAAATGTGGATAGTAGATAACTTGCAAGACGATGTTGAAGAGTTTTATAATTAACGTCACACATTCATCATCAGATCCAAGATCCTTTGTGTGATTGAAGAAAAATAAAACAATGTGTGTATCTACTCCTTTGTATGGTCATGGTTAGTTTTTCATAAATGTTGTCATGTATTTAACTTGTTCTTATAAATGGAAAAGTATGTTTTTGCAAAATGAATTTGTGAGGAATTTGTGTCTTTAAATGTGTATAACGGAATGTAGCATAACATTAATATTCAGTGAGACTATACAAGTCATGTAACATTAAAAAATAAAAGTATATGTGTATGTGTGGCTATTATTAGTCTTTTCATAAATATGTATTATTTAAGTTGCTTTTATAAATGGAAAAGTCTTTTTATGAAAAATAAATTTGTGATTAACTTTGTCTTTGTCTGAATTTATAGTGGATAGTAGATTAAGATGTCAATATTCAGTAACGAAGAAAATTGTATACCGTAAGTATTTCTTTGAAATATTAATTTAATTAATCTGGCTTACTATATTCAGTGAGATTTTAAATAATTTTCTACAGAAGAATGCCAAAGGATTATATTATTACAAATATTTTAACTAATCCATCTTACCATTTATTCTCCCCTTTTAGTGTTTCATATTACTATTAATTTTTTGTATGCATCAATTGAATGACAAACAGTCATATAGCTTATGTTTTGTTTACAAAAAATGTCAGATATTGAATCGGAACTGTAACGACATTATACAATGAGATGATTTGGCAACCATGAAATCAATCATTATGAACCTCAGTCTAAGCAAGAGTCCGTGCAGCGGCGTCAAAAAAAAACCACCACCCAAGAAGTTTAAGGTATCACAGTCGGCCGGAAAACTCATGGCTACCGTTTTTTGAAACACAGAAAGAATTATGTTAATTGATTACAAAGATAAAAGCATTTCTATAACTGGAGGATGATATACTTCAATCTGGGCGCGGTTAAAAGAAGTCATTGAAGAAAAAGAAGGGGAAAATTCATGAAAAGTGTTCTGCTTCTGCACGAAGATGTTCCCGTCCAGAAAAATTATGTTGCGGTGGCTGGTCTGCATAAAGGGAGGCTTGATATTTTGAATTACCCACCATATAGTCCAGACCTAGCAGGTATCACGTTTTACCTGAAATGCAAAAAGAGCTGCATGGGAAGAAATTTACGAAATATGAAGAAGTAAGGGATGCAGTTTAGGGGTATTTTTCAGAAAGATAAAACATTTATATTCTCTCTTCTTTTCCCCCATTCCGCGTAATTAAAAACTCTCACTCGTGTCATTCATTCAGTGAGGGCCAAATATTTGGGTCTAGAAATGTAATATAGTCTCAGTACTTATTTTGCTCTTTATATAAACATAAAACTAAAGGCATAAATGAGAGGATATAGCAAAAAATGCTCATAGATAAAAAATATTAAGTAAAGATAACAAATGAAATTGGTAGTAAAGTCAACAGTTACATTTGCAATGAAAACAATTACTGCAGCCTAGAATAAACAAGAAAAGAAAAATATACTGGAAAAAAAGACAGTAATATTAATAGCGAGAAAAAAGTAAGCGAAAATGAGCATATGAATAATGAAATAGAAAAGACAGTGGGGAGGTTATACAAAATTAGCAAGTTATGTGATTCGGGGATGTACACCCCCGCAAGGAGAAGGCAACACTAAGATTTATAATTCAATGAAACTCCCTATTAATAACCGGAGAATAGAATCCGAGTACAAGAAAACACTAAAAATATGTAGATAGAGCAGAGGAGGCAGCAAATAACACATACAGACACACACACAAATGGAGAAAAATAAACCAAGTAAAAACACCACAAGCTCTATGAAAGAGAAATAAGGACTATTCAACTTTGACGATAAAACAACTCTAAGTTCTTTATCTACAATAGTACCGACAGTATCATATTATTATTATTATTATTAACATTTTCAAGATATATTTCTATTTTAAATAAAATAATATATTTTAGATAATATATAAACTTAATTTGTTACATAATAATATTTGATAAATCTTGTGAAACATTTGAATTTACAATTCTTGGTGCCTTCTCATAACAGTGCTACAATATTGATTACCTCTTATCTATTTTCTGAATGTACTTTAAGATTGTAACCTTCCTTGCTCTTTTCTACTGGCTAATCCGCAGAAATAACTACTATCTAATTAAGTAATTAACTTCGATAGCAAACGGGGCGTACCTTCAGTTTCCTATATTGCAAGGCGGCTCGTCGCTCTAATATATCCTCGGTGTCCACTTCTGTACAATATGTGCTTCGACGTTTTCCCGCCGTGTTCGGAACGGGGTATGTTTGAATTGTATTGACATATAACCTCTATTCTTTACTGATAATAAAATGAAATCTTTTAATTACTGATGAAGGTGATGTGTTTAATGGTTGTGCCTAAAGAAAACCTTTACTACGGATAGCTTTATAATGGTAGAATGGCAAACATGCTTACTGGGTAAGTATTTATTTTTATAATTCACTGCTTCTTGACCCTACTTATCAATCTTGAAAATAGAAACGCACATGTATTTTAAATTAGTTTTATTTAACAATGTTTCATGAAAGGTAAAATGTACTCACACAATTTATACAGTCACATGTAATGAACATTTATTTTCCAATGAAATATATTTACAAACAAAATTGTCCTACAATGAAAAGAAAATACTATTGGGAAGGTGACATGTATTATCAGAACATGACCTTATATGACAGGTCAAAGAATAACAATTTTTTTTTATTAAAATTTAGTTTTACGAATTATTATATTTTATCGAAACATAGACTTCCTTTTTTTCGAAAATTGATTTAACCAAGTCTGATTTTACTTTATCAGAAAATAATTTTATTTTAACGTCTGACTTAATTTTATCAAAATTAATCTTATTGTAACAGAGTTTGGCTTTACTTTTATCACAACTAAATTTCACTTTAACAAAGTTTACTTTTACGGTACATTGAATGAACGTTACTTTTAAAACAACACTTTTAAATAATCAGAAATTTAGTATTACAATTTCGAGAAATATTTAACAATTCATGTATACGGATATCGGATTTTATTCGATTTGTTAATTGATCTGTTTCGGAAAAATTCTATTAATGACGGTTTAACTCTAGCCTTGCAATTTTAAATACGGATAAAATACTTAACATACTCCAATGCCAAGATTGGTGGTTATATAAGGAAATCCACCACTTGTACCAACCCAACCGGACGGAGATTTGGAAGGAAAAGAGCTTCAAAGTGTCTGAACTCGGTGCTCTGTTGCGGGAAATAACCTTCCACCAGGGGACGGTTCTTTTAAGACAGGAAGGATACCAATCTTCCACCAAGAGAAGACTAGAGGATTCGAGGAAAACAAGTACTTTTAAAGCCTTATTCGTCGGATTTTATAGGGGTCTGGGGCCTCCCACTAGAACACAAGTAAGCGCTAGCATCTCTGACGTATGCAGAATTGACGTAGCATGTAACATTCCATTCTGCACACGGAGAGTTTCAGATAATTGACTTTTTTATTAATCTAACGATGCAACATCGTTACAAGGTAGACGATAGTGTTCTCATTTAAACTAGTTTTCAAGATAATTGCTCTGTGTGACCTGAATTTCATTAATATACCGTATATACCGATTGATCACCACATTTTATTGGAAAAACTGAGTTTTTTTGGTATTGGCGAGTCATTCCTTGGTTTACTGCGTTCTTATTTGCTCGGTAGGGTGAACTACGTTTATTTTAATGGATACAGGTCTCGTCCTTTTCTCTCTACATCTGGTGTACCCCAATGATCGAATTTGGGTCCATTCCTATTTAATATCTATACTGACGACCTCATTAAGTTGATTACTTGTCCCGTGTTGGCTTACGCAGATGATATTAAAATATACAATACCATACGCTCTTCGTCTGACATTACACTTCTGCAGGACAATCTTAATAACATACAGCAATGGTGTTTGCGCAATAAGTGTTTTGTTGTGTCATTCTCAAGGAAAATCTGTAGGGTTGAATCCCAATACGTGATTGATAATGTCAGCATTTCCCGACAGTCAACAATTAAAGATTTGGGTGTAACATTCGATGAGAAATTTATACTTTCCAACCATATCCTATCTATCACGAGTGCAGCCTATAAGTCCCTCGGTTTTATTATTCGAATCTGCAGGGATTTTCATAATATTGATGCAATTAAGACTCTGTACCTTGCTTATGTGGTATCCAAGCTCGAGTACGCAGTTAATGCTTGGTATTCCCGCTACGGTGTGCAGATTGACCTCATAGAACGTGCCCAGCGTAAATTTTTGAAGTACCTCTCATATAGGAGCGACGGGCACTATCCTGCGCGTGGTGTTGATTATGCTGAATTGTTGGAGGCGAACGGTTTCATTTGGTTGGGAGAAAAAAGAAAAAGTATAAGTATGTCCTTTGCACTTAACGTCCTCACAAATAGGATCGACTCACCCGACCTTCTCTCCGAGATGGATGTCCATGTACCGCGTCTCCATTCAAGGCATCACCGGCTCCTCTGGGTCCCGACGGTTCGGACAAATGTTTTATGGAAGGCGCCTCTGGTACACGCAGCGAGAAATTTCAATTTTTTTAATGTAGATTTGCCTTAGCTTCTATGCATTTGTACTTATAATAATTAATTTTGTACCTTTGTGGATGTTAATTTGTTGGGTATTTAATAAATATTATTATTATTATTATTATTATTATTATTATTATTATTATTATTATTATTATTATTATTATTATTATATACTTTTTCTACTATTTTCCATTATTAATACTCTATGAATATCCATTATATTGATTTTTCTCAATGTTTGTATACGAAATTGATAAATATTATATTATATATGCTAGGTATATTTGTATAAAATGTTGCATATTGTTAAATTCACGTAAAGCTAACGTAAATATAATGTATGATGAAATGTTTTTGAAAAAGCTGTCGTATGCATTAGGTTATATTTCCTGGATAAACATGTACACGGTAAATAAAATATTTGCTTATTCAATGTTAAAAGGATTTGAAAATGTTATCCAACGTTTCTTAACGCCGCACACTACTCTATTGGGAAATGAAGACAGTATTTTCAGTACTGAAGCAATGTGTTCAGCGAGTCGTTTTATTTATCAAGAGGACCATTTCTGTACAAACTTACACAAATATATGTACATGTGTGTGTTCGAAAGAAAATTGAAACAAATCGAAATAAAGTAAACGTACGTTCCTTTTAGAAATGCTACGTGATTTAAGATCAAGTCTTTTATTTAGTTCTTGCTTTTCAAGATTACAACACAAATATAATACACAAAATTCAACACACGCATACGTATTTTATTTAATTTACTTGTGTTACTACTAAATTTTATTGAAAACTGTAGAAAAATATAGGATTTATGTGATTTTTGTAAATATTGACCTGATGTAGTACAGAATACATCAAGTTAAAACAGACATACATTTATGAGAACCTATATCATAAGATAAATTAAAAATGAACACGTGAAAAAGCAAGGCTAATTAATGAGATGATCAATATATTAATTTAATTTAATAAGATTTATGTTTGAATCAATCAACCAAAAGAGTACGTTATAGTTTTGAAAATGAAAGCATTAATTAAGCACAAAGTAACTTAAATGGGTATATAGAGAAACAAAGAAATATACAATCTTTGTATAATATGTTAATTGTTAACCAGAATCATTAAAAAATAAATACACGGAAAAGTAAATTCATATATGAAATAATAGGAACACAAAAAAGATTTATATTTACAGTGTATAGATTGATAAAATATGCACGTACAATAAGGAAGTCCTTAAAATATAGTCAATTCATTTAAAAGTAAAAATTCTTATTAAGACACATTAAAATGAAGTTATGGTATCAATCGAAAACAAATAAAAAGCTGAGATTTGTAAAAATATCATGAACTATTGCTATTTTATCGATAATAATATTGACGTCAATACGCTAATAGAACATGAGAATTTTTAGAAGAAATGAATCAATAATCGACTTGCTAAATGGTTGTTCGGTTACCTATACACACACACGATCATTGAAAATAAAACTATGTTTGTTTTAAGAGCAATGTTTTGAGAAATGCGTATCACTGCCGTACAATAAATATAAATCGACATATGATAATTACGCATAAAATACACTGATAACTGAATAAAAACTAAGTAATGTATAACGGATATTATCCATGTACAAAAAGATACGAGAAAACGTCTAAAAGCATATCTCAAATTAATTTTGAACTAGCCTGGAAGAGTTTAAAACCATTTAAAACTTTAAAAATTAATACTAATAAACATATTTTTTATCTATCTTGAAAATGGTCTATGTTCACAACCATGTGTGTGAAAAATTGCGGTACTTAACAAGCAGGATCCAAATAAGAATATTTTGCTTTTGCATCTGGTATAAATAATATATATATATATATTTTCAATTATGTATTTGTTTAGAGCATTAAGGTGTATAAAGATATTTGAATTTACAAATTACTAAATAAAAGGTGTATGATCATGTTATATAGACATTCCGTTTTCTTCTTTAAACAAAACTATTACCTCGTCCCTATTATAAGTATGAGAAAGGCCACCAGTGAAGGAGAAGGAACCACATACATTGCCAGAACCCACAATAGTTATTAGGTACATGCTTCAACAATATAAATTAAATACAAAACCAATTATAAGTTTTTGGTGTAAAAGAATAAATTTTAGAGCACAGCATATACAAATGACTATACCCACAAATACATGCGATCATAGCAATATGTACAACAAACCATCTACTATATGGTGACATTATTTACAAGCCCAGTAGTGGCGTTTATGTAATATAATGATTTGAAAGATCTCTTTCATTCAAGTCATTACAATATACAACGTGTTCCAAAATTCGCGGAACACCTAGATGGTACGTTATCATGTGAAGAAGATCATGAAAAAAATATTGAAAAAATTCCATCGCTGTTAATTCCAAAGAAATTAAAGTTCAAAGTTAACACTTTAGATGTCGTCTGTCTAAATTACTGTACAACATTTTAAAGATTGGTTTTGATATGGTCCATGGGATAACATTTTTGAACAACTATAACCAGGTTTATAATTAACCACTCTTCTAATTATACAATTTCTCGAAAATCATTTTACGCTACTTTTACCTGAAAAAACAACTTGGTCCTGAATTTACACGTTACACAGTAAAAAAGATAGTGTAAATACTTCACACTAGCTGGTGTTTATATAGATCCACTCGTTTTAAAGTTAAATATTAACATATAGTGTCCGAGTGAAATCTAAAGTGAGATTTTCTCTAAGCAGTGATAATATATTTACACTAATTTTATACTCTCTAGTCAATATATATATTTCCTCTATTCTCATTAAATGGATTAATTAGTATACTCAAGTACAAGTAAATGTTTATTACGAGTACCCTAATTTCAATACACTTACCTTACATATTGCTGTGGCATTTTAAATTTTAAAAAAATAAGAAAGTATACAAAAATAAGGAATATTAGATGTAGGTAGATATTTAATGAATATTTTATAGAAATAAGCACAAATAAACAAGATTTGTTACGCAAGTAGATACATAATTAATACACTAGTTTTAATTATATATTTCATTCATATAGACACATAAAAGTCAAAACCATATTAGTAATTAAAAATATTCACAAAGTATAAAGCCCCTGAAAAAGAATGCGAATATGCAACACTATAAACATTCATGAAACATGAGTTACATACACGCACCATTTCCACAAATTACAATGTGATTTCCAATTACAGGCAGGAAACCCCTGACATACATTTTAAGTATGATAAGGGGGAACCCACTTACAAAGGCGCAGGGCACATAGCACTATAAATACTCATGAGAAAACCCCAATTCAAGAAGGGGATACGACTAAGCATTAAAAATAGGGAACGGATAATGTTGAGAGACGGTTCCGTCAGGAGGGTGCACCACTTGCAGGCGGTACAGATGCACAATCAAGACGAAACCAGATTCCATAAAGCACATTAAAAGACATATTGTTCAATCATTTAAAGTATCACTACTGTAATCAATATAACTATTAAAAAAATAAAACATTTATGTGTCTATATGCACGTTTCACTTGTATCTTTTGAAAGAAGTATTATTAGATGTACATCACGATATGTGATCTGCATATTTCCTCTTCACACAAATATATTCTTTGAAACTCCAAGCTAAAAACAAATACAATATCAGTCAAAGTATAATGCAACATAAATTAAAAAAAAACTAACATCAATGACTCTCGATTAAAGGTTGACAGATCTGCAGAATTCACCAAACACGAGGGAATGGTTCAATGACCTCAACGAAAAAGAAGAGCCGGTACACCCAAAGGAAGAGGACAATCCAAGGGAAACAAAAAGGTTAAAGGTAATATGCGACGTGTTTCCAATATTACCCGTATCTAAAAAGAAAAAGAGAAACATCAGGATTAGACTAATCAACAACGAAAGAAGATACATTAAAAACAATAACAAAAATACAACGCGAACTGGAGATAACGTAAAGATAATAAAAATACACGATAATTTAGAGATAATATTGAATTAAAAGGTACTTACCAATAAATAAAATCGACCGATATTGATTAAGAATGCGGGTACATAAAAATGTAAACAGACTTGATATTCCAAAATGGCAGTGATTGACCAATGGGAACAAAGATTAGAAAAATGGTTAAGAAATCTATCACAGAGGGAGCAGTTAAGAAAATTCAAACGAGAATATGAAAACAATTTCAATATAAACAAAAATCAGCGTTCTTCAATTTTTCTTGCTTATAAAAGGGAGCAAACCAACCAAAAACGGCAGCTCTTCATCAGTTCTTCGACAGTTCTTCAAGAGTTCTCCATTGGATCCCGACTATCAAAGGAAGTAATAAAATCTACAAAGGCAAAACGCTTTTAAGATTTATTTATTACCCGTGCTAATAAGAAAAGATAGTAATAGTGTAATGGGGGTACACGACTCAAACATTCATACCAGAAATTCGCGCCAAGAAATAGTGGAGCGCGGGAAATCGTTATTATTTCAATTAATAAAAGCCGCTCTCTGAAGAAAAGCCGGAATGAAGGATTAAGGAAGAATGGAATCTAATAGTTTTCCAGAGGAATTCGAAAGGATGTACAGTCAAGAGGCGGAAGTACAAGCATGATAATAAAGTTTCACTTGCAACCTAATAATCAATAAATAAATACACTTCATTTATGTGTGTTGAAATATAATATAATAAATACAAATTGTTTACTGAATCCCATTATTGTTTAACCGAAGTCCAACGTGCAAATCTTGGATTAGGTGACTCAATAAAGGATAAAAATAATTCAGTCTCAATCACAACAAAATAAATTGTTATTTAAACACTTAAGAATTCTATTATTGTTTAACCGAAGTCCAACGTGCAAATCTTAGATTAGGTGACTCAACAAAGGATATAAATAATTCAGCTTCAATCACAATCAAAATAAATTGTTATTTTAAAATATATTATATATACAAATAGTTTTTCATAATTATTTTAAAATTAGTTGTTTTTAGTGCTGAAAATTCATATCATAATTTTCTCCTTTAGCACTGACATTTATTTAATTAGGTAAGTTCTTCGTTTTACAAAATTATTTAACTTAATTAAGTTATTACAAACTGTTTCACCAAGAAATATCTGCGAAGTCAACCAATGAAATTCAAAATTATTTGATATATCTGGGCGGCAAATATTATACTGTATAATATTTACCATATTCCACTACCAGATTCATTAGTAAAGTACCTATAAATTTAAAATGGTTATACATCAATTTGTAAATGTTTCTTCTGTTTGTATATTTATGTTGTTAGCTATACATAAATGAACGATTTCAACATTTCCATATGACGGTGAGTTACTAAAACACAGTAATATACGATATTCATATGTGCAAATGCGTATACATACATATTTAGATGAACTCTATTCGTAACTGTGGGGAAATTACTGCTGCAACTGCTATTAAAACCAGTCCATCATTAATTCGGCAAATGGGTCATTTATAGGTAACATAGGATATGCACCAGAATGTTAAAACAAAATCACCATAAGCCCTTTATTCAGTCGATATTTAAAATGCTTACACATCATATTATACATATTACATATGTAGATACGTGACAGGTGTATGTAATTGATATACATATTCATTTTTAAAATGTCCATGTTATTATCTCGGCAACTAGAAAACATCTCCCTTGATGCCTTCTACCACCAGAGTCATGCGTAAATGTTTAATTTATAAAATAAGTATCAGTATAGTCATATAATCAAGCTTACATGCCAATCTATCGCTGCCGGTATGATAAAATAGCATTAATAACCTGCAATTTTATATTACACATTTTTAAACTTGCTTAGCTGACATTGATAATTTTCAAGACCATTGCTAACAAATTCTTAAAAATGCCCTTATAGGAGTATAAAGTCAAATTAACAGTTGTGTTGAATTTAATCCGAAGTACTGGTTTTTTCTTTGTTTTATACCAGTCACATATTGATTATTACAGAATAGGAGAGAATAACTTATTCATTTTCAAAGTAATTTAATTATTAACTACTTTCTCTGTATAAAACTAATTAATATTTATGCTATCACTGTGTAAATAATCAAGTTTAATCTTCATGATATATGAAACATACTTTTGTATTTTAAACACATAAATATAACAGATTATACCATAATTAAGATAGTCATTTTCCATTTAATTTTATCAAACATTGCGCCCCTTACCGAATTGGAATTGAAAAACTAATGGGGTAGTTCAATTTACATTAAGATATTTTTGTTCTTGCCTCTTTTAAAGTGACATTTCGCGCGTGTATACAAAAAATATTGCATTCTAGATACTTCAGTACTTAATTAGAACGCATAATTTACGACATATTTGCAAAAATTCGCTATTCGATAAGTTTTACTTCCGGTCCAAGGTTTGAAATTTTTTTTATACTAAAGGTGTTTAAATAGTTTTATACTCATAATGTACCTGTCTAAAAAGCATGACTTGTGAGACATTTGCAAAAAACTGATTTTCGCTATGAGTAAAAGACCCTACTTCCGATGGAATTTCGAAAAACTTTTTTCTTAAGATTTTACTCAAATTAAATTTTGAGTACATTTGCATTCTTTATAAATTTGTTTAAACGTAGTAGTTGACAAAATATTGGCATAACTCAATTTCTTCACTGAAGTAAAATACTACTTACGGTTTACTGATTTTACTGAAAATCTAATCGGATCTCAAAAATAAATAGGTCATGTGCAAGAATATAATAACTTACTTTAGTGAAAAGGTGAATACGTACATGAAATGCTAAAATTAATTAGGAGATATATTTTAGGCTGTAAGGAATTTCAATGTTATTCAGTTGAAAACCTTTCAAAAACTGAATATTCGATATGCTGCTGATATTGGAGAAAAATGGAAAGAGAATACTACAAATTTAGGTCAAATGATGACCTTTTTCTTAATGTTTCAATAAAATATAACATATATATATAACACCAAATAAAAACACCATACTCCTAGAGCTTCTCTAAAATGCCATTAATATTGTAGAGTGTATTTTACAGACTCAACCGCTAAAAATTCAACAGACATTTAAAATCATATATCATGTATTTTGGTAAACAAATAATAAGTTTTATTACGGTTATCCTAAAGATAATACACGGAACGTGACAAAACCAAAATTTAATTTCTGTAGTTTTCTTGTTAAATGGTGTCTTAATAGTATATTAAAGGACAAGTTTCATTTTGACGTTTCAAAGTACGAATTCAGAGTTTAAGAAACGAGTGGCGTAGCCACGAGTTTCTTAACTGAATGAGTGCTTTAATGTCAAATGAAACGTGTCTTTTATGCTATTTTTTGCAATTAGTTTTAAAATTTCTCTTTTTGTAAAAGCAAAACGAGAAAAATTTGATAATCAAGGGAAATTTTGTGGCGGTTGTCACCTTGGTTTGGCACAAGATTTAAATTGACAAGTTAATTTAAAATTGACACATTTTTGATACTTTTCAACAGAATGTTTCTACTGCACACGGTATCACTATCACTTCGATAGATAATTCAAACCTTAATATAAATGTTTATAATAGTTGTACTATTTCAAAGATTAATTAAAAATATCAAATCTTACAATGAATTGCAAAAAATAATATACTTCTTCTTCTTCTTTTATAGCGTGGATCAAGGAATGAACTCATGTTCTTTCTCCTGCTTTTCTTCTACGTAAATAACCAATGTGGTGTATTAGTTGGTACAACAAAAAACAACAGGGAAGGGAGGTGATCTTTTTTTTTTAAGCGACCGGACTGATACAGTCACATTTCCCAGAAAAGGTGGTTCGTCAGAGTGAACAGAAAAATTATAGGGGAAGTTACTGACAAACAATGACATAAATATGAAAGATATATAGGAATTACAACGGTTTTAGATAAAATTTTAACTCTAATACCAAAAATCACATAACATATACAATCTTAACCTAAAATTCTGAATATTAAGCTAACTCACTCTTACTTCACGAACTTTGTATTGCTATCTTTATCTTGCTGCGTACAAAAGTTAATTTCATTTTAGCATCTTCCTTATAACAGAGTCCATAACGCATACGCGCTATGAGGTGATACATCTTACCCATGTTTACTAAACATGTTATCGTATATGTTAAATCGTGTACGTTATGCTATTTTAGAAATAACATCGGCTGTTATTTTAACGTAAATGGCACCGTATAGGGCCGAATATTGTATTTAGAAAATTTGTTATGCAGAAGTTATAAAAAGAAATAGATAAGTAGAAAAACCTTGACATACATACTTGAATGTTTAATTAGTATCAAGAATATAAAACACTTAACTGCGCAAAAGGGAAAATTGCTGATATATCAAAGTTTTGCATAGAGTTATTTCTTTCTTTTATGTTGCCTGTTGCCTTCTCTAATGAGAAACCAGCAAAAATCTCCCATCATGACGGGCTCCCACCTACCTTGATATCGTTTCTCCATTTCTGTAGTCTTTTGATGGCACTTTCCCCCCTTTCATCATTCGTCTTTCCTAAATTAGCAGGAAAGAAATTCAAATGTGAATGTAAAAAATGAACATTGAGCCACACTCGGCACCCTAAGTTTTTATAGTTTCCTAGCAAATTGGCCACGATATCTTGATAGTTTTCACTCTTTTGATTTCCCGGAAAACATTTGCAACCATTTTTAAAAGAAGTCCATGCTGCCAGCTCTAAATCATTCATGGTACGTTCAAAATTTTCATTTTTGAACAGCTCCTAACTTGTGGACCAACAAATATTCCTTCGCCAACTTTCGCATCAGACAGCTTTGGGAACTTATCCCTTAATAAGTATTTAAAACAGTTGCCTTCTTTTTCTAGTGCTTTGGCAAACTGTTTAATCAATCCTAATTTAATGTGTAGAATGGGTAGAATCAACAAATTAGAATCCACTATCGGCCCAATTTTTATATTAAATCCTTCAGGAACAATGCTGGTCCATGACTGCCATTCTTTTCTTTGGTAATGATGCTGAACTGTTCGGCTATCCCACAGACACAAAAAACAACAATATTTGGTAACCCCTCCTTGCAGTCCAACTAATAAGAAAATAACCTTAAGGTCACCACATATTTGTCAAAGATGATTTGGATATTGAATGAGATTTAATATAGTTGACATACTGTCATACGTTTCTTTTGTGTTTGTAGAATGAACCATTGGAATTGATGGTTACCATTATAAAGCAAAACAAGTTTGGACTCATTTTCGACGAGTCGATAAACAATAGCTAATCTGCAGGGTCATATTCAATACTCATTTCATACAAAAGTTGATTTACATCAGTATCTACAGTAAAATAAATTTCTTTCAACTTTGTATTGAATGTAGAAGATTCCATTCTTTTAATCGAGATCCCAAAATTTGTGATTTTTTTTTAATTAAATCCAAATCCCGTATCAAATTAGTCAGATCTGATTGAGTACAGAGACATTGTTTGTCAGAAAGAACATGCTTCAGATCACACATTCAAAACATCGTTTACATCTTCCTCGTCCGTGTAATTTGCAGAAGAATTTGAATGCATTGGAGTTGTAAGCTCATAATCAATTCTTTTCAACGGTTTGCTTGCAGATGGAATGACTAGGTACATTACTTTGTCTTTATTTCTTTTTGAAAACTCAACTCAATTACAAGACAGAAACAACAGTCCGTGACGTGATCTGCTGCTTCACGCCAAATCACTGGCCTTTCTGACAGAATTTCAGACGAATTTTGTTCCTCTGAGTTAATTTGACATAACACGAAATACAGCATACATATGGTACCCATGTTTTGTCTTGATTTTTTATATTGAAGCCAAAATATTGTTCATAACATCTTTGAATTAATTCCCTTTAAGGCTTATTTTACGATTTTGTAAAATATAATCCACAAACATAACAAAATCTGTCCAGAGAATTTTTACATGCTCTTGCACGGTTTTCCATTCTTGAGAATCACCCGCAATACAACTTGTAGAACACTGCTTCAAACTTTCTTAACAATTCAGTGATATTTCGTTTGTCTCTTGCTAGACTGCGTCAACAATTAAACAATAAGTGAATCACTACGCCGGCTGCACTCTTCATAAATGCACGTATCGATTCCAGAAGTTCCCATTTTAGTATATTCCGCGATGACTAATATATTAGAATTATTCACTTTTCTTTGGCATGCGTGACGTCGTATCCTTTGTAATTGCCGCTGCCCTTCACGGTATAGCCGCGAACATGCTCGAGCTTGTTACAATACCTTTTTAATTTTAAAATTTATGTCAATCTTTGTGACAACATATAAAAATCTTATTTTGAAAATGTGACGTGTATATTTAGTTTTTATATTTAAAACAATGCAAAATACTAAAATTTTAGATTGTGATGTCAGTTATAAAAATCGTGTCGGCTAGTGTAATCAAATCACAAAAATGCATTTACGTATCTAACAGGTATCATTGATATTACAATTACGTGATACGATACACCTTTCAAATGTTTAGATGCTATGTTTCTCTTCATTGGTACATATTAATAGACCAATAGTGTGCTAAATGGTCGAATTTGTCTTTAAAGAGCTATTTAAAAATCAGGTCACCTACCATTATATTAAATAACAAGTCACATCAACTTCCGGTATAAAATGGGAGTACTATAATGTTCAAAATATTTTATAGAAAAAGAGCTTATCATATACCGTGCCTTCAAATACTTTCCTCATTAGAGATGGCCATGCTTTTTTTTTAATGGTTGGTAATAGTGGCTAATTTTGATAGTTTGGTTATGTCATGTAAATAATAATAGGCGTCTATAATTTGAATTAAGTATGACAACTGTCAGAGTTTAAAGTTTTCAAAAGCTTAGCATGTACACTAACATTAATTACTGAAAAAAACAGCTTAATCTAATGAGGATATTATTTGAAGACACGGTACTATCCTCTCGAATAAATTCACAATATTGACCTTGTACAGAAATTGTAAGCAACGAAAAAATGATGAAGTATGCAGAATGCTTAAAATATACAACGTGTCCACGTAAGTATGAGGCAAATGGGAATTTTTTTTATTACTGATTTTACAGAAAACTTTATAGGAAGAAAAAGTACGAGCATCAGAAGAAACCTAATATTTTTTATTCAAAGTTGCTTTCTAGTACTTGGTTAGAGAGAAAATTAAAAACAAGTAATTTTGCCATAAGAGTAGACTACATTTATTTTTAAAGATATCAAAAATATCCATATAAAAATGTTGTTTCAAATTTTAAAATATGCGCAAATATAAATTTATATTAACATAACTAATAAAATTAAAATTCACTGTTATAGAGAAATAATAATAGTAAATACGTAATAATTTTTAACTCCTATCTACATTTCAGTAATTCTGTGGTTGTCATGTGGACTGTCACTTCAATAATAAAATTCCATGTCATTTTGACACTCGATGTCACTTTAATAAATCAGTCATTTTAAGAAAATAATATATTAAGTAACTATACCAAACATGGCCGAACGATTAATTATGCAAGAGAGAGCTGAGTTAGTTCTCACTTGTGGAGACATGCAGAGAAGCAGCTGATGTTTTCAATGAAAGACATCGTAACAAAACAATTAATCACCAAAGCGTGTCGAGAATTTTATATCAGTTTAAAGCTAGTGGTAGTTTAAAAATGCGTTTCAAGAAAGAACGAGAAAAACATGTGTGAGGTTTCGAAAATTCTTTACGTATTATGCAAAGCGTAATTGAAAATCCTAAAATTTCTGTTAGAAAAATTGGAAGTAATTTAGATAGGAAGAAATCATCGGTAAGCAAAATTTTGGTTAGGAATAGGTATCACCCCTATAAGTCGAGATATATTCAAACCTTGCAAGAACGGGACTATAATAATAGATTTGAATTTTCTTTGGATATTCAAGCTGAAATTGAAACGCACAAATCATTTTTCAAAAATATTTTATTTACTGATGAAACAACATTTATAACAAATGGTGTTGTTTGTGCACAAAATTGTCGTTGGTGGTCGCCTGTCAACCCAAATTTTAGAATTCCTTGTAAGAATCAGTATTCGCAAAAGGTAAATGTTTGGTGTGGGACTTTAAATAGAAAAATTTTTGGTCCGTATTTTTTCCAAATTCACAACGTTATATTGAATTTCTGCAAACAAACCTCGATAACGAATTAGATGAATTGCCACTAGAAATTAGGAGAACCCTTTGGTTTATGCAAGATGGAGCACCTGCACATAGTGCACGAATAGTTGTCAACTATTTAAATGAAAAATTTGGGGAAAGATGGATAGGACGTTAATGCACCTTTTCCATGGCCAGCGCGCTCACCCGACCTAAATCCTATGGATTATTTTGTTTGGGGATGGTTAAAGAATAAAGTATATTCAGAAAGACCTTTTCAGAATGTAGAAGAATTGAAAAACAAAATAAATGATGCGGTACTGTTCTTAAGAAATAATCCTATAATGTTAGAACATACATGCAAGGATTTCAACAGGTGTACAAACTTGTGCGTTCATCGGGAAGGACATTACCTTGAATAGTTTTTTTCTATTATTTGTATTTCTGAATTTGTTATTTTTGTCAATTTCATATTTGTTGTATATTATAAAAAAAAACACTTCTGAAATATTGTGAGTATATGATTTCTGTTTAATTCCATGCATATCAACTCTAAGAATTTGATATCAAATGTAAATTATTTTACGTGAAAATCACCCGAATTTTTTTTATTGAAGTGACAGTCCACATGACAACTACAGAATTACTGAAATGTAGATAGAAGTTAAAAATTATTACGTATTTACTATTATTATTTCTCTATAACAGTGAATTTTAATTTTATTAGTTATGTTAATATAAATTCATATTTGTGCATACTTCAAAATTTGAAACAACATTTTTATATGGATATTTTTGATATCATTAAAAATAAATGTAGTTTACTCTTATGGCAAAACTACTTGTTTTTAATTTTCTCTCTAACCAAGTACTAGAAAGCAACTTTGAATAAAAAATATTAGGTTTCTTCTGATGCTCGAACTTTTCCTTGCTATAAAGTTTTCTGTAGAATCAATAATAAAAAAAAATCCCATTTGCCTCATACTTACGTGGACACGTTGTATAATCATGTTGTATGTTGAAACGTTGTAACATGCTGACTCATTCATTTGTATGATCTCACTCCGTTTTCTTAATTTATTGAAATGTAACTAAACAAATGGGATATCAGTGAAATGATATTTTAAGTGCAAGCGTATGCCTTATTCCTTGACATGACTATTTATGCTCTTTGTTTGGAATTTGGAACCTATTAAAAGTTAAGTGTACCCAGAAAAATATTGAACCTAGGAAGCATGTACAGAACAAATTTAAAATGTACGTAATATTGGAGACGGTGCTTAAGAGGGGCGTTTACTAACAAATAGAACCTTATGCAACTTATATTACTCGCGGGACGGGTAGACGCAAGGTGGTGTGAGTAGGCGGAGGTAGACGATATTCGGTTCTGTCACAGGGCTTCGGTTTTATTCACAAATTCTCATAGATAAAGGAATACTACAGATGGCAAACATAATGTATAAAGAATGAATACTAACGGAAGTGTTGATGTTGTTGATGTTTTATAATAAGCCAATTTTCGCTTGCCAATAACTATTATATTATTATACACTCGAATATTATAGGTATATATGACATTTAAATGCGAGTGACAGCTTGTAATTAAACTGTCACTCGCATTTAAGTCTGCAATAGCCGACGGATTCCGATAGATTTTCGTCTTCGCTAGGACCGGTGGAGATACCTCGTGTAAAATGTGTTTGACAATGTTTACTGTTTAATGTTTTTTATCTTTAAAAATAATTACATAAATTTGATTTTTTCTTTATATCGTACATCAAATGTGCAGCTGGCGCGTAGAGGTCGTTTTTTTTCTTTTGTGTACCAGCCTTAGTTAGTAGACATTAATCAAATTAATGCATTTTAGTGGATATTTCTAAAACACATAACTTTCTTAAGAAAATAAATTAGTACAAAAACTAACATTGACATTATAAATTTATGCCTTTTGCATCATTAACCCAAATTCCAGATTCTAAAATTACAAAATAAGTTTAAAAGCGCGAAACGGCGATGCCTTAATTTTCGATAGGTAAACGCTCCTCTTAAGTTGCATAAGTAGATTATTATGTGTAAAGGCTAACAAGTTCATTCTTGGAATTTCCATTTGTGCAAAACTATTCACAGAGCTTCAAAAGTATTTGCGAACATGTCAGATTCATTCATTAGTTAATACAAAATACACTAATTTAATAAATAAATGCAAGACATTCAATTTTCAATATTAAACTTGGAAGAATTTAAAAATTATAAAATTAAGTAACGCCAAAAATGCAAAGCTTTCGTCAGTTGTAAATTTAACTAGAAAACATTGACCTTTTTATTATTATTTTGATTGCCCCAACTTCTAGCATAATATAATTCAAAACAAAAATACAAGTTAGTTAAAATGATGTTATAGTCCGTTTTAAATTTTTAATTATTTCCCAAAGTAATTTGTTTTATATTGAACAATAACTCGACATTAATATATTAAAACTGTATCAATTTGCATGGAATATATACAGCTTCTAATCTCTTTTCCCTTTTATTTTGGCAGTAAAACGTAAAATTACAAGAAATATAGAATTTTACTGTGACATAAAAGCTGATATATACGTTTCATAAAATTAACGCCGAAATTAGAAACGCTTTAGTATAGCAATGAAGCTTAAAATTAATTAAGTACAGAGAGATGAAGTCACAAATGTTCACTCTCCAAAATTACCTTCTTGAATGAGTGTAATTAAATTTTGCTCATTGGCGAAACTCGAATGCGATACATGCTGAATTATGGAAATAACACATTCATAATGTTTATACATGCTTTTGCCACAAACAGTTAAATAATTAAGCACCAATAACTTCAAATGGTAAGTAATCGTAAATATGATCGTAACCTTACTAATTTTTATTTTAGGTGTCGTTTAAGTAACTATCTAATAAATAGAATCTTCTAATTTCTACCATGCACAACTTATTAGCCATTGGCATATTAGTTGATTTTTACAACATATTTTTAGATGAAAATTGCAGCATGTGGCCAATGATTTGGGTTTGTTCTGAAAATTTTGTCTTTCTTTATTTCATCAAATTTCCAGGAGAATATTACAATTAGGGAGTTCTTGATTCCAAGACTGAGACTCCCTGCAATTTAAAATCCAACAGTAGTACCTATTATAATCTAGCTTCATGAACAACTATATCTCGCTATTGCTGCGCGATATAAGGCCGTCACATAGCTTAGATTTACATTGATGACTTTGATTCTAACCTCAAAATATCGATCCTTCCGCCATCTAGTAGTACACAAAAAATACTTTCTGAATTTTTATTCAAATAAAATTTAAAATAACACTTTAAACATTAGCTTTACAAAAATTAATATTAATAACTATAAAATAATGAAATACAACGAAATTAAATTCACAAAGTGTTGCTGAAAATGAAGTTGTTGTTGAGTAGTGTCAAGAATAACTATTTTACTTACATTTCTAATTTTTTATAACAATTCAAAAAGAAACACTAATTAGGGTTCCATTACGTTGTCCGGATTTTGTATATGACTCCTTGAATTTTAAAAAATGTTGCGGTACTAACGTAATCGACGCTTTCAACTGTAGATTTTGAAGCTTTACTATTCCACATCGCAATATTTGCCTCATAAATGACTCAGTCACTTTGGCACAGGTAGTATCATTTGCACCTCCTTTAAGACACATATGGAAACATTTCGTCTGCAGAATTGCAACTAAATGATCTTGTTAAGACAAAATAACTGTTGTACAGTATACTCAAATATTACGATAAACTGATATACATACATGTACACTTATTAAAAAATATATTGAATAATACCGGTTAAAAACGTAATATTCACTAAACTCTTTTTTCTGTGTATTTGGGTACATATCTAATATACTTTTTTCCATTTTGGCACTATTACAATTTGCTAATTTAGTTAGTTACAGTTATGCACTCTTTGGTGCTGCCTATACCAAATCTGTTTCTCTACGCACACATTTCAAGACAGACCAAAACTTGGTACATCTCAACCTTACTATGATAACAAGGTGCATTGTTAGTAATAATAAGACCATTTTAAAAAGAACTATTTTATAGCATCTATATTTATCCATAGGATGCAAGTCTAATTACAGAACAAAAATTCACAATGTTGAAATATTCATAATAAACCCACTTGTTCCTTTTTAAAATTGCACTAAATCAGCCCTCAAATACCTTAGAGTTCACATATTTAGACTTATTGTTAATATTAGTGACCAAATAATGTTTAGCCAAGCTGCTTCACTTCAGTGCGGCAATTTCTCTATTACAATTTTATACATCTACAAATATTAAGAGTCCTCGCTAGTGGATCTGTCAACAATGGCAAAATAGCAGATTTTAGAATCCAGATATTTTTGTTGATTTTAAAGATGGAGAAAACCTTTCAACGTCAACTTATGAAGAATTATATAATCTACCCGGCTGAAGAATCAAATTTAGAAAAAAATTATCGGATTAAAGAAAATTAATTAATATGTCAAAATATTAAAAACCAGTTTTCTCAAAAATCCTTCGGAGGAGATTTGTTTGCTTGGGTTCACATTATAAATTGAATAGAAAGCTACCCGGCTGTACACTTATTTTTCGTTCAACTATTCTTTACTTTGTTTAAAATGCATATCAAATAAATTAAAATTAGGCAACCCACATTACAATGAATTGTTATTCTGCTGTAAATATTTCCCGCAGTTACAAATGTGTAAATAGTTGGTCATAAATGAATTTTTATTCGCTTAGATATTGAGTTATTATTTCAAATATTTATTACATGTTCCCTATGTGTAAAAAAAGTACTCGGACATCCTTGGCTTATTAAATTATGTGCTATGCAACCAATATTACATTTCCCATTCACTAGCGAGGATCCTTAAGCATCCTAGCAGAATAACAATTCATTGTAATGTGGGTTGCCTAATTTTTATTTATTTTATATTCATTTTAAACAAAGTAAAGAATAGTTGAAAGAAAAATAAGTGTACAGCCAGGTAGCTTTCTATTCAATTTATAACGTGAACCCAAGCAAACAAATCTCCTCCGAAGGATTTTTGAGAAAATTGGTTTTTAATATTTTGACATATTAATTAATTTTCTGTAATCCGACAATTTTTTTCTAAATTTGATTCTTCAGCCGGGTAGATTATATAATTCTTCATAAGTTGACGTTGAAAGGTTTTCTCCATCTTTAAAATCTACAAAAATATCTGGATTCTAAAATCTGCTATTTTGTCATTGTTGACAGATCCACTTAGCGAGGACCCTTAAGACATAAATTTAACCTAAGAATGCAAGAAATTGTTGCTATTTACCAAGAATTTTACCTTATACTACATTTCGAATAATTAATTCTCATTTTCCGAAGTACCTTGAGAATTACTTACCTTTTAGCTCAGACTATTTTGGTAAGAACTAAATGACCCAGAACAGCCGTTTGTTCCGTGAGGAAACTAAACATAATTTTCTCTTGGTACTCGAAGTAACATCCAAAATATTGTCACTATGTAGCACACATTAAATGAAACGACTAAATATGTGTAGTATCAGAATAATTTTGGTTGAAAAGGTTATGGAATAGACAAAATAAATGTCAAATCAGCCAAATGTCAATAACAGTAGGTTTGATATAATCCAATCATATTGCATATTTTCAGCACGTGATTTTAAAAATGCCCAGCTATTACCAAGCAGTTTATAGTGTTTTGGATAGATGAGCCACTTAAGGATAGATATTTTGAGGTTATAAGAATCAGAAAAATCTCGTTATGTGACGGCCTTATATCGCTAGCATCAAGGCCAACTGTATCTGATATCGCTGCGCGATATATGGCCGTCACATAACTTCTATTTACATTGATGATTTAGATTCTTGTAACCTCAAAATATTGATCCTTATGTGGCGCCATCTAGTAGTACCTAAAATAAATAGTTTCTGATTTTTTATTGAAATAAACTTTAAAATAACACTTTAAACATTACAATAGGTAATTGATATTATTAATTTGAAAATAAATGCTGATAATAAAGTTGTTGGGTAGTGTCAAGAATTAACAATTTTACTTACGTCTCTCATATTTGTTATAACAATTCAATGGGAAACACTAGTTAGGGTTCAATTACGTTATAAAGTATTTGTTAACGTAATCGCTGCTTTCAACTGTATTGTAAGGTTTTGAAACTTTACTATTCCACATCGTAATATTTGCATTATATAATATTCAGCCACTCTGGCATCGGTAGTATAATTTGCACCTCCTTAAAGCCTAACATGCGGTCTACAAAATCGCAAGTAAATGATTTTGTTAAGACAAAATAACTTTGTTATACACTATACTCAAATATTACAATAAACTGATATACATGCAGGTACACTTATTAAAAGAAATATAGAATATTTTGAAATGACACTGGTTAAAAAGGAAAATATTCACTAAACTATTCTTTCTGTGTATTTCGGTACATATTTGATGTACTTTTCTCCATTTTGGCACTATTACAATCTGCTAATTTAGTTACTTACAGTGATGCACTCTTTGGTGCTGCCTATACCAAATGCCTTAGTATTTCTCCGCACACATTTCATAACAGACCAAACTTTGCTTTATAACACTAATCACTTTCTTATTGGCACTTCTCAATCTTACGATGATAACAAGGAGCATTATTGGTAATAATTAGAGCAATTTAAAATAACTATAACATCTTTATTTATCCAACAGGCGCAAGTCTAATTACAGAACAAAAATTGGCAATGTTCAAATATTCATAATAATTCCACTTGTATCCTCTTTAAAATCGTACTAAATCTGCCCTCAAATACCTTAGAGTTCACATATTCAGACTTAATGTTAATATTAATGACCAAATGATATAAATTTAACCTAAATATACAAAAAAATTATAGCTATTTACCAAGAATTTTCCTTATACTACATTTCCCCAGAACAGCCACGTCTTCTTCCCTAAGAAAACTGGATATATAGTTTTCTATTGGTACTCGACCTAACTTCCAAAATATATTGTAGTAAATTTGCAGCACACATTAAAAGAAACGACAGAGTACCTAGTATTAGAATAACTTAAGTAGGAAATAATATGGAATAGACAAAATAAACGTCAAACGTCAATAACAGTAGATTTGATATAATTCAATCATATTGCATATTTTTATCACCTGATTTTAAAAATCCAAAGCGGTTACCAAGTAGTTTTTTGTGCTTTGGATAGATGGCGCCACATAAAGATTAATATTTTGAGGTTATAAGTATCAGAAAAATTTTGTTATGTGACGGCCTTATATCGCGAAGCGATATTGATACAGTTGGCGTTGCTAGCATTTTATTAGTGCGACATATATGGTTTTATATTCAATACTAGCTGTCCATCAATCTCTTCGAGCTTGAATCGCCTTTCGCGTCCGCTTACAGTTTTATTACAGTTCCCTGTAAAACGCCAAAAAAATCAATTTTGATTTTCTAAACTTTTGGCACACCTTGTATAGACGTATATTTTTGTCCACGAACTACTGTCACGGTGACAGGTGGAACGACAATTTAAAGCATCTTAACGTGAGTCTGACTTTTCGTTGTTGAAGTTTGAAATTTAGATGCTATTTAGCGTAATACTAAGACTTGACACTAAAAGATTCATAGTGTTATTAGTTTTACACAATGAAAGGACTAAATCATTATTAAAAAAGTAATATCAGACTTATTTTAGCTTTGCATAATTTAACCTGTCAATTATCATGGCCCACAAACGTCATTTCTGGGCTGTAATATTTAATAATAATCATACATCTTTTGACATACCTTTTGAACTTTGTTATAATGCAAATTTGTGAACAATGCATGGCCATTACACAGAAGAATCAAGTTTTAAATAAAATATGTATGACTTATTAATTTTATTTATAATAGTGAATTTATAACTGGCTTCCGTATTAATAAATTAGTTTCATGTGTCTGCTCTGAAATTGTTCCTGTCAAAGTGAGTTTGCAGTTGCAGTGGCATTGAGTCTTCGCCTGTAAATCGTGCTCTGACTATGTTGGTTGCTGAGACGATCCTATTACAATTTAAATATTTAGTAGTGACGCTGGTAGTTGAACTAAAAACAATAACCAAAAATAACACAGACCGACGTGGGAATATCTGTGTAAATATTTTACTTACACACAATATAAAAAGAATATCATTCGTAATTGTTGGATCATTTTGTGATTCTTATTAAGTATTTAAGGAAAAATAACACAAAAAGGTAGTTCATGATTACAACCAATCCATCGAAATAAGAGCCACCAGCCTGGGACACGATCATCATGAACCATCATCAGAATATTTGATTAACAATTTGATTTAATGGTGTATTTTCAAACGTATCCCATTAAATGATTGAACGCTGTCCATACTTCAAACTTTCTACTGACAATCAAATTATTTAGTAGTAGTAATTGTTGAATTAGGCTGGAATATTTATTTTAATAAATTGAATAGTTAGAAAACAATTGTCATTACATTGGAATTTGATTCGTCTGTCACCTAGTAATAATAATATAAATCATATTTTAAGGTAATTGTCTAATATATAGGCAATACTAAAATGGATCTGATAACACTTTTCTCATTAATATTTTAAAGTTTATTTTACTTTCTTCTCTCTTGCAGATGTCCACGTTTTGAAGTCCCCTGATACCAAAAAAGTGGTTTTTAAAAAATGTCTCTCTCTCTCTCTTTCTCTCTCTCTCTCTATTTCTTTCTCTCTCTCTCTCTATTTCTTTCTCTCTCTCTCTCTATTTCTTTCTCTCTCTCTCTCTCTCTCTCTCTCTCTCTCTCTCTCTCTCTCTCCCCCTCTCTCCCCCTCTCTCTCTCTCTCTCTCTCTCTCTCTCTTTCTCTCTCTCTCTCTCTGTCTGTGTGTCACCACGATAGCGGTCAAACCGCTGTAGATATCAATTCCAAATTTTATATTTACGTGTATAATCTGCCTCTTGAGATCTGATTAGTTTTTTAATAAAATCGGTTGACCGTAAGTAGTACTTTACTTCAGTGAAAAAATCGAATTTTGCAAATATTTCGTCAACTACTAAGTTTAAACAAATTTATAAAGAATTCATATGTACTTAAAATTAAAATTGAGAACCATTTCATTTAAAAAGTTTTTCGAAATTACTACCGGAAGTAGGTCTTTTACTCTTATCAAAAATCAGTTTTTTGCCAATATTTTGCTTTTTAGACAGGTACGCTACAAATATAAAAGTATTTAGAACTTAATTTCCAATATCTTTTCTATAAAAAAAATTTCAAAATTCGGACCGGAAGTATCACTTTTACTCTTACCGAATAACGATTTTTTGCAAATATGTCGTAAATTATGCATTCTATATATATTTATTAAGAGTACAAAAGTATTTAGAATTGGATTTGCAATATTTTTTGTATACATGAAATTTCAAAATTTGGACCGGAAGTAGCACTTTTATTATTAGCGAGTAGCACTTTTCTTCGAATATCTTGCAAAGTATGCATTCTATAGCGATTTATTAAGAGAATGAAAGTACTTAGAATAGGATTTGTATAAAAAAATTCTTAAAATTGTATAGTTTGAAACGCTCATACGTATAAGAAAGTCGTGTAGTGGCCACACCTCATTTTTCAAAATAGCGAGACGAATTTCTGAACAGACCACTTTGAGAGTGAAATCCCATTGGTTGAAAGCAAGGCCATATGACACCGTATCAATCTTGCTCACATTCTGTCAACTGACATTGTTTATTGTTAAGCCTTGTTGTTGTTTCTATTATTTCCCCGTTATTTCATTATATATTTTACCAGTTCTATTCAGAGCTCGACAGTAATAGTTATCAGATATACTCGTAAGTTTGTTTTCAAGATTTTCGTGCATGTAATTTGGGACAGGGGTATGTTCAGAAATTCGTCTCGCTACTTTAAAAATAGACTATAGTCATTTCGCTGTATAAAATTTGTAATTTCATATCTTTTTGTGTCAAGGTCTACAATAAATATCAATGGAGCTTAAAAACATGACCAATGAAATATGAGACAGATGTCAGGGTGTTTAACCTTTTTTCTTAAATAATTGTCATCATGAAATCAGTTCAAATTTAATCACGAACTGAAATCGATTGATCGTTTTGACGTTTTATAACCTGCAATTAAATTTTTGTGAAATTGCCAATATTAATCAAAAGTCAGATGGATTTTTTCTGACAATTCTGACGTTTCCTGTAAGATTTAAGCCACCTAACTTGAATGTTGAGTTGACCAACATTTCGCGTATGCTCTAGTTAAATATATCGGTGTTAAAATGATAATAGATGGGTAAAGATGGTGACATAGATGTGCACTATTTTTTTTATTTTCGCTGCACCCTTTAACTGTTACTTAATTTTATTTTAATAATATACTATGTTCACCAATTATGGACAGCATCTGGGGCGTAATGCTTAAATTATTTTTTCTAAGGAAGGGATGCTTTTGTGTAATAAAGTAGATCGCGATCTTAAAGTAACTGATAATTGCTTTTAATTAGTTTATGAATGAAGATGCAAATGAAATAAAATATCTCTAGACATTAATTATACATTATTGTGGCATCTATAATTATAGACAAATGGATTTATTAATTAAAAAATTTCCCATAAAATGTTTAACATTTCTATAGAAGTTACTGAAAGCTGATTACTTGGAACATTTCGTTGACATTCAGGTTTGATATAATGCGTGTGCACCTAGTCTAAGTTGAATGTAAGTAGGCCGAAAAGGTAAACCTAAGATGGTTGTATGATCAAGATTTATTGTATCATATATAAATTTCTTTGTTTTTAAAATTTGGTAGTACTCTAACTCTATTTGTCTCAAGTTTCATGATAAAAGTTCTATTGCGAGAATGAATTGTCAAATTAAATGTCATTGTAGACATAGCGTGCCTTCAATTAATTTTTTTTAGAATAACCTACAATTTCAATATTAATTTGAGAACACTGTGGAACTTTTCAATAAATTGACTTAACAATGACAGTAGTGAAAATGAAAAACATTACTGTAGCACAGTGTTCCCAAATTAATATTGATATCATAAGCTACTCTAAATGTAAATTAAAGACGCAGTATATGTATTTGTATGTAGAAAGATGACAGAGATGTGTCCAAGCCATTAAAGATACGATAAATGACCGATATAATAGTAATAATAATAATAATAATTGATAATGCAATAAAATGTAAATATTAACGGTTATAATATTTCTTTCAGTGGACGTCAAATGTTATGAATCACGCCTTTGCTTTAATTTTTATAACTACGATATTGGAAACTGTACCTGAATGACCGACAATGTAGAGTAATTACAACCGCAGTTCAGTTCGTTCTTGTTTATGAATGAAGACGCATATTAAACAAAATGTCTCTTAGAAATAAATTAAATATTATTGTGACATTTATAATTAGTGGCAAATGAATTTATTTATTAAGACTTTGCCCACAAATTAACAACATTTCGATATAATTTACTGAACGCTGATATTTAGAAAAATTTTGTTGACATTCAGGTTTTGTATCAATTGTGTGCATCTAGCCCAAGGTAAACGTAGACAGACCAAAAAAAAAAAAAACCAAGACGGTTCGGCAATTAAATGTTGTTTCAAGCCATTCGTTCTACAAAATTGGTAGTACTATGCCTCGCTTTCTGTCAAGTTTACGATAAAAATAGTGTATACTTCAAATTTTTTGACAGACTGTCATCGTGACACTTATACGGCAATGAAAAGTCAGACTCTTGACGTCAAGATGTTTAACCAAATTGTCGTTCCACCTGTCATCGTGACAATAGTTCGTTGAGTGTATTCATTCACACATAAACTTGTGAGAACGAAATGTCAGACTGGCAGTGCTTAACCAAATTGTCTTTCCAATTGTCAAATGAAATTAACAACATAACATGATGAACTTTAAGAAAACATGTTTTAAACTTACAGGTCATTGAGATAATTAATTAATTTTCATATTACGCTTTAATTGTATACTTTGTAAAACCCAATCGAAAATCTTGCTGGCTCCTAATACCATTTAACCGAAAATGTACTTCTGATTAGTTGGTGCCTGCCCGCAGTCGCATACTTTAAATGCTTGCTTTTATAACTGAAAATTGGTAAACGAAATTACATAAATGCTTATGGGAATCTTATTTGATGTATTTATTTTCTTTCGAAGTGTTTCGGACACATCTGACAAATAAAGAAAAGTCACCTTATTATTTGTATGCGTAGAGAGATCGATGAGAAATGTTATTAAATGATCCCATTCGTAAAATGGCTTAAGTTTATATAAATACAATCCTGAACACTGATATATTTCCAACATTCAGGCAAAACTCAGATGGTTCTTTATTTAGACTTGCTTCAAGTTGTTCGTTGTATGAAATTGGCCTGACTTTTTGCGTCCAGTTTTAAGCAAAAAATATCCCGTACTTCTCTCGTGAGCTGTCATCGTGACGACACTTCGATGACATATATAATGAATGGAGTGTCATTGTATTTAACATATCTTAATAAAATATAGAAAAATCGTCATATTTGTTACTGTACTTACGTGCGATAATACACTTTAAGTTTATTTTATCATATCCGTCGGCATTTTGTTCATATATTCATATAGAAAAGAAATAGTAACGATTGATAATAATAACACTAATACGTATCTGAAAGGTACCACGTTTCAATTAAAAATGCACTTCTTCGTAATATCTGTATTTGTCGGCCTTTTGACATTTAAACTTGACAACCGATGGATGAACGTGAATATATAGTCATTAATGACACGCAAACTCGTCATTGCGAGATTTTTTTACCCTGCAGGAAAGCTTTAAATGAGTCACACCTTCGACAGCGACAGATTTGGCACGTGGACAGTGCACTCAATCGTCGCGGAAAAGTCCACTCTTTTGGTTTCCAACCCTCTTTCCGCACTCTAAACCTCGACGGCCTGAAATTTCTTCGTCAATGTGAAATTTTTACAATTCTTTCGCGCGTGCCTGTCATACCTGACATTTTTACGATTTTGATCGGTTGTCACGTGAATCGTCATGACGTAATCCAGTTTTCTGTTAAAACACCGAATGCACGCTCCTCTTCAACGGGCGATATCTCTGCACACGCTCCACTTGGGAAGAAAAACTCGCCGTCGTTGAGCGGTTTAAAGTCACCTCTATCAACGTGCCAAAAGACAGCCGTTAATTTCGCGTATCCAGAGACGAGTTCTTCCTACCGCACAACCGATTTTCGTCCATTTTTCGAGCGTTTGGTTGCCATGGGCTACTCCGCTTTTATTATATATAATACTTCTATGCTTTTTACTGTATACTCTGTTTCTCAATTCCTTAAGCATAAGCATGCAGATACCTCCTGCGAAACAGGTTAGTTACGAATTGTAATTTTTTATGTAGTTAGACTTATAGCTGTTGCGCAAATAAGAATATACTCTTATTATCAATAATGTAATTTGTTATCATTGTAAAGTTGAAAAGTTGTCAACAATAAATTCGGAATTGATTAATGTTAAAGTAAATATTGTTTCGTCTTAAAATGTTTGCACAGCTCTGTCTTACTTAGTTAATCAACATAAGTAAACTATTATTATTAAAATCAATTGGTTTCCATAACACTAAAACACCATTCTCACAAAAATACTTAAAAAGGTAAAACGTACATCGACGACTATGATGTCATGATCATTAGCACTGACTAAAACCGCATTGAATGTACACTGTAGCATATACAGAACAAGTCTGATAGGAAATTTATAGAGATGACTTAGATAAACCTAGACTAAGCTATTACAAACAATGTTTAAGCTCATTAATGGTACCTCTTCATGGTACTGTTAATTTTGTCAAACCGACTTATAGTGCCTCATTTCTCACGGAGCCGCTAGTTTTATTAACAAATTTAATCAATGTTCAGGCTAGAACATAAACAATAAAAAATTTTGGGTGTGCTTTAGACCACACGGCAGAAATGAAAATTTCATCAAGGCGAGGTTAATAATACGAAATACAACTTTTTTTTTGCTCTATATTCATTTACATTTACATTTTCCATTTTCCATTTTCGTTCTATATTACATTTAAAAAATATATATTTATTATTATTGTGTATACATTATTCTAGTACATTTCGCTCGGTCTGATTAAGTTTTCACTTCAAAAATTCATACGTCCGCATGTATATATACAAATATTATAATTCTCATACGAGTACCCGCGCTGGTATAATGGTAACGTGCCGGCCTTATACCAGGGCGGCTCGGGATTGAATCTGCACGCGGACAAGAATTTTTCAGAAAATAAAAATACAATATTTCGCGTATTTATTCACAATTTCAATTTAATTGAAATTAAATACCGCTAGTTAGTATTATAATACAAAGCCGAGCGTCGAGCCGATTTTACCGGAACTAGCGTTTCATTTCGAGCGTGACGGCTCAGTCTCGTTCAGTGCCCAATAAATCAATGCATCAACGAACCCATAGAAGTTTTCACTTCAAAAATGTGTTAGTCCACTTACCTTGAGCTTAGCGATTGCTATGTCTGACAAAGCCCTTATTCTATAGCCCCCTATGAAGAAAAGCCATCGATATTTAGTAGTGACTCACCGTCATTTTAATTCAACTAGTAGACGTAATATATAACTCTTTTAGTTACTTGTTAGTTGCTGTTTATGCTTGAACTGCGCTCCAGTTTAATGGTCATGGTCACTATCGTTTATAATTAGACTGATTAAATTGGAACCCAATTTAATGAGAAATAGAGACATTTTCTTAGAGAAATGTCTCTATTAGTATTAGTTTTACGTATAAATGTATATATGTAAGTCACAGCCATTTGAGCGACCTGTAAGAATTACACAATACAAGAAAAATATAAGCAGTAGGTTGACTTTAATTTATACTATATTCTTGATAAGGAAAATCATAAAACTAAATGTACTTAGGTAAATACGTCACCGATAACCTTGCATAATATGGTTAAAAGACTAAATATTATTCTAAAATATGCGAGTAGTATATAATTTTAATAAACTAAATTACATTAAATGAATATATGGACAAAATATTGAATACAAATGACATGACAATAAAGAAAAGAAGGGATAATAAATTTTATTTTGAAAGGTAATACAACAAGATAACTTATTAACAAGTAATAATTAAGAGAGAAAATACAT
Organism: Amphimallon solstitiale; assembly: GCA_963170755.1. Taxonomy (NCBI): domain Eukaryota; kingdom Metazoa; phylum Arthropoda; class Insecta; order Coleoptera; family Scarabaeidae; genus Amphimallon; species Amphimallon solstitiale. The sequence continues at coordinate 42,365,358 of OY720679.1, forward strand.
CATTTTACGACAAAGACAAATTGCTTTGGCTTCTAATAAAATTACACGGTATTTGTATGAATTACATACTCGCTCAGTAAATAAGACAACTATAACAGAAAGAAAGTAGCTACAATATTTTAAACAGTACCTTTGTGGTTGAAATTGCACTTCAGCAATCGCGATGAGTGAGGAATATGAAGCCCACAGGCTGTCGAAACGTTTAGTCTATGAGTGGTGACCGTAGTCTCGATGATCTCGGTCAGAATAATTCTTTCACATACCTACGGGGAAACTCGCCTAGTCCAGGTTATTTAACGCCTCTTGAAACTATCAGGGTCGAATAATTTTGGTCGTTGGCAAAAACAACTCGCTTTCTTAGGTATCCCTAAGGGATAATATAACTTCGGCAAGACCTTGAATTACTGCCATTGGCTTTAAAGGTGTTAATTAGGCGGCCCACGCCTTGTGCGATAATGTTACTTGTTACGCACTCCATGTAGGCTGGCTGATTATTTGCCAATCAAAAATGATCGACGGACTCTCCATTAATACTAAAATGAATTCCATTCATTTTGGAAGCGCCGTTGCGCCGGTCGCGGGGGCATGTAGAGTAGGTTTTCGACCTGCGATGTCTAAATTCTGGAAAGGTCGCCACTCTCATCCCACATAGGGCGCCGAACATTCCAGTTTTGTTAAAGTTAACCTATGCGTTATAAAAATCGAAATATATAATTCACGAAGAAATAAAGACTCTCTTGAAATATATGGGATCAATATGTAGTTTTTAAGAGAATTCTTAAATATATAATAATAATGGAAATAGATTTTGAATAGACAAGTAAAGAGTAAAATTATCAATTTTAAATTATGAATTTTAATAGAGCCAATAATTAGTAAAAAATTAAGACAAATATGAAATATGGTTATAATAACAATATAATTACAGAGAAATGAATTGATTAAAAATGAAATGCGGTTTAAACGCAACAGACTTGCGACTTGTAAACCAACACGTTTGAGAAACTTATTAAAGTTATTTTGAAGTAAGTATCAAGAAATTTGGAATTTAGAACTACATTCTTACGTTATATCTCTTAAGATACTCTCAACTGGGTGTAATTTGAAACCATTGTGTTTGCAATACCTTGTGAGAAGCTTAACAAGCGATGGGCTAAAAAATTAAAAGATGACATTTTTTGTTGAAAACAATGACTTGAGTTTGCTGTACTAACTTTGTTTACGTTTGTTTCCATTCTGTAAATATCTATTTCTAGGTGATAGCCCCCCATAATTAGTAGTGTTTCTAAGAATTATATTTGTCCGTTGTTTTCTTTTCAAAGGGAAATTTAATCATGGACAATCTTAATAAATAAATTTATTTCAATAAGGAACAGTTCTTTATCATAGATTTTGGTGTCAAAAATCAAGAAAATATCGTCAACATACTTAACACATACTTTAGGGAAATATTAATTACTCACAAATAAATTTGCAATAAATGAAGAGAAACAATTTCCCATTGCAGTACCACTCAGTTTGTCATAGAATTTTTCTTCCATATGTAAACAATCGTGAGATATTCAAAGAGTAGTTAAATGCATATATTCATTTACTGTAGCCTTTTCAAAATTATTACTAAGGAACGAACGTTTCAAATAGTTCAGGGTTTCTGGACTCGGTACTTGTGGAAACAATGAACTTACATCAGACGAAATCAAGATTTCACCTTGTTGCAACTTATAAATTTTTGAATAAACTCTTGTTAGTTTCCGATTACAAAGCTACCTATTTTTGAAATAATTTACTTGCTATTTTGCAAGTAAATAAGTCCGTGAGTTTATATCTGACACAATAGGTCTCATCGACTTACGGGATGTATGTATTTTCGGTAACCAATACATTCTTGGAATGACCGGATTTGCTAGATTTAATCCAAACCTAAAAGAGGAATTATAAATTTTTAGGCAGTTAGGGTATTTTAGCATAATTGGTTTTAGCGTCAAGCCAGAGTTTTCGATTTAGATTCTTGATTAATTGTAAATACTATAGTAAATTTTAGTAGCACCAATGTGCATAAAACACATCGAATATGTTCAATAATAGAAATAAAGTTTTAATTTAGGGAATATTTAATATTATAGCTATGTTTGGACAAGTTTTATATTTCTTTTAATAATGTGTATGGATGTATGTATATTAGTTATGAAAATATTGGCGAAAATAATAAATACATACATAACCTCTAAATATGTAAAAAAAAATTAGGTTATTATTTTCACTAAATATTCTTATTTACGATCTGACATTTTCTACTGAAAATGTTTTTGATTTATATCCTTTTTTTTATATATAAGGCACAGGTATTTGTTATACTTTAAGTCTCATTATTGAAATCTTTCTTATGAATTGGTACCATTATTCATATTTTAAATTTATATTAATTCATTCAAAATCGTGTTATCTTCTCGAGCACACCTGATATTACCTTGCTCATATAACTTAATAGCATTTAAATGATTTACTCTCTTTATTGTCTCATCCTTTAACATAACTCTCTCTCTCTGTTATTCATTCTCAATACCTTTTTGTTTTTGAATAATGGACCAGTTCTTAAAATGTTTAAGGCTGTTCTAACGCCTTGTGTGAAATTAGGCTCTGTATTTTTTACTCAAACCATATTTCGTGCTTGTCTTTTCTACAAAATATAAACTGCTTTGATTTATTTTGTGTTTGTATTATGCCTAATATTTATACTTATTTAACTATTACATACCAACAACTTATACATTTTGACAATAAAATCTGTCTTTAAATATTGGCAACTTATCCTTCTTACAAGTATGTGTTTTAACTAATGCCTTAATTTTAAATAAACGATTTTTGAAATAAAATTAATATTCTTTTCAATAACTAAACTAATTCTTAATATTATTATTTCGATAATGTGACGGTCACAGCAATATATCTGTAGCAACAAACACATCTTCACACATACATAGTTGCATCGTTTATTGTTTGTGTATTTTCTATCAGATATACATGTCTTAGGTAAACCTAAACCTTTTAAAGGAACTGCATAAGTAATACCGATTTCAGAAGAAGATATTCATTTTATCAATACATTTATATATATATATGATTATTAAATTATAAGATATATGTAGTTTTGTAAACTGCTTATTGCCTACCGTTTTATTGATAACTAATATATTTTCTTTTATATTATAGAATGCTCTTGCGATGGCATGTCTTCTCGTCATGCTTGTTTTTAATATGGCTTTCCCCATGTAATACTACGTGCCCGTCAAAGTGTATCTGCCGTACGGACGATCAAGGAAAACGAAGAGTTACCTGCGATAGAGGTGGAATGATCGACCCAATACCGACATTCAACATGGATCCTGCGATGGAAGTGCTTGAGATTTCGGCGCCCGACAATGACTGGAATATTTTCACGGTCGGCACGATATTTCAAGATTTCAAACATTTAGAAGAAGTGCACATAGCACGCTCGAATTTGGTACAAATTGGATTGCATGCATTTTGGGGTGTACCATCATTGAGACATCTGAACTTTACGCATAACAATCTGACTGTTGTGTATGACCACAATTTTCGTGGATTAGTGAATTTAGTGCAGTTAAATCTAGACAATAACGCGATTAATCGGTTGCCCGCTGGTGCGTTTAAACATTTGTCTGAATTAAGGATACTGACGTTGCAACGGAATTACATTACGGAGTTAGTGGCCAAAGTGTTTCTGAGACTCAGTAAATTACAAGTGCTTAAAATGAGCGGGAACCCTTTACGTGAACTTAATCCAGATGTGTTCAAAGATATACCGGTAAGTTATTTATCATCGGATTTTAATAATTAGATGTGAAAGAGTATTTAAAGAGGGAGGGATAGAAATAAATATAAATGGTGATTTAATTTTGGGTTTATTTATGTATACCAATATCATTACGTATAGATAACGTATCATATTAGTAATTAATTACTAAAGAAATTCTTTTATCGTCTTATGCATATAGGCAGCCTGTTCTACATGGGTGTTCGTATTTACATTATTGTAAAATAATTGATTAGACAGTAGTATGTTGCATAACATGTAGCTTGGATTTTAATAATCTCAAAGCATATACAGAGTGTTTGCACTCTAATATATACAGGGTTATGATAAAGTAACGCACAAAATCCATAAAACGTACAATGTTCATTTTTGAAAAAAATGCAAAAACACGTCAAACAGTTTATTTTATTCCGCGTCTTTTAACATAAATCAAAAAAATAAAACGTCAAATTTGTCAAAGTTATGACGTCATCAATATTTTTTTTAAATATGAAGCTTGGCTTTTTTTTTACTTTATTTGATAAAGCTTGTTTTTCTGCATTATAAAGAAATAATTGAAGTAGGGGTCACATAAGAAAAAACTGAGAGAATTAATAAAAAACAAAATAAACTAGTTTTTGAATTTATGAAAAGAAACTCGATATTAAAAGAATTATAACTTAAAGTTACCTAGTAATAAAACAACTGTTTGTCAGTGTCAGTCTTACAATTAGTGTCATACCAATTTTATTATGATGGCTCCTTTAACGAAAAGAGAAGGGATAGAAATTCTAATGATGGCAGGTTAGGGCGATAGACTTCGAAGTCATGAAGAAGCATGTGTTTTATTTAACGAAACACATTTTGAAAGACCTCCAATTGCTAGAAGCACAGTAAGCAGAATTGTTGCAAAATTTAATGAAACAGGAAGCGTAAGTGATACTCCAAAATCTGGAAGACCGGGAATAAGCGACGATGCAAAGTTAGATATTTTGCTGTCATTAGAAGACAACCCTCACGCAATTACAGCAGAAATTGCATTACAACAAGATGTTAGTCAGTCGTTTGTAGTAGTTTTTAAAAAAAGAAAAACTGCACCGATACAAAGTTCAACTTGTTCACGAACTCTCAGAAATTGATCCGGACAGACGTTTGGAATTTTGTGAAATCTTCATGATGCATTGTGAGGAAAATCCAAATTTGCTTAATAGTGTAGTATTTTCAGACGAGTCAACGGTTTATTTAAGTGGTACAGTAAATCAACACAATTGTCGCTACTGGGCTCGGGAAATTCCCAACGGGATTCAGACAAAACACACCCAGCGCCCCCAAAAAATTAATGTATGGGTAGGAATCGTCAGGGGAAAATTTATTGGTCCTTATTTCTTTCGTGGGAATTTAACAGCTGAGCGATATTTGGAACATCTTCGTACGGCAGTGCTTCCGGATCTAATTGCGGCATTTCCGGATCCAAATAATAGGGAAAACTTGGATCCCAGTATTTGGTTCCAACAAGATGGTGCACCACCACATTATGGTGTTAATGTTCGAAGGTATCTGGATAACCAGTTTGAAGGAAGGTGGATTGAAAGACGTGGATCAATGGAGTGGCCACCTAGGTCACCTGATCTCACCCCCCTTGATTTCTTTCTGTGTGGACATTTAAAAAGTCGGGTCTACGTTAACCGACCAGACAATTTAGAAGACATAATGGAACGAATTAGACATGAAATGACTCGTATAACTCCGCAGATGATCGAAGATTCTGTAAATAAGGTCTACCATCGTCTTGGCCTATGTCAGATAGTGAACGGGACACAGTTTGAACAATTCCTGTAAGAAATCGTTTTGGTTTAATGGACTGTTTAGTTAATTTAAATGTTATTACTATAATACAGTTTATTTTGTTTTTTATTAATTCTCTCAGTTTTTTCTTATGTAACCCCTACTTCAATTATTTCTTTATAATGCAGAAAAACAAGCTTTATCAAAAAAAGTGAAAAAAACCAAGCTTCATATTTAAAAAAAATATTGATGCAATAAAAATCGCTTCAATTTCATTGTGGAAACGGTCGAAAGACCAATGAAATTGGAGTTGTCCTGCGATTTTTATTGCATGAGACACAAATCTCATGAGATATTCTCATTGTGAACTGGCACCTTAAGTCCTAAAAATTTATAGCTAAGTACCTCTCATGGAACCTGCAAAATACTATTATCAGTAAATTCTAGTTTACTGTGATCAATATCTGTGCAATCTTAAGATTATGGTTAACGCCGTAGCTTTTAGAAATCTTCTTTAATAGCTGCATAATTTCTCTTACAATTTTCATGGATTTATGTAGGTCCTTACTACGCACGATATTCTTCCCCACTCTTCCATGTTCTTACATAATAATTTCCAATTTTCCACACCCAAGTTTCTTGAGTCATCATATATTTTGTCTTGCCATATTTTCCTCGGTCTTTTCTTCCTTTTTATTTATTTCTTTTAATCTTTTTCGCATATCATTCGCGTTTCTTCTCAAAACATGCTCTGTCCATTTTAAGCGTTGGACTCTTAGGTGTCGTATTATAATCTCACTTGCTAATTGGTTTTCAATTTTGTGTTTCATTATTTTCTCTTCGGCAAATTTTAGGTCTTCTTTTTGTTTATTGTTGCGGTTTCTAGAGCATATGTCATTTTTAATTTTTTGTATACCTTTATCTTGGTTATTTCAGTAAGACCCTTACTTTGCAACGTTTTTCGGTTTCTACCGTAGAATTGGGTTCCATTGAAGATCCTTTCCTTTTCTCGTTCTTTTCCTGTTAATTTCATAGTTGTCCCCAGATAGTTAAAGTAAGAAACATTTCAAATGTGAGTTTATGGTTTTTAAATCTTTTTGTTCATTTTTCTATTCCAATCATATACAGGGTGAGGCATTTACCTTCAGATGACTGAATATTATCTCTCCAGCAATACGTTTTTGAAAAAAAAATTTCAGACAAAAGTTAGTTGATTCAGAGGGGCAAATGCAACGGCAATGTTTATTTTCCAATCATATACAAGGTGAGGCATTTATCTTGAGACGACTGAATATCTCGCCAGCAAACGTTTTTGAAAAAAAATTTTCGGACAAAAGTTAGTTGACTCAGACGGAGAAATGCAATGGCAATGCTTATCTTTCATTAGGTGGATGAGTTGAAGGTTATTTCAAGGTCAAATTCGTTCTTTCAAATGGAAATCTATATTTTTATCATCAGTTTCACAATCTACTCAAAAAAGAAAATAACCTTAGCTCGAAAAATTATTTTGTTAGACCTTTATTTCTTGAGATACTTTGAAGTTTGTTTACACTAAATAGAAATTTTAAGATAAATGCCCCACATATAGGCAGTCGAATTCATTGGCTTGCGAGGTCGCCAGATTTAACTTCTGTGGGCTTTTCCCTATGGAGTTACCTTAAAAAAAGGTATACCAGACGCAACCAGCAAACTCGACATTAAGGAGCGCATTCCAAATGCCTGTAGCAATATCAAGAGAGAGACTCTGTTGAGTGCGCATCTATCTTTTATAAAGCGAATTAATAAGTATATTGGAGTCGAAAGTCATCATTTTCAGCATCCATTATAAAGCTCTGAATTAGGTTTGACATTGATATTGACTTACGAATCCTATGTAAGTACTGTAAATAAATTTAAGTTGAATACCTCAAGAAACAAAGGACTAACAGAATAATTTTTCCAACAAAAGTTGTTTGCTTTCTTCCGTAGATTGCGAAACTGATGAGTAAAAAATTTGGGTTTCTATTTGAGAAAATAAAGTTGACCTTGAAATAACCTTGAACCCGTCCACCCAATAAAAAACAAGCATTGCCGTTGTATTTTTCCTTCTGAATTAAATAACTTTTGTCTGAAACCCTTTTTTTCAAAAACGTCTAGCTGGCGAGATATTCAGTCCTCTCAAGATAAATGCCTCACTATACATTTTGACCTGCTCTGGTTTATTTCCATTTTAAACTACGAGGGCCATGAAACAAAAGAGTGACGATGTCAAACAAATTATTGAAAAATTGCTGTCACTGTTAGCAGTACATATGCCAAGTTGTGTTTAGTTTATGCTCTCGATAAAATGAGTGAAACTAAAGTTGAACATCGCATCGTAACAAAGTTCCTGACAAAGGAAGGCAATGGTCCAAAAGTAATTCATGAAAGAATTGTTGCTGTATATGGGGAAGATACACCATCTTATTTCCAAGTAAAATATTGGTCTAAACTCTTTCGATGGGGCCGAGAGTCAATCAATGATGACCCAAAGTCCGGACGACCCTTTGAAGGTCGAACTGAAAACATTGTGCGAAAAGTCGAAAATTTGGTACTGAAAAATCGGCGTGTAAAGGTCTCTGTCATTGCCAATAAAGTCTGTATATCCGAAACAAGTGTTCTCAAAATTTTGCATGACGATTTGGGTATGAAGAAGGTGTCTTCACGGTGGATACCCAGATTGCTTACACCTGAACAAAAACTGTGCAGAAAAGAAGTTTCTCAAGAAAATTTGGTCATGTTGGAGAGGGACAAAACCAAAACACAATTTTCTGGAAAAAAACTGATGGCAACTGTCTTCTGGGATGCTGAAGGTTGTTGAATATATGCCGAGAGGGTCTACCATAAATGGAGAGGCCTACGGAAACACAATTAAAAATTTAAAAACTGCTCTGGAGGAAAAACGCCGCATTCTTATCCACAAAAAAACTTGTTGCTGCACGACAATTGTCGGGTTCATAAGGCAAACAAAGTTCAGCAGATAATCAATCACTGTGGGTTTTATAGAGTTAAGGCATCCACCTTATAGCCCCGACCTAGCTCCGTCAGACTTCTTCTTATTCAAAAATTTAAAAAAGTATCTCAGAGGAAAACGTTTTGCTTCTGATGAAGAACTCCAAGAAGCTGTTGAAGAATATTTTGCGGGGTTACCGAAGCAATTTTTTTCTGAGGGTATGGGCAGCTGGAAAAAATATGGAATAAATGTATTAGTGTTGAAGGGAGTTATGAAGAAAAATATTTTTTTTTGTTCTCTTATGTGCTTTTTTTCATAGCTAATATAAAAATACTCCCTCGTATTTAGCTACAATAATTATTTTTTCTACTGCCTTTATTGCTTACTGTTTCATGTGTGCTGCTATTGTTGTCATCGGTTTATGGTATTTTCTGAATAATATTTAAAATACTATATAAATGTCTTGGAATCTATTTTATTTACCATTGGTCATAAAGGGGGCGTTTTTTAGCATGTACTTTTCTATTGACTGTGAGTGATTACGTGTATGTGTACGTATTTAAAGCTGTACGACGCAACTATATCATATTAATAAGTAATTAAAACACTTTATTCATATAGAATTCTCAAAACGCTATGTGAAAAAAACAACACATTCCTAATATGTATCATGTATTGTTTTAGCGGCATATAATCTGTCTATTTCATTCTTCATGAAATAGTATATTAGACAGCTGGAAGGAATATTCCATTTAATATAATAAAATTTTTGTGTATTTCCTGTATAACACGAAAATAAGACTCTTTGACAAAAAATTAAGAATATGTAATTTAGTTTAAGCTGCTTTCCTATTAAATATTTGTACGTATTTCTAGCGGTAGTAGAAGATGTTCCAACCTGTATCCCCTGTTAATAATCTAAAACCAAAATTTACATATTAAATTGTAACACATCTACTAGTTCAGGTGACCGTAAATTGCTGAGAGCTTGAATTAAAATTATAAATTTGACGATTAAAGCTTGATAGTTTAATTAAACGCGGTCTGTATAAACTTTATACTATGGCGATCCTCTAAGTCTTTGAATACGGTGTCCTTAATTAATGGGCGGAAAAAAGGTAATTACTTTCCTTCCATTGAGAAAATGAAACCTATACAAAGGCGTACATTCATTTTTTACTGGCAGTCATACGGGTCATGTATAACTGGGGAATTTTTGAGTAAGCTTAATTGAAAGGTGAAATATGAATTAGCTCCTTTTTGTATAACGTACATATATGCTATACATATATGTTCATTTACGTGTTTGTACGAATTTGTTTGTTCCAGTTGATATTTGTTATTATATAATGCAATAATAATTAATTGAAAACTAGAATTACTGCGACTATTATACAATGTTTATACTGTTTACATAATATATTCTTCCAAATTAATTTACTTTGTTTTATTGACACATCCGAAATCAGTTGATATTCAAATACGTCAAAATTTACATTGCACAGCCTAAATATATTTATATAATATTAATTATATCCATAATTAGATATGCAAAATCAAACGAAATAGAAATGTGAAAATATTTTGAAATTTTTGAAATGTCATTCAATCTATTTGTTAAGTAGACCAGAATTTCAGAATGGTTCAGGAGGACAGAAATGTTTGTGTAATATCATATACTGGTACAAGCGCAGCGCGCATTTATGCTTATGGTATTAGTACTTTAGGTATTATCAATAGTAACTAAAAAAAAAAAAACGCAAGCGTACGTCCAATGTCCAATGCAGACACAGCGCCTCAACGGCCGGCACAATAATTTTTATTACTAAGTAATAAAATAGTAAACGTAAATACTTGCTAACGGAGGACTTGGGAGGACGTCAAAAATAAGGGGACAGTTCATTCAAAAGGAGGACTGTCCTCCTCAAAGGAGGACGTCTGGTCACCTTATTTTGTGCAATTATTTAATAATTAAAACACTAAGTATAGGCAAATTTGTAATGGACAGCCTTCATCTGCCCTCCTAAATCCGTTGTGGCCTTTGGGGCAGATTTTACTGAATAATTTACTTAGCAAATCATATTTCTCACAATTTTATTAATCGCATTTTAAGATATCAGAACATTTTATTGTCATTTCCAGATCATAAAAACATTCAAGCCAAAGAGATACAGTACACAGACCGAGTGCTGACCGCTGGGAGGAGTCTTCGCTGAGCGACTTATAGGTCAGTGTGAGAAAGAGAAAGTATTCGGAAAAAAGAAATGATAACATTTGTTCATCATCGCATACATTAACCGGACGAAGGAGTAAATGCAGAATTGATGAAATTGTAGTGATGGAATAATGAACTCTTGAACTAAGACCATTTGTTATGAATTATGATATTTACAAAATGTGTCAGAATAGGCCGACAGATCATACTGTACATAGTGAAGCTATTTGGAGCTACGCATAATGTCAAAAAGCGAAATATTCACAAAGGAAAAATCTGTCGGTGTTATAGACATGACATTGCATTGTGCAAATTATTTAGTCATTTGCACCAATCCATTTGTTTTCACATATTTGAGTTAATTCAGTCCAACTCACGTATTATCTGTAAAAGCCCAGTCCTTTCCTACAAATTTATGTAGGCCAATAATACGTCTAGTATTGTCCCCAAAATGTTCTCCTGTTCTATAGATAATATGGCAGTCGTAAAGTTATACATACATTGCTTTGAAAAGTTCTCTTCGTCGTTTCTCCACATTATCTATTTGTACAGAAAATTCAGGAAATTATGTAAGAGATGTTATTGTGCTGCGTTCAAAGTCCTCATCTAGGTCGATATTTAAACAGCCGAGTTAATAGAATTGCCACCAAGATCGAACACCACAAAGTGGAGATTCGAGAAGAACTCGAGGTCAATTTTTTTTTTTATAATTGCAATACGTACTTATTACAGCATATATAAAAAGTAAACTACCATAATAATTTGAAAATAATACTTATGTAATTTGAGATAAAATTAAAAACCACGATTTCTGCTTATCCGAAATTGGGCGAATTTCATTCAGTGATTTTTTGAAATGACGTTATAGATAAAGAACATTTATAAAAAATATAAAAATTTCCAACATTCCGGCGAAGAGTTTTCGTGAAAGCATTCAGGCAATACTTACCCATTACTACTCTACAGGGTCCTGCAATAGAGGGCAAGGCTTTCATAGCTCCTTTACGAATTAAGTAAGGAATTTTAATTCATGCAACTTATACTCTATTACAGGTTTTATTTCAGACAAATATTTTTAGTAATGGTGGACTTCAAGTTGTGTTGGAAGTAGATACTAACTTCGCTATTTTAAATAGAACACCCTATGTATTAACATACATTTGAATTTCTTATTTATTTTATTTATTATTAATTTAGGCATACATTGGATCTAAATCGCACCGTTTCGGAATTATATGATCTTTTCCGAAACAAAATTACATTTGCATCTTCTTAAAAATTTGTAAAACCTCCGAAACTGTAAAACTTAGAAAAATACAGCTTTCAGTTTCTACATAGAGATGAAAGAGCGTGTGTTTTCATAAGAAAATTGTTCTTTTATATATAAGGATATGTAATTTTCGGACTCTAAAATCATGTCGCATAAATTCTTTCAGATTTTGTTTCTCACTCTCACCCAATGCAAAAGTCATACAATTCATTTCTTTTTAACAAAATATTTCCCTTTTAAGAACACCTACTTATTTCGGACAAGAAATGTCAAAATTGTGTCATTAAACAACATGCTTGTTTTTCCACGACCGCGTTTAATACTATTACACTTGCCATACTCGGAAATGTAACAAGGGCCTTTTAAGTGAGAATTGGCAAATGCCTTGAACAAGGTGGAAGACATTTCGAACATCTATAAAAATACGAACTTTGCTTACTAATGTTCATTCAAATGTAGCTTTCGAAGCCCACTTTAACTCTCAAGAAGCAGTCTATTTATCAACCATCACAAGTATCTCCCAGACCGTTTTGTTTTTTTGTTTCAAGTGGCCCTGTTGTGTTTTTGGCCACTTTCTAAGCATGCCTGTAATATTGCTGCCTGCCCCAAGCCTGGTGAAATGCGAGCGTAGCGGGTTCGTATTATCGTGAAAAGCTGAAAAATTGGGAATTTAGCAAAACCGTTGGAGATAGATATAATGATACGTATAAAATCGAAATAAAATTTAATCTTACTTCCAGTTATATAAAAATTGCTATACCATTCTATATAAAAAAAATCAAATTATCCATGATTTTAGAGTTCGAAAATTATAGATCCCTATCTAATAACCCTCTAATTTAAAAGCAACAATTTTCTAAAAAGAAGACATGCGCTCTTTCATGCCTAAGTGAAACTGAAAACCGCATTTTTCTAACTTTTACAGATTAGGAGATATGTCCAAATTACGAAGAAGCTGCCAATGTCATTTTTTTCGAAAAACATCATGTAATTCCGAAACGGTGCAACTTTGAATCAATGTATACTTAACAAAATACATATTAAATTTAACAAGGAATTCAAATGTACATTAATACGTAATTAAAATTAAAAAGTTCGTATCTAGTTCCAATACAACCGGAATTCCGCCATTACAAAAAATATTTTGCTGAGATGAAGCCTGTAATACAGTATAAGTTGCCATAAGAATCAAATTCTTAACTTAATTCGTAAAAGATCTATGGAAGCCGGACGCACTATTGCAAGACTCTGTATATTATTTTTAATAGTTTAGTATAATTTATTAAATTTGATAACCATTTAAGTAAAAGATATAAAATGTATTCTTCAATCATGGTAATTTCAGAATTTATTATGTAAATGTAAAATTCCTAAGTTACTTGTTTTGTGTATCTTATTCAAACATAAATTTAAATTCTCCATTAAGGTATGTACATTTCGACTATGCAATAACTTTCAGTAGAAAATGTATATAAATTATATTTTTGTATATAGCAAACACTAAAACTTCTTATACAAGTTTATTTCTTACGTGCATGGATCTAATTTATCAAACAGTATTTGATGTCTTGTGGTAACATCATTTGAATAAATCGCCTATTACGCTTTATCGCATAAATCATTTTTTAGCAACTCCTTCGTTTTAATCAGCAGCTCATACATTATTTCTTTAACGAAAATACGAACAATATATTAATATGTACATATTCATGAAGCGCGTCGATGACTTTCCAGTTTTATCAATGAAGTATATTGTAATCGTTAATACAAAGGAACGGAAATCACATTTACATGTAAATGTAAATATAATCGACATAACACTTTTTTTTGTACATGTAGGTGTTATAATAGCCCCAAAATAAACCTGCGCTTAGATTGAATCTCAATTAAGAGTCTCTAATTAATGCATCCTTTTAATTGAAAACACTACCGGGAAATTGAGCCTTAAAAAATACATTTAATATGTTTTCTTTTTCTTTTTTTTTGTTTTACTTTATTTAATGTGGAGAAACCGGGCATAAAGAATTGCCGTTTGCTTATCAGGGATTGGGTTTTTGTGAAAACTTAAGTAACTTGCAACTCCAACTAATGATAGCATATATTTAATAGTAATAATAAACATTGAAAATTACTTAAAAATTGTAATTTTATGTTGAAAACAAATGTTTTATAATCAAAATCAAAGCAAATTGTAGCTAAAGATTTACATATAAATTTTGTATGTAAGAGTTTTTCCAAATTATGTTTTAACATATTTATACAAAACTGTTTTTCGATAAGACTAATCATTAATAAAAGTGTTTTAGATTTTTCGGTATGAATTTTGAATTTTTGTACGCATTTATAGTACAATTTGTACGAAAATTGGTCCAAATTGTACTATAAATGCTTTTATACTAATATATCTCCCTAGAATACGTAAATTGTGAGATATTTGCAAATAGCTGTTTTTTGATTACATTCGCTAGGAATTTCGAAAGCTTTTAATAAAATTGTTCTATAGTTGTCTTTGTTGTCTTGTATTCTTAAGAAACTTATCTCAACTTGTTGTTTTGATATTGGTAAAACTTGACTTTTTTATTGGAGTAAATTACTGCCATCCGATCTTGAGTGGAAGATTATACTAGTAAATAAGGGATTTGTTATTGATAGATTTAAGTACGTAGCCGCTATCGTGATCATGTACACGCTCATATAGAAAGAACGTGTTTGCCAAGTTTTATATAGTAATCCCATAAGAGTACATAGTCTAAGAGAATCTTTAGCAATAACTTTGGAAATTATAGACTGTAAAAGTAATCAACTGTAATATATTATTATTTAACTATATATGTTATTAATGCTATTCATTATATTGACAACGTTATGTTACTTTTTATAAATTAAATGTTTACGCACGACGCTGGTAATACAAACGAAAAAGGAGAGAAGAAGCTTCCAACTTACCGAATTTAGAACATGAAAATTTCTAATCACGATGAAAAAATTAATTACAGACACCAGTTATATTTTGTTAAATATACATCTTTCTAACTAAAATCAAGCTTGAGTATTACATTTATAGATGCTTATGTTAACCCCATATTGTATTCGTAAAAGAAGAATATAATTTACTATTATGGTCGTCTGGATAAAATATCTAATTTAAGATTGTACAAGTGGTTTAAGCCCTTCTCATTAATAAACAAAAGACGTACAGAAAATACATTTTAGTCTCTTATAAATAGAATTCTAACAATTAAAAAAAAAGGAAAAAGTTTAACACTTATTCAGGAAGTATAGAGTAGTTGTTGTTCACCACTTTAGTCTTTTTCAATAAAACTTGGCAAAACAATATTGCAAATCTATTTAGAAGATACAATTTAATGCTAGTTATGTGGAATAAATTATATACCCCCCAATTAAATTAAAAAAAACCTCTCTCTATAAAAGATATAAACATGTTTTTTTAGTCATCTAGTAAATTATTTCTGCTGTTAATAATAAATAAAACACTGATTTTAAAGTTTCAAAATGTTAATTATAGTAAACCACTACAACGCGACTTTATCAAGTGGATGAATAATGACGAATTTACAATAGTGCGAGACATTATATACTAGACAAACATTACAAATTTAAGGACAAAAGTGGGGAGTCACATAAGTTTGATCATTTAACGCTAACCCTAATTTTGTAATTCTAGAAATTTCCAATGATTGTAGGTGATCAAGTCTTTTTACTTTTATCTTGGATATGAAGTATTTTAAAGTTATTATTAAAAGTTTGTTTATATTCTAAACAATGGTTCGAAAATATAGAATCAGCTTTTTTATCCCGGTGACTTCTATTATGTTCGGACACTCTCTGGGCAAATGATCTTCCAGTTTGGCTAATATAAGACATATTACAATCACAAGTTAACTTATATACCCCCGAGTTTGATTTTTTGTCTGTTTTGTCCTTATTGTTTTTTAAAAAACATTCTAAAGTATTATTAGTTTTGTAAGCTATTTTACCATTAGTGGCTTTTTTAATTAATTTGCCTGAAGGTTTACCAATATACGTAACGGTAAATAATGTACTGCATTTTTACTAGAAATTTTAGGGTAAATTAAAGAAGGGTTATGTGCTATTTGTTTGTTTCGAAGGATATTATTGATCATATCTCTAGTACAGCCATTATTTGTAGCAATAGTGTATATTCTATCTAATTATGTATTAAAGTTAGTTTTATTAAGTGGCTTATTCACTAGTGTATGTATCATTGATTCATAAGCTGCTAATTTATGTTTTAAAGGGTGAAAGGAGAATGTATAGTTGTATCAGTATGTGTAGGCTTGTGATAAATTGCAAATTCATATTTTTTATTTATATTCTGTGAAATAGTAAGGTCTAGGAAATTAATAGAACCGTTAGTCTGTGTTTCTAGTGTGAATTTTATATTAGGATGTACATTATTAATATAATCAAAAAACATATTTAATTGTCTACCGGTACCTTTAAAACATACCAATATATCATCTACATTCCTATACCAGTAAATGCAATTTTTGAATAGGGGGTGAGAGCTAATAGATTCTTCGAAATGATTCATGAAAATTTCCGCCAGTAATGGGCTTAAAGGATTACGATAGCGCTCAAACCGCTGTAGATATCAATTCCAAATTTTGTATTTACGTGTATAATCTCCCTCTTGAGATCTGATTAGTTTTTCAGTAAAATCGGTAGACCGGAAGTAGGAGTTTACTTCAGCGCAAAAATCGAATTTTGCCAATATTTCGTCAACTAATAAGTTTATACAAATTTATAAAGAATTCATATATACTTAAAATTAAAATTGAGAATAATTTTTTTTAAAAACTTTTGCGAAATTCCTACCGGAAGTAGGTCTTTTACTCTTATCGAAAATCAGTTTTTTGCGAATATTTTGCAAGTCATGCTTTTTAGACAAGTACGTTACGGGTATAAAAGTATTCAAAACATAATTTTCAATATCATTTGAATAAAAAAAATTTTAAAATTCAGACCGGAAGCACCACTTTTACTCTTATCGAATAGCGATTTTTTGCAAATATGTCGTAAGTTATGCATTCTATATACCTATATTTATCAAGAGTACAAAAAATTTAGAACTGGATTTGCAATATTTTTTGTATACATGAAATTTCAAAATTTGGACCGGAAGTAGCACTTTTATTCTTAGCGAGTAGCACTTTTTGATAATATCTTGCAAAGTATGCATTCTATGGTGATTTATTAAGAGAATAGAAGTACTTAGAATAGGATTTTGAATAATTTTTGTATAAAAAAATTCTTGAAATTTTATAATTTGAAACGCTCATACGTATAAGAAAGTCGTGTGGTGGCCACACCTCATTTTTTGATATGCTTTTGTTAGTTTTTGCAAAAAAGTCAATTTTTTCAAATAGAACAGCCTGTATATTATTTCATTTTTGAATTTCTTATTAAATTTCACATCAAAAACATGTAAGACGTACCTTAAAAGTGACTATTACTGAGTTATTGTCTCTTTTTGATATAATTTTGTCAGTTTTGTGGTTTAAATTAATATAGTATAGTACTGACAAAATTATATCAAAAAGAGACAATAACTCTGTAATAGTCACTTATAAAGTATTAACGTCTTACATGTTTTTGATGTGAAATTTAAAAATAAATTCAAAAATGAAATAATATACAGGCTGTTCCATTTGAAAAAATTCTCTTTTTTGCAAAAACTAACAAAAGCATATCAAAAAATGACAATAACTCTGTAATAGTCAGTTTTAAAGTATTAACGTCTTACATGTTTCTGACATAAAATTTAATAAACAATTCAAAAATGAACTGATATACAGGGTGTTCCTTTTAAAAAAAATTACTTTTATACTAAAACGCGTCATCTAATTTTAATCCAGGTTCCTGCACATGCAGTTAGTAAATGTAAAAAAATAAAAGATGCTTCTATTAGGACCTCTTATTGTAAACAATACAGTAAAAAATGTTGTGCATCTAATACGTCGTTTTCGAGAAATATAATTTTATACAAACATTGAATTTTTCAGAAAAATGTGAATAAGTCAGAAACTTTACAGTTTAGGCCTATACTATGTTATTACTTTTTGACTGAAAATTATACGGGGAATACCAAAATGCAATAATATATATGGTGTTCTATTTAAAAAACTATAACTATGGTTAGCCACCAAGTTATGGAACACTCTGTATAATACAAAATATTTTTAGAATGCACTCCTAATGAAGAGCTATCACAAGGAAAAACCCGCTTCGAAATATCTTTACTCATAAAGGCATAATCGGCCTTTCCCGCTTAGATGAGTCACCCTGAATATATCGGCCAGATTGGTCGTAGTTTTAATATTAGGGTAAAAGAACATCTTAAAGAATTGGACAATGAATGCCCTAAGTCTGCGTTTGTGGCCCATATAAAAGAAAATAATCAAACAAAATTAATGATTTTGTAAAAATCTTACAGTTCGCTGAGAAGGGTGAGAAATTAAACCTCCTAGAGGTCCTCGAAATATTCAAAGCTACCTACAATTTAGATAGTCTTTTACATCAAGTTTCTAATTCTGGGTTTTCCTTTAACTAATACTTATTATAATGTATTGTGTATTATCCAAAGTATCTTCCCCCCCCCCTCTTACTATATAATTACCGCCTAATACTAATTTTAACACAATTTTGTGTCTCATTCAATACTGTGTTCGTTAATGGCTATATCACGGTCACACCATTTGTTTAAATATAGTGATACAACAAAGTATACGTGTTTTATTATTTTAATATGGATTATCACAATGTAACGCCTTACAGCATTTATTAATTATTTAGTAGTTATGTTGCGTCTTTTATAAATCACTAGTATATCTAAAAATATAAATAACAATATTCATCTGGCGTAGAAGTATATTTGCAATATTTAGTTTAGTTTATAAGTATAATTAATTGCTTTCAATACAATTTTGGAAATATAGCTCAATTAAGGGAATCTTGATTATTATGCAGTTTATACCGGACATTTTTGCTTCCTCTTTTGTTTGTAATTGCATTTAACAAAAACATTAATTATCTCCAACGTATCTTGGAATCACTTTAAATGTATGCCAATATATTAAAACTATTTGAAGAATTATAAATAGAAATGAAAGTAGGAAAGCAATTGCACAGAAACTAGCAGATTCAAATTGGGGTGGTCATGCAGATACTTTACGCATTTCTGGGTTAACTGGCTTTGAATTAGTAACTTGTTTCTAAAGTTGATGTACAGCTAAATTCTAGACAAAGAATTATTACCGGCACTGTAAATTTTACTCACAATTTATAAACAAAAAATTATTTAGGTTTGTGCGTCTTTGTCTTTTAGTTCAGAGTAGTAATGCTAAATATGCACACTACACACAGAATTCTGCACGCCCTATATATGCAATATAAATTCTTACATATTATTTACTAAAACCAAATTCCTAACTATATACGATGTAATCTTAAAAAAAACATCGCTATTATCACAACAAATTACAGTTGCAAAATGTATTTAGATCATGTTTCCAACTTTGTTCAATAAATGCTGAAACATGTAACCCTTGTGTTTCTTTGTTTAGAAATTTACCGTTCAACATAATCAATAATTACTTAACAGAGTATTTTAATGAGAGATGAAAAAACCGGGCCTTAATGAGGCATGCCAGCTTAACATAAAGGGATATAACGATTTGCATTTTATTTGTGTCTCACAGAGAAGCCATCCTACCTGTCACATAAAGCAGTACATTATACTAAAGTACATAAGTTAAATATAAGATAAAGAACATTCCACATTTCTTCCAACTTTGTTGCAGCTCACATATGATGTTTGTTTGTTAGTTGATAAATTTGTATTTTTTCAATAAAATATTTTCTGGTGTTTATATTCTGTTTTTAATTAATATTTCTAAGTCTATGTTTTTTCTTATCTTTTCTGCTGTGTGACTCTCTCAGCTGCTAATAGGTATGCATTCTGTGCGGGTGGCATCGTGGTGATTATGAGCTATTTTAAATTTTCACTGCATTATTATTAGTAATATAAAAAAAATACAATTTTAACAATGAAATATTCTTAACAAAAATTTTAGTTGGTGGGTAGCTGTACGAAACAAATTGCCTCCTCGATAAAACGACGAGAACGAAGGGACGGGTCGTTTGATCAAGAAGGAAATTTGTTGAGTCCAGTTACCATTCAGCAACTAAATTTAAGTTTGAAGAAGGAAAATTTATCCGGAAATAAAAAGAAAGTTATTGAAACATTTATTGTAAAGTAATTATATTATTCAAAAATACTGCTATTAAAAACACAGTTTATAGCTTGTTGTTGCATCGATTTTGACATTACATTTTGATTTTGTGACATAGCAAGAATACAAATTGATGTCAGGTCAACCAAAGGTAAACAACTTTTTTCCCGATTTAAAACTAAACTTCTTTCGGTGTCAAAGTGACAAAACAATCCCTACTTAATGCATTAAATTATCACATAAAATATATAGATTAAAATATTAGAGGAGATATCTAGCTGTAGAAGACAACAGTTTAAAGAAACTAATATCTTATTTTTCAACACATAATCCATTAACGGCCACACATTTGTTTCAACGTTGTTCTTATAAAGCTGTTTCTTAAAAAAAATCTCAACAAATCTCTCCACAGCTTCCTTCAGACATTCACCCGAAGAAAATCGGCATCTCAACAAGTACAGCTCGAATTTTACAGAAAGATAATAGTCATTCTTTACTAAATCTGTGCTGTAGTGTAGACATTTTATCTCTACAGCATCTTTTAATCGTCAATTACTTCATGGACTTGGCAAGTATTATGAACTCTAGAAATGTGATGAAGTACTATAATTGTTGATCACAGTTATGGGGACTTTTCTTCTGTACGGCAATTCTCAACTTTGTGAATGCGGACTTTAGAATTCTCCTGTTGTTAGTGTAAAGTTTTTTTTAAGTATTCAGTTAGAAAGACTCTTTCCATATCCTAAAACACAGTTGCCATAAGCTTTCTTCATGAAGTCTGCATTCTTGCTTTCTTGAAGATGAAGATCCTTTGTGGACGGTCCTACTGGATGGATTATTGTTCTGTTGGTAGATCCCGATGATACATCAATGTGTGCTCGCCTGTCACAACTTTTGAAAATAGCTCTTCTTTGTCAATTAAAGCCTAGATTTCTTCACTAATATGTTTTCAACACAGTTTTTGTTCGGGAATAAGAAATTTTGGAATTCAACAGGCTGAAACTTTATTCATTTTTAATCTCCCAGTTCTACAGCTTATGATACCTCTACTTCACCGGTAATTGTACTCCTGTTCTCTGATCTGTTAGGACGAAAACTTCTATCTTGATTTTTTCGTCGGTTCTTGTTTGAACTGCCTTTCCCCATCTACTCGTAGGGTTGTTTTTAATTAGTTTTTTAATTATTTGCAAACTGCTAACGTAAAGTATGACATCTTCTTCATACTACTAATCATCCTCTGTTGAATATTCTTGGATCCTTTTCCGTCCCTCGTCAAGAATTTGCTTACGCTTGTATATTCTAGCTGAATTTTACTCGTTCTTTGCTACAGAATTCTTTGGATGTGCACCATGATCACTGCTTGCAGTATTTGAAGCATATTTTCTGAACTAATGAAGTAAAAAAATATGTTTTATTTTTAAATTGATGTCCAAAACAATTTTACTACATATCAAGGCTATCGGTCACAAAACCTTGAGCCAGGTTTTGTGACCGATCAGCCTGACTCTATTTACTGCCACCAATTAAAATTCATTACACAGTATGTTCGACAATTAACAAATGACACAATACTTAAGTTAGATCATCACTCCATATAAAACACCTTTACTGAAATAATTTCTGACACTACAAAATCAGCTGATACTTCTTAACACTATAGCGCCCCCTATTTATTACCAACACTTGAATCTAAAGAGAGGAATCACTTTTAACTAAAGTTTTGGCAGTGGTCATTATGCCTCGGTTATTGCCTCGGAAGTTGAATAGTCACAGATAGTGATGTTAAATTTCCGAAATTTATTTTTTGTTCCGAATATTTCCGAAATATTTGAAATTTATTGAAGTTTATTGAAATTTATAAGAACATTGAAATTTGTATCCCAAATTGATTTAAAATTAATTGTTTCAAAGGTAGGTGAAGACATAACTAGAATTATAATAATGAGCATTAGGTTTATTAATAAAAAAAAACAAAATAAAGATGTTTTTTATTATAGGTAAGCTTCTTACCTACAGGAAAATAACATTTTCGGAACACTTTTGACTTTAGGTCAGTAATTTATAAATCAAAATAATAAAAGTCAATTTTAAAAAGTCATATTTTATGCTGTTAATCTTCGCTTTTTTCAAGATCAGAGAAATCTTCTTCGCCAATACTTGAGTTTGTGTCATGTAATGAAATTGAAACTACGGAATCTGTATCAGATTCTGAATCTGGGTCAGAACCAGAGCCATCTTTTTCTTTCCGTATTTTGGCTTTGCCAACATTTGCTTTTAATGGTATTTTAGATGTTATTGACGTTGCATCATATAGCTTGGTGTAAGGTTACTCTGGCTACTATCTTGGCGCAATAATTTTAAATTATGAGCCACGTAGATAAGCATTCAGGCCCTTCTAACTGTAAGCCTATTTCTTCTGGCATTGTGTAAAAACGCATATGTGCTAAACGACCTTTCGCTAGCAGCAGAAGATGGAGGTAGTGCTAATATCGCTACAGCTAAATGTTTTAATTCTGTCTTTTTACACATGGCAAGCCACCAACAAACTGGGTTCACTTTGCTTACTGACGTCCACATTGCGCAGTAATTCACCAATTCACAGAAAATTACTTCCTTTTTCTCTTTAAATGTAGGATGTATAGTCAAAAATATATTGATGAACTCCATAGCAGTCACGTGTTCTTCTTTATTTAAACTTTCGCCTCTGTAGTTGGGGTCCAATACATTTGCCGCAAAATGAATTGATTTAACAGCCATTTTCTTTCTATTCATTAGAACACCTATTATTTCTTTCTCCTCTGCTTTGGAAACTGGCAATTCAGGTACATATTTATTTAATTCAGTCTCAATATCATCTAAAGCAACAATCACCTGGGAAATGTTGAAGGTAGCGTCACTCTCTAGAAGAGTAATCCACTTTACAATGGGTTTTAAAACAATTATAACTTTATGTAACCTGGTCCAAAATATGTCGTCATCTAAAATGTTTTTTTTTTACATTTTTTGAAAAATTCATTTCCTCAGTTACCATTAAAACTTGTAACGACGATTTGCATGCAATTAAGCTTTCAATGCAACTTAAAATTGATTCCCATCTCGTTTTAACTGGCAACTTCAACGATAAGGTCGCATTATTTTTCTGTAGTTGAATTTTGTTAAATGTCGCTAAAGCAATATGTGAACTCGTAACTTCTTTGACTATTTCTTTGCAAGCTGATTCAACATTTTTAAGGGAATTTATTTTCATTACATAACCTACAAGAAGGTTTAATGTATGAGATACACATGAATAACCATAAATATGTTGATATTTGGCAGTGATCAGATTTTTTGCTTTTTCCATCGCTGCAGCATTATCACTTACAACTCCGACAACCTTCTCTGGTCCAATTTTATCAATCACTTTTCCTAATTCTTCTGCAATAAATTCTCCAGTGTGTCGATCAGCTTCTGTGTGTAGTGTTTTAAATAACACAGGAATTGGAGTTGTAACTATAAAGTTTACCATCGCTCGATTCCTGGAAAAATATAGGTATATTATTGGTGAAGTTCCGAATGTTCCCAAAGCAGCGCCGAATATTTCCGAAGTATTCGCAATTTATGGAAATATTCGACTGAAATATTCGCGCCTCACATCACTAGTCACAGATACTCAAAAATACACAGGTGCGTATTTTTAACTAGGGTAGGGTGGGGCAGATTTAGACATGGGGCACATTTGGACTTTTCAAATTTACCGGGTAAATAAGCTCCAAATAATCTGCATTCTCCTTGGTACGCTTCACTTTTCATAAGTAAACGTTGGCTGGAAGCAGAGTCACGCAGCTTGATTTTTGCGAATTTTGTGTGGCTGTAAAATATTCTATAACTGAAAGTAAGTTTTTGCATGTTTATTTGTAAGCTTCTGGAAGTCTGTTAGTATAAATATTGATATCGCGAACAGTGGGGTACAAAATTACGTTAAATTTAGTGTACATAACCTCACTTCGTTGAAGAATATAAAGTTTTCTACGTCTCTCTGCTTCGACTAGAAAGAAATATTTGCAAGTGGGGCAGTTTTGGATATTTTTAATGGGGCAGTTCAGGACTAGTCCAAATTTGCCCCAAATGTCCAAAACTACCCCACAAATTAAATTTCCCAAATTTATTAGCGTTTCTTGTTTACAGAATGGTTCGTAATTATATCCGAAAAACAAATCGGCATATGATAGATCCCAAAGATATAAAAAAAGCCGTTCGCCTTGTTCTCGCCAAGAAAATGAAAATTAGAGCCGCGGCAATCAGATATAATCTGAAAAAGTCGACATTATTCTTCCACGTACAAAAAGCTAAAAAACAAGCCAGAGAAATTGTAGATGAATCAGGTATTGAAGACTCCTCTGATACTGAGGCCACTGAAAGCAAATCTAAACATGCCTCGCGTCAAATATTCAGTTCCGAAGAAGAAGCAAGTCTTGCACGATACGTGTGTCAAGCATCCGAAATTAACTTTGGCTTAACTTATAGCAATACGAGAGCTTTGGCTTTTCAATATGCAATACTTCTAAAGAAAGACATACCAGTTAACTGGCATAATAACAAATCAGCTGGGGTTGAATGGATGCGTTCCTTTGTAAAGCGGCACCCTAAACTTTCATATAGAAAACCAGAAAACGTTAGCATTGGTCGAATTTCAGGGTTCACAAAAAACAATGTTGAAATATTTTTCAGTAACTTTTCAAATGTTTTGGAAAAATATAAATTTACTCCGGACCGAATTGTGAACACCGACGAAACAGGTATTACCACCGTTATGCAATCACCAAAAGTTATTTGCGAGAAATGAAAGAAACAAGTTAGTCAATGTGTTTCTGCCGAACGCGGAACACTGGTCACATTTTGTGGTATTGTGACTGCTACTGGTTCGGCAATTCCACCTGTTTACATTTTTCCACGAGTTAGAATGAAAGATCATTTTTTGCTTGGATCAGTCACTGGTGCCAAAGGTTACGCGTCAAAAAATGGGTGGATAACTGCCGAAATATTTGTTAATGTTTTAAGACACATTCGCCAATATACAAGCTGCTCTGTAGACAACAAAATTCTCTTACTAGTGGATAACCACGAAACACATTGAAAATTGACGTATGAATGCGAAATTTTAGATACGGGGGTTTTGGGGGTCGTCGATCATGATTCCAAAGTCAAAATGTCAAAAAAATCAAAATGGCGGACCAGTTTTTTGAAAACTGACGTATGAATGTGAAATTTTAGATGCGGGGGTGTCTTAGGTCGCCCATCACCAATCCATAGTCAAAATGTCAAAAAAAGAAAATGGCGGACGGGTTTTTTGAAAATTGACGCATGAATGTGAAATTTTAGATACGGGGGTATGTGCGGACGCCGATCACAAATCCAAAGTCAAAATGTCAAAAAAACAAAACGGCGGAGGAATTTTTTGAAAATTGTCGTATGAATGTGAAATTTTAGATACGAGGGTGTGTGCGGACGCCGATTACAAATCCAAAGTCAAAATGTCAAAAACAACAAAATGTCGGAAAAGTTTTTTGAAAATTGACGTATAAATGCGAAATTTTAGATGCGGGGGTGTCTGCGGACGCCGATCACCAATCCATAGTCAAAATGTCAAAAAATGGAAAATGGCGGAAAAGTTTTTTGAAAATTGACGTATAAATGCGAAATTTTAGATACGGGGGTGTCTGCCGACGCCGATCACCAATCCATAGTCAAAATGTCAAAAAAAAAAACAAAATGGCGGCAGAATTTTTGAAAATTGACGTATGAATGTAAAATTTTAGATACGGGGGTGTGTGCGGACGCCGATTACAAATCCAAAGTCAAAATGTCAAAGAACAAAATGGCGGACGGGTTTTTTGAAAATTGACGTATGAATGTGATTTTAGATACGGGGGTGTGTGCGGACGCCGATTATAAATCCAAAGTCAAAATGTCAAATAAAACAAAATTGCGCAAGAGTTTTTTGAAAATTGATGAATGTGAAATTCTGGATACGGGGGTGCTTGTAGTCGTTTATTACGTCTTCAATTTGGCGATTCTTCGAAACGTGATTGAACAGGGCTTATATTTAATACTTCATTTTTTCTTAACGACAGTAGATTCGAAAACATCAGAATGGTATTGTACACTGTCTCAATGAAAATGTTGCGCTCTTTGAGCTCATTGTTTCTTTCGATACTTTAACATGACATGTTTAACAATAAATTACCTTTCTCGCTCTTGAGTGGGTACCAGTTTGTGTCAAAATAGTTTTTAATATACTATTGGCTTCACAAAATTTATGTATGTACAGGGGTGTTTCAAAAGTTTATAAAAGTGGACATTCTAAAAAGCGTCATGCCAGTGATCGCTTTTTACAGGAAAGGCGCTTCAATAGGGCTTCACTTTAAAACTTGGGCCTTTTCCTTTTATTATTATTTCGTGCTCCTTTATTAACGATAGTTGATTTTGAAAAGGTTAACAGGCTTTTACACTTTCACATCAAAGTAGTATTGTAAACTGTCTTAATCAACATGTTGGACTTTTTGATGTCATTGTGCTTTTGGATACCTTAACATGACATGTTAAACATTAATTTACCTTTCTCGCTCTTGAGTGTGTACCGCTTTGTGTAAAAAACCAATCGAGGAGAATTTTAAATAAAATATACTATTGGCTTCACGTAATATATGTATATACAGGGATGCGTCAAAAGTTAATAAAATCAGACATTCTAAAAGGCGTCATGACAGTGATTGCTTTTTACACGAAACTATGAAAAAGCTGTAAGCGGACGCGAAAAAGGCGATTCAAACTAAAAGAAATTGACGAACCCGCTGTAAGCGGACGGACCCGCTGTAAGCGGACGTTATAGCTAGTTATATATACTAAAAGCCAATTGTCTCGCTCTTTTTAACACGAACGATTAAAACGGCAAAGCTATATCCCAAAATTGACGAATTGGGGAGACAGTTTTCTGAGAACCTGGCGCATCTACGGTGGGAACGAAAGTCTCACGCGACGGGGACCACGGTCCCACGTGCCTTAGGCCATTTTTCACGTCTCCGAAGAGAGAACGAGGGCCCGAAAGGAGTTTTTGAAAATTTTAGAACGTGCAGAAAAAGAGTATGAATCATAGTATTTTGCCATAAGGCCTACGTGTAAAATAAAAAATATGGACTAGGTTCGATTTTAAAATGGCGGTGGATCGATACAGATGACCGTGACACATCAAACTTCGGATAAGGTTAAGTTAAACGCACGAAAAATTCAATTTCAGGTTATAAATTATCAAAACCGTCAAATCAGTTTGAGTTCGCGATATGGCATTTGCCGGGAAACGTCAAAATTGGCGGAAAGCACCAGTCGTGCAATACACACATATAATGACTATCTATTCACGTTTATCGATCGGTTGTCAAGTTTAAAAGTCAGAAGGCCGACAAATAAAGGGATTATGAAGGAAATGTGGTACCTTTCAGATACGTATTCGTGTTATTATTATCAATTGTTACTATTTCTTTTCTATTTATGAATATAGGAACAATGCCGACGGATATGATAAAATAAACTTAAAGTGTATTATCGCACGTAAGTACAGTGACAAATATAACGATCTTTCTATATTTTATTAAGATATATTAAACACAAATCGAAATGTCGTCACTTCTCGCGAAAGAAGTACCGAAGCAAGCCTAAATAAAGAATCATCTGAGTTTTCTTTATTTGTCAGATGTGTCCGAAACACTTCAAAATAACATAAATACATCAAATATGTAAAATTCCCATAAGCATTTATGTAATTTCGTTTATCAATTCAGTTATAAAAGTAAGCATTTAAAGTACGCGACTATGCGGGTTGGCACAAACTAATCAGAAGTACATTTTCGGTTAAATGGTATTAGGAGCCAGCAAGATTTTTGATTGGGTTTTACAAAGTACATATATATACAACTATTAAAGCGTAATATGAAAATTAAATAATTCTCTCAATGACCTGTAAGTTTAAAGCATGTTTTGTTAAAGTTCATCATGTTATGTTGTTAATTTCATTTGACAATTGGAAAGACAATGTTGTTAAGCACTCTCAGTCTGACATTTCGTTCTCACAAGTTTATGTGTGAACGAATACACAACAACGAAGTATTGTCACGATGACAGGTGGAACGACAATTTGGTTAAACATCAACTTTTTATTGTCGTATAAGTGTCACGATGACAGTCTGTCAAAAAATTTGAAGTATACACTATTTCTATCGTAAACTTGACACAAGGCATGGTACTACCAATTTTATAGAACGAATAACATGAAACAACATTTCATTGCCGAACCGTCTTGGTTTTTTTTTTTTTTTTTTGGTCTGTCGACGTTCACCTTGGGCTAGATGCACACAATTAGACAATTAGACTTAGCAATCAGTAAAAACATTAACAAAACCATAAAGATAGAAACTGAAAGTGTCATGAGCTCTGATCACATTCCAATTATAATAACTTGGAACGAAGACATAACCGAAAGAACATATCACACCTTCAAGACAGACTGGGCCGGCTACAAAACAGAACTAGAACAAACCATCACTGCAGTTCCTAAAATACAAAACACTGCAGAATTAGAACAGACCATAAAATCACTACAAGATAAAATAACAAACGCTGTTGAAAATAACACCATCAAAATAGAAAGGATATATAAATCAGGTAGTCTACCACATCATATTAAAGAACTAATAAAGGAAAAGAACAGAGCTAGGAGAAGACAAAACTATACTAAACAACCTTCAACATCAAGTACATAATAAGAAATTACTGGAACCGAAAAATGTAGAATGGCAAAGAACACTCGAAGAAATAGGTGCAGAGCCCTCTAAGACATGGAAAATAATCAAGGCAATCAAAAGAGAACAAATACAAATCCCACCACTTCAATTCAATAACTCCACACAAGTCACAGCAGAAGAAAAACCAGAAGCTCTAGCGGAATCACTAGAAGAGCAATTCACTCCGAACTTGGATGAAGTAGACATGCAACACGTAGTGCAGATTCACAAAGTAGTAAGCAGAGAAATACGTGAACCCCACTCCCCTAGCAACGACCCAGTCACAGCCGAGAACCTAAAAGCAATCCTTAAAGCATTAAATACCAAAAAAGCTCCTGGTATAGACAACATCACCAACAGATCACTACAAAACCTCCCCCCAAAAGCAATAATGTCAATTCTAGCAATAGCAAACTCCGTTATCAGACTCCAAACATTCCCAAAGATATGGAAACATGCCAAAGTAATAGTTATACCTAAACCAGGAAAACCAAAAACAATACCAAGCAGCTACAAGCCCATAAGCCTGTTACCATCCATTAGCAAAGTGATAGAAAAAATAATCCTACAGAAGATAAAGTACCACTCTGATAATCAAGACATAATACCAGAAGATCAACATGGGTTTTTAGAGAAGAACATTCAACGATAACACAACTTTCAAGAGTCACTGAGACTATCCAAGACGGATTCAATAAAAATCAAGTGACGGCAGCTGTATTTCTCGACATAGCAAAGGCATTTGATAAAGTCTGGAGGCAGGGACTCATATATAAAATGATAATACACAATTACCCAACACACGTCATAAAAATCACGAACAGTTTTCTCTAAGGACGCTGCTTTCAAGTTAGCATCCAGAACACACTTTCCTCAATAAAACATCCAACAGCGGGAGTCCCTCAGGGCTCATGCCTGTCACCTCACCTATATACAATATTTACAGCAGACATACCAGTATCAAATCCTACAAGATACTTAAATACGGCCACCTTTGCAGATGATTCGGCACTGCTCTCAACATCAAGATGTCCGACGAACGCGGTACAGGAACTCCAAACGCACCTAGACAACACGATAAAATGGTTCAAACAATGGAGGACAACAATAAACGAAGACAAATCCCAAGCAATAATCTTTCAAAGGAATCTGAAAACAACAGGCAACGAAATAACCATCAACAACAACACTATACCATGGAGTAGAGAAATTAAATACCTGGGAATATACCTGGATATAAAGCTCAATTATAACACACACATAGCAAAAACGATAACCAAAACCAAACAAACAAGATGTCAACTATGGCCTCTTATAGGCAGAAAAAGCCAGCTGAACACGAACAACAAAATTCTACTTTACAAACAAGTATTAGGTCCAATATTCACATATGCATGGGTGCATATGTGCAAGACCAACATCAAAAAACACCAGTCTTAGAATGATACTAAATGCTCCATGGTATATGAGAAATAATCAAATAATGAATGAAACAAATACCCCAACCATTATTGACTACATCAAGGAAAGAGCGCTCAGTTTCTATAACCAGATGGAAAACCACTCAAATCAAAATCTTAAAAGAGCACTTGCTCATCAATTATCATCAATTATTATTATTATTACTATTGTATCGGTCATTTATCGTATCTTTAATGTCTTGGACACATCTCTGTCATCTTTCTACATACAAATATACATACAGCGTCTTTAATTTAAATTTAGAGTAGCTTATGATATCAATATTAATTTGGGAATACTGTGCTATAGTAATGTTTTTCATTTTGACTACCTACTGTCATAGTTAAGTCAATTTATTGAAAAGTTCCACAGTGTTTTCAAATTAATATTGAAATCGTAGGTTATTCCAAAAAAAATTAATTGAAGGCACGGTATGTCTACAGTGACATTCAATTTGACAATTCATTCTCGCAATAGATCGAACTGTCACCACCATGACATTTTGCAAGATAATTTAACGTATGGGCAACGTTTATCATAAAACTTGAGACAAATAAAGTTAGAGTACTACCAAATTTAAAAAACAAAGAAATTTATATATGATACAACAAATCTTGATCATACAACCATCTTAGGTTTACCTGTTCGGCCTACTTACATTCAACTTAGACTAGGTGCACACGCATTATATCAAACTTGAATGTCAACGAAATGTTCCAAGTAATCAGCTTTCAGTAAATTCTATAGAAATGTTAAACATTTTATGGGAAATTTTTTAGTTAATAAATCCATTTGTCTATAATTATAGATGCCACAATAATGTATAATTAATTTCTAGATATTTCATTTAATTTGCATCTTCATTCATAAACTAATTAAAAGAAAATTTATAACCGTTAAAATTCAAGTGCCTCTGCGACTGGCAGTAGTCACGTTCCAAAGAAGCAATTCAAACTCGAAGAGTTTCATGGAATAACAAAAAGAGCAAGTATTCTATTAAATTAATGTGTCCTAAATAAAAAAAAGGTGGAAAGAGTAAATTGAATAATCAGCACTTGATGACTTATATCGACATTTTATGACAAACATTATGGAGCACTGATGAGCTTGATTATTTGCAACCAACGTCATATAAATTTATTTCTATTGACTATTGTCCCGGAAGCCCTACGTTAATTGTAATTCAAAGAAACGAATACATCATGCTGATCAAAATTGGTGAACATAGTATATTATTAAACTAAAATTAAGTAACAGTTAAAGGGTGTAGCCATCTTTACTCATCTATTATTATTTTAACACCGATATATTTAACTAGAGCATACGCGAAATGTTGGTCAGCTCAACATTCACGTTAGGTGGCTTAAATGTTACAGGAAACGTCAGAATTGTCAGAAAAAGTCCATCTGACTTTTGATTAATGTTGGCAATTTCACAAAAATTTAATTGCAGGTTATAAAACGTCAAAACGATCAATCGATTTCAGTTCGTGATGAAATTTAATCTGAACTGCTTTCATGATGACAATTATTTCAAAAAAAAAGGTTAAACACCCTGACATCTGTCTGATATTTCATGGTTCATGTTTTTAAGCTTCATCGATATTTATTGTAGACCTTGACACAAAAAGATATGAAATTACAAATTTTATACAGCGAAATGACTAAAATATTAATGAGAAAAGTGCTATCAGATCCATTTTAGTTTTGCCTATATACCGTGCCTTCAAATACCTACTCTCCGCATTAGAGACGGCCATGCTTTTTTTTTAATGGTTGGTGACAATGCATAATTTTAATAGTTTGGTTATGTCATATAAATAATAATAGGCGTCTATAATTTGAATTTAAGTATGACAACTGTCAGAATTTGAAGTTTTCAAAAAATTAGCATGTACACCAACATTGATTACTTAAAAACTTCAAAAACAGCCTACTCTAATGCGGAAAGTATTTGACGGCACGGTATTAGACAATTACCTTAAAATATGATTTATATTATTATTACTAGGTGACAGACGAATCAAATTCCAATGTAATGATAATGGTTTTGTAACTATTCAATTTACTAAAGTAAATATTCCAGTCTAATTCAACAATTACTTCTACTAAATAGTTTGATTGTCAGTAGAAAGTTTGAAGAATGGGCAGCGTTCAATCATTTAATGCGATATGTTTGAAAATACACCACTAAATCAAATTGTTAATCAAACATTCTGATGATGGTTGATGATGATCGCGTCCCAGGCTGGTGGCTCTTATTTCGATGGATTGGTTGTAATCATGAACTACCTTTTTGTGTTATTTTTCCTTAAATACTTAATAAAAATCACAAAATGATCCAACAATTACAAATTATATTCTTTTTACAGTGTGTGTAAGCAAAATGTTTACACAGATATTCCAACGTCGGTCAGTATTATTTTTGGTTATTGTTTTTAGTTCAACTACCAGCGTCACTACTAAATATTGAAATTATAATAGGATCGTCTCAGCAACCGACATAGCCAGAGCACGATCTACAGGCGACGACTCAATGTCACTGCAAACTCACTTTGACAGGAACAATTTCAGAGCAGACAAATGAAACTAATTATTAATATGGAGGCCAGTTATAAATTCACTATTATAAATAAAAGTAATAAGTCATACTTATTCTATAACAACATTTTATTTAAAACTTGATTCTTCTGTGTAATGGGCATGCATTGTTCACAAATTTGCATTATAACAAAAGGTATGTCAAAAGTATGTTTGCGGGCTATGATAATTGGCAGGTTAAATTATGCAAAATTAAAATAAATCTGATATTACATTTTCAATAATGATTTAGTCCTTTCATTGTGTAAAACTAATAAAACTATGAATCTTTTAGTGTCAAGTCTTAGTATTACGCTAAATAGCATCTAAATTTCAAACTCCAACAACGAAAAGTCAGACTGACGTTAAGATGCTTTAAATTGTCGTTCCACCTGTCACCGTGACAGTACTTCGTGGACAAAAATATACGTCTATACAAGGTGTGCCAAAAGTTTAGAAAATCAAAAATGATTTTTTTTTGCGTTTTACAGCGAACTATAATAAAACTGTAAGCGGACGCGAAAAGCGATTCAAGCTCGAAGAGATTGATGGACAGCTAGTATTTCACTAGATGCAATCAACTTTTGCAGAGAGCATGGGATAGTTATGTTGTCATTTCCCCCACATTCCACCCATAGGATGCAGCCCCTAGATGTCGGAATTTATGGTCCGTTCAAGGCTAAGCTGAAGACTTCGTTCAACGACTTCATATTAGCTAACCCTGGAAAGCCTATCACAATTTATGAAATATGCAAATTAAGTTGTGAACCATATCTGCATTCATTTATTCCTTCTAATATTATCAAAGCTTTCCAAAAACCAGGAATTTGGCCTTTAAATCGCTTAGCTTTTGACGATACCGATTTTGCTGGAGTGTTGCAATATGAAAATGAAGATCAAAAAGCCACTGCTGAATTAACAGACAGGCCTCCTACTCCTCGACCTTCTAGCTCAAATTTGGTTCGGCAAATTAAAATAATTTCAAATGAAATCATTAAACCAGCAGAAACGACGGCCGCTCCTACATCTACTGAAGTTGTAGCTGAGTTAGTTGAGTTAGTTGAGTTAGTTCTCACAAGAGTATTTATCGAAATTGAAAAAATGTCATCAGTTGTACGAGAACTACAATCTGAGGTTTGGAATTCGAAAGTGGAGAATTTATCGGTGAAAAAAGAACAAAAATCGGAAGTTTTGAGTCCAGAAGTTGTTAGACCTTTCCCAAAACTCAAAACAAGAACTGAAAATAGTAGGGGTCGCAAACATGGACGCTCACGTATATACACCAACACGCCAGAAAAGAATGGAATCCAAAAGAAAACCCAAATCAAGAAAAAGAAGCACTGTGAAAATGTTTTTGCGGCGACAAGAAATCTGATGGGTAGAAAAACAAAGTCGGCAAAGAGAAAAGTTATTTCTGATTCAGAGGAAAGTGCCGAGGAACAGTTAACTGAAGGCATGTGCGTTGACTCAGACCTGGATATGGATTTTGATGAAGATAGTTTGGACAATTTGCCAGATGAACTTCTATATGATGAACCTCTTTCTGTTGGAGACTTTGTTCTCGTCAAATTTTCTACAAAGAAAAAGGTTCTATATTTTGTTGGCATTATCCAAGAATTGCTGGACTGTGACGAATACCTAGTGAAGTTTTTAAGGAAACGCGAGAATTTGGGCTTTTGCTACCCGGTTATCGATGATATCAGCCCAATACCAAGAAACGAAATAATTTCCAAGCTTCCAAAGCCACAAGAGGTTAAAGGGACAGCTAGGCAAGCATCGCACATTAAATTTTCTGTTTCTTTTTCGAATTATGATGTTCAGTAAACATTTTTATACTTAAATACATATAGTTATTGCATTTGGACGAGGTTGTCATATTATGTCCATATCCATCCCACCCAAGTCCAAATCTACCCCACCTTGGGGCAGTTTCGGAAAAATGCTGTCTTCTAGTTTCTGCATTTTTTTCACTCCTTTGGAATGCTTTCGAAAGATAAAAAAATCAAGTAGTTTCCTAAATGTCTGCGGCACCTCCTAACACAATAATTGTTTCTGAGCATCATCTAGTTTAGGAGTTATGACATTTTGAAGAAATGTGTCCGAATCTGCCCCACCCAACCCTATGTGTCTGTGAGTATACAATTTCTTCTTTCTGTTCTACTCCATTTTCTAGTCTTTTACCCGGAAATATATTTTATGTATTTATTGTACATAATTTTTGCAATAAATAATATTACAAAGTTGTTTGTACTATAATAATGAAAAATAATAAATAACACTACAGAGAAAATTGGAACTCCTGATCAAATTTATTAATATTAGGTCAATTTTTCATCAATCTTCTTCATTTGTATCATCGCGAAACAGCTCCGTATCAGCCTTAAGGAATATATGACAAAAATTTCATGATAGATACCTATCATAAAGTTTCGGAATTGAAAAACGGAGGAAACTGTAGCGAAGTTATATGTCACGTGCGGTTTAGGTTACGCTTTTCTCGTTTGAATAAATTAAATTTTGACAACGATCCCGGTACACCGCCGGTTCTTAGAAAATCGTTGTTTTGTTTTCGCTCTGATAAGTCGACAATTCATCAAACGGAATTCATTAAATTGTGTGGCATAAATCTTTGAAATGAGGTAGTAAAGGTGATTTGTGTTTGGTAACACGTTTCTTTCCACTTCTCGCGTCCAAATAATGTTATGGCAACATTTTTTATCAAAATACTAAAACGTTTGTAAAGTTTCCACACTTAATCTTATATTTTTTTCGTAAATACCTACACAGTAAATTTGTGAATATTCTACTACCGAAATACGGATCGGAACATTTCGAAAGCTAAACTGATTTTGTATTGCAGATCTGATTAACAAAAGAGACCCTCGGTCATACATCTGGTACCTATTTCTTTTAAGTTAGTAGTTTGAATGTTAGATATATAATTAAGGAAAAGAAATATCAACGATCACATAGTAAGAATTATAGCGTCCTACCTATCGGAGAGGCAACTAGAAATTGAAGCTGAGGACAAAACTATTCGAATAAGTATAAGCAGTGGCGTACCACAAGACTCAGTGCTCGGAACTACCCTGTGGAATATACTGTATGATGACTTGCTGGGCATGAATATGCCTGAGGGAGTTACATTGATTGGCTTTGCGGATGACATTGCCATAAAGGTCGTGGCAAAGAATTAAGAAATTCTTATGGGTATTGCAAACACAGCACTCATAAGGGTCATCAACTGGATGAGAGATAGAAGGCTGCACCTGGCACCAGAAAAAATGGAGGCAGTTCTTCTAACAACCAAGAGAAAAATAGCCCCCATACATTTTCAGCTCCAGGACACCGTCGTTACCGTGAAAAAGGCAATCAAGTACCTTGGGGTGTGGCTGGATACAAAGCTAACTTTTGCTGAACATGTAAGCAAATGTGCACAAATGGTAGAAAGAACGAGTACAGCCTTGTCAGGCCTATTCCCCAATATCGGAGAGCCTAGAGCCTCTAAGAGAAGAACCTTGGCAAGTGTCGTGCACTCACAGATATTATATGTAGTACCAATATGGCATCCAGTAACAAAAAACAAGAAACTCCTCGGAAAGTTGACAAGTCTGCAACGGCAGATATCAATCAGATTATGCAGCGCGTATAGGACAGTCTCAGCGGAGGGGGTGTGCGTCATAGCAGGAGTGCCTCCGATAGAGCTTATGATCGAGGAAAGGAAGAAGAAATATGAAGGAGTCCCCAAGGACATAGCCAGATTTGGGCAAATGGCGAATTGGCAAGAAAAGTGGCGGACCAGGACGTATGGCCGATGGACATATAAACTAATACCGGACGTGGAGACCTGGATTAAAAGGCAATATGGAGAAGTAGATTACTACTTAACACAAGCACTCTCCGGACATGGGTGTTTTAGAAAGTATCTGTATGATAGAGCAAGGGCTAACACAGATGCATATATTTACTGCGGACAATTGGATGATGCAGAACATGCCCTTTTCGTATGCCCTAGATGGGAGAACGTTAGTTAGATGGGAGTTTGCTGCGGAAACAGGCCTAACCTTTGAGGTTAAGAGCATGGCAGAAGGATTGGTTGGAGGCGAGGGTTATTGGAGCACAACGTACAACACCATACGTCACATTATAGGAACAAAAGAGTCAGAACAGAGGGAGTTAAAGTAGAACTATTTAGAGATGACTCCTGCGCTGAAGTAATGCGAGAGCGGATGCCGGCGCAGAGAGCCACGGGGCGAAGAGGAGGGGAAGAGGTTTTTAGTCATACCATGTAAAGTAAATATAAGCTTCAGTCATTCTTAATAAAATTAAAAAAAACAAAAATAGTTATAATAATAAAAATGAAGTAAATCTCTATTACTGTAAATACTATATTCTCTTACACCACATAAGGTATTGTGCTAATTTAGAAATTATTTCAAAAGTTTCTTTCATATATTTATAAGATGAATATCTCTGCAAATTCACTTTACGAGGGCGACTTGAAATGGTTTAGTAATCGACAAGAAAAACACGGTATTGGTGTGGTTTTTTTATTTTTATTTTTCGATGTAGTCTCCTCGAAGATCAATACAGTTTTTCAAACGGTGCTTCAGTCTCTTCAAGCCGTCGGAAAAGTAGGATGTTTCGAGGTCTGCAAAACTGCATCTGTAATGGAACGGTCTTTTCTTTCTTCGGAGCTGATTCGCCCGGAAAAGTCCACTGCTTGATTGTTCCTTGGTCTCCGGTATGTAGTGGTGGATCCAAGTCTCATCCACAGTTACGAAACGCATGAAGAAATCTCTTGGATTGCGTTGAATCCTGGCCAGACACTTCTCCGAAACGGTTACCCGATTTCGTTTTTGATTAACCTTTTTCATTCCCAAAATTTCGTGCAGGATATGGCCAACGCGTTCTTCTGAGATGCCTGTTGTCTCTGCTATGCCCTTCAGCTTCAATCGGCGATCGGCTAAAACGACATCATGAATCTTGTCGACCATTTCATCGTTGGTAGCGGTTTTTGGGCGTCCACTGCGTGGTTCATCACTTGTGCTTGTGCAGCCACGTTTGAACTCGCTCACCCAGAAGCTGATGGTCGAAAATGACGGAGTAGATCCGCCATGAACCTCTTATTTCGAATTTCCGTGGCCGTTTTCCCAGCCAATTTATATTTTTGTAATAATAGTTCGATATTCTCTCTTTATTGCGAATAATGAATTTAAATATTATTATTGACAGAGATATTCTATTTAATAATGTGGTTGATATTGAAAGATACCATACCATTTGCCTAATTTTTTTATAAGTTCTGCTGGGGTTAAATATTTCAGGTGATTAAATATTCGAAGAAATATACCTAAATACCTTACCTTAATTTATCTCTAGACTGTGTCATAAACACACATTGTTCAACTTGAAGGTATGTAATATTTTGTGTACAGCATTATTGGTATTTCCTAATATCTATGTAAATGATTTTACATTTAGAATCTATTGAAGCAATAACTCAAGGTATATAGAAATACTAATCATAATTAAATTGTGAAATTGGATGTGATACACTACTTACTAATGTTATGTTACGTACATATATCCGTAAAGTATGTATTACCTTTTTCTAACATTTAGTAATCTAAATGAATAAACATATCAGAAATATTATCATTAACTATATGGAGTCGTTAACACCTATGTTACTGTTTCAGATGTATTTTTGGGCATAAGGGTAAAATAATTTACGTATTTTAATAAAAATATATTTATTGTAATTTAGGAAATAATTGCTTGTTTCTATTTTGTTGCTCGTTTTAGAGAAACAGTAATTTCTTTGAGCAGAGCGGAAGCATCCCTCCTTCCAGAAGCACGATGTTGTGACTGAGCTGCGCTTAACAATACTTCTGGATATGTGGAAAAACGTATTTCTTCTTTCGCCTCTCTCACTCACATCTTGAAATGATTTTTTGAGGTCGTCCCGAGCGTTTAGTTTGTGAAACTTTTGGAATTTCAAATATTCCTTGTAACCATTGATCACTATTTTTTATGAAAACTTATGCAGTTTTATGTGATTTGTTCCATCTTCGTTTAAATTGGCTTTTCAAATATGAAAATCGTTTTTTTAACAAGTTTCTTTGTTGTTCTTGGTAGTTACCAGAAGTGAAAATATTATTTTCAAGATATTTCAATTTCTCTTCCATACTACCCAAATTTTGTTGTCGCATTTGGTCAAATAATTGTCTTCGAGTCACTATTCGAAAGCCCGAAGCACTTGCTGTATCTGCAACAACGTGGAAATACTGTTACATAAAGATTAACGGAATTTTGAAGAAAAATTACAATTTCTACTACATATTTCATTAGGTTATATATCAACAATAGGCGAGTTTCGGCGGCTAATCAAGATTAGATGTACAACAAATCGCCTTCAATATAGCAGAAATATAATTTTTTAAAACTAAATAAATCGTTATTTTGAATTTTCAAATTGAATATCATAAACAGATTTTAGAAAATGTTAAATAATTAAAAAAGAAACTCTCTTACCTGTCATATCATTATCCATAATTGCTTCTGCACAGATAAATACTGGAAACATTATATTCACTTTATAGCAACACAACTTTTTAAGAGCGCCCAGAATCGATGTCTGCTCTCTGAAGTAACGTTTAGTACTGGCTGTTGCTACGGGTAAAATATTTAATTTAGGGGTAGAGGATAAGTAATATGTTATTCCCTATGCTTCCAGGTATGTGAGTGATACCGATTTTTCTACCTGCTGGTAAATCTAGAAAACCGACTTTTGGCCGCGTAGATCATCAATTTACCCCTATGTGCGACACCGCCTGACTTGCAACACAAAACACACTCTTAAATAACAACTATTGACAGTAGCCTTCTGTAATTTTGACAGTTGCTATAAAATGGGTGCCCTTGCCGACCAATGAATCCACTTTAACCTGCGTGCGCCATCTTTTGTCGATTCCGGAAACATTTCAGGTCACCTCGTATATATAGAGTTGTACTTAAAAATAGGCAAGAGCAGAAAATATTAACTTTTTTTTCAATACTATGTTCCACAAATCGCCACTGTATTTGTAATTGTAAATTATCAAATTTTGAATATAAGGGTTTTTAGACATGCTATTGAAAAACGTCTATTGTAGAAATGCTAGTATTAAAACAGATATAGGATAAATAAATAACTAACTAGATAACTAAATAAATAAATACTTAATTTTCTATAAAATAAAGAGCTTTGAAAACCATCCCAAAGATCAGTACATTCATCGAGACTCTTCGAAAAGTTG